>JAMXBD010000875.1:17500-595067 GCA_024138025.1 Combretum micranthum
ATGTTTCAAAAAATCACAAAAGTAAGGTTTGGCTTGGTACTGAAACCGAAGGTTTCTTTCAACACGTTAATTTCGAAAATGTTCCTTATTATTGCTCTGAATGTTTCAAAATGGGTCATTCCAAAGACCATTGTCGATCCAAAAACTCCTTCCAGAGCAATAATAAGGATAAATCCATAATGTTGTTGAAAAAATCCCTCCTCCAAAACCAAGTAAAATTAAGCAGGTCTATGTGCCTAAAAAGGACCTCCTTGGTCAAAACAAAGGTAAGGACCATATCTCATCTTTAGAAGTGGAGTCCATAGATTTTGCTAGACTTGCAGGTCCCTCAGAGATCTTATTGAGACACAGGATGATCCCAAAAGAGAACACAGCCATCATGCCTACTCCCATGGGTTTGGAACCTATCAATACTTCTGTGGATCATGTAGCCCTAACAAGAGCTACTGTTGTTGATGGACAAGGGCAATCCTCCAATCAATATATCCAGTGTCTCTAATGACACTACTAATCAGTCCAAGGATTGCCATTCCCTTTTGGAAGAAGCTCAACATCAGAATATGCCGATGGGTCAACCAGAACCTGCTAATGATGATACAATCAGACACTACTTGGTTGGCCCCTCCAATAGGTACTCCTACCTCTCTTTCTCCTTTACCTTTAACCATTTGTGTTTTGAATGCAGAGGACACTCCTCCAAATTTGTTGGTTAGAGGATTTGGGAGGAATTGTTGGCTTCTCCCAAAAGCAATTATGAAGGGGAAGAATCTGACCCCACTGCACTAGTTTATAGCAATCAACAGCCCTCCAAAAAAGCATCAAGAATTGAAAATGCAAATGAGTGTGATAGCTCCGACTCGAAGAGGGTAACATAGAGAGGATGACCCAGATTTTGATCCTATCATAGTACACAAGGGCAAATCACGTGATGATTCTCATTTACCAAGGAGTAAAGATAGGTCTCTTGCATGGGATCCAGGTAGGTCATCCTGTCCCTCCTCTCCTTATGCTACACGGGCACGTAGCACCTCTCTTTTTGGTGCCCAATCCCTTGATTCTCCATGAAATATCTTTTTTGGAATATTAGAGGCATAGTTAATGGTCGCTCCTTAAAAAGATTAAAAAGCTTAGTTAGGCTCCATAATCTTCAATTCATCATGATAGCTGAACCCATGACTACCTCTGATAAAATTGATCTTTTGCAAGAAAGTTGAATTTTAAAAATTTTGCTTCCAATGTTAACTCAAAAATTTGGATTTTCTGGAAAGAACACATTATCTGTCATATTGTTTTTAACCATGAACAATTTATGCACTTGTACTGTTCTAGTTCCAATGGTTCTGTTTCTTTTCATGTTTCTGTGGTTTATGCCAAGTGTAGGTTTCTTAGGCAACAGCTATGGGATAACCTTAGGGAAATGCATGTGGATATCGATGACCCATGGCTTGTTGTAGGAGATTTTAATACTGTCCTCTCTCCTCATGAAAGATCTGGAGGTAGTTCTTACCCCATACAGTCCATTCTTGATTTTCAATCGATGATGCTTGATTGTGAGTTATCTGATGCTGGCTATATAGGGAAGGATTACACTTGGTCTAATAAAAAAGTTCATGTTAGGCTTGATAGGGCTTTAATAAATGCTACTTGGATTTCTATGTTAGAACCTATCAAAGTAGAACACCTGAACAGCACATGTTCAGACCATTGCCCCCTCCTACTTAGCCATGACAAAAAGAAGGATGGAAGGTTTTCTAAGTTTAAATTTCAAAATATGTGGACTCGCCATCCTTCTTTTCTGTCAGTGGTTCAAGCTTCATGGAATGGGGTATGCAATGTGTCCGGACTCATTAATTTCCAGCTTAAGCTTATTAAGTTAAAACATTCTCTTCGAACTTGGAACAAAAATGTTTTTGGAAATCTTCACAAAAAGCTAAATGACAAAGAGAAAGAGGTTTCCGAGCTGGAAAGGAATTTTGAATCCACTCACGATCAGGACATCTACATTAATTTGCAAAATGCCAAAAAAGATCTTTTGGACTTAATTGATCAAGAAACCATTTTTTGGCAACAAAAATCTAAAGTTAAGTGGTTAAAGGATGGAGATAGGAACACTAAATATTATCATGCCATAGTTAAAGAAAGGAGACAGAGAAACATGATTAATAAGGTTAAAGATTCTGATGGGAATTGGATAGAAGGAGACTCTTTAGGCTCTTCTGCTACTAACTTTTTCAGGATCTTCTAACAAAGGACACTCAGGTGAAGCAATTTTCTAAACCAGAATGGCTTAAACAGGTAATATCGGCTTCTGACAATTCTCATCTCATTTCAACCCCATCTTTTGAAGAGGTGACGAATATTATCAATGATTTAGCAAATGATTCAGAACCCGGCCCGGATGGGTTTGGAGGCTTGTTTTATAAAACATGTTGGGAAATCATTGGCAAGGATTTTTACAAAGCAGTAATTGAATTTTTTGAAGGCTTGCCACTCCCTCGGTTTTATACATCAGCATCCATTGTTCTGATCCCCAAAAACAATAACCCACAAACCTGGAAGGATTTCAGACCTATCAGCCTATGTAATACCTCTGTGAAAATTTTTTCAAAAATTCTTACTACTAGGCTTGGTGAAATCCTCCCTAAGGCTATAAGCATTAATCAAACGGGTTTTGTGAAGGGCAGAAACATTATTGATAATATTCTTCTAGCTCAGGAGCTGTTATATGATTTGGACTATAAGATCAAAGGAGGGAACCTAGTATGAAGTTAGACATGGAAAAAGCTTACGATAGACTTGACTGGGTTTTCCTTTTTTCTATGCTGGATTGTCTGGGTTTTCATTGGAAGTTTACTTACATGGTTAAAAGAATTATGTGCAATAGCTGGTTCTCAGTTGTTATTAATGGGAAGGGCTTTGGCTTTTTTAACTCGTCTAGGGGTCTTCGTCAAGGGGACCCACTCTCTCCTGCCCTCTTCATTATTGCTTCTGAGTACTTATCTCAAGGTTTGAACCATTTACATTCCATTTATCCTTCTATTAGGTACAAGACTAGCGCTCCCTCTTGGATTTCCCATCTTTGTTTTGCTGATGATTGTATTCTTTTTATGAATGGTTCTAAATCCTCTGTGAGGCGAGTTCTTGATTTTTTAAGTCAGTATGAATCTTTATCGGGTCAAAAAGTTAACCATCATAAGAGCTCCTAGTTTTTCCTAGGAAATCCAAAACCTCTAGGAAACGCCCTATAAAAAATTTGTCTGGCATGAATGAGCAAAAGTTACCTATTACCTACTAGGTTCTCCTTTATCCCTTGGATGGCGTGACCATCAAAGCTACAATGATATTTTCCAAAAAGTGTCTCAACGCCTCCACAACTGGGCGAATCTATGGCTTTCAAGTGGGGGGAAGATTGTTCTCATCAAAAGTGTTTTATCCTCTCTCCCCCTCTATCTTTTTCAATCCGTTCACCCTCCTAAGTGGGTGATCAAGAAACTTGAAAGCATGTTTGCCAATTTCTTTTGGGGTACCTCCTCTTCTTCTAGAGCCACTCATTGGGTTTCTTGGGCTAATCTATGCTTGCCAGTCGAAGAGGGTGGAGTTGGTTTCCGCTCCTTATCTGATGTCTCCACCTCTTTTGAATCTAAGCTATGGTGGCGTTTTCGTTCTGAATCATCCCTCCTCTCCCATTTCCTTCATTCTAAATATTTAAAAAACCTCCACCCTGTTCAAGCAACCATAACCCACAGTTCTTCCCCGTTATGGAAGAGGCTCCTCAGGGCTAGGGATGTAGCTGAGCCTTTTATCTTTTTTGGCCTGGGAAGGGTGACATTAGTTTCTGGTATGATTCCTGGCTCCTTTCTGGTTGCTTGGCCAACCATACCTCTGTTCATGCTCCTAGGTTACTTGTGAAGGACTTATGGAATGGGAATGCTTGGGATGTTGATTATCTTATCCAGTTGGTTCCAATCCATTTTGTTAATGAAATTCTTTCTTTAAATTTGGAGCCTATGAAACCAGACTCGCCTTGTTGGAAGCTTTCCTCCAATGGTACTTCTCTGTTGCTAGCATTTTTAATCATATCAGGATTAAAGCTCCAGCCAATGACATTCTTTGCTCTATCTGGTCTAATTTTATTCCTTTAAAAATGTCTTCTTCCTTTGGCGTGCTATTAAATCTCTCATCATACTGATGACACCCAAGCTAGTTGGGGTTTAAACCTTGCCTCTAGGTGCTATCAATGCCTTAATAACTGTGAATCAGCTGTGCACATATTCTTCACTTGTAAGTATGCTGTAGATGTTTGGAAGGCTGTCACTGCTCTTTTTGGGATTGTCCACCTTCCTAACATTACTATTGATGTCATGCTCAAATTTTGGAAAAGCAGATCTGGGAATATCAAAGGCATGTCCGGACCTTTGTTCCTATTATTGTCATATGGTACCTATGGATTGAAAGAAATAATAGGAAGCATAGGAATACAACCCGCCCCCCTAGGTTCCTTGCTTGCAAGTGATTGATGAGCTTAGAAATTTAGGAAGGGCTAACCCATTCACGCTCAGACAAGTTAAAGATAATGAGGATCTTTTTAAAACTTGCATTAAGCCCCCTAAACGGAAACGTGTCCATGCAGTCTCCTGGACTAGCCCTCCAATAGGCAAGTATAAGCTGAATGTTGATGGTAGTTTGATGAATGGAATGGGTGGTGGAGGAGGAATCCTCAGAGATGATAATGGCAAAGTAATATGGTACTTTGGTTTCCCTTCCTCACACCACTCTATTGAGAGTATCGAATTGTCGGCCCTTATTAAAGGTCTAGAATATTGCAGTTCTTTTGGCTTTAAACAGGTCCACATTGAAACCGACTCTAAAATCATCTCAAAGTGGCTATCCTCTATGAAAGTGAGATGGGACAAATGGCATGACATTTCATGGGCGAGGAGTTTACTACAAGATACACACAGCACTTTATCTCATGTATGGAGGGAAGGTAACCATGCTGCAGATTGGTTAGCTAAGAAAGCGAGAGACACTCAGGTCGCCTTTTTCTCCTGGAGTAACTCAAATCTCGACACAAATCTGAAATTCATCATCTGGAAGGATAAATATGGCTTATGTGATTTTCGTGTCCTTTAACTTCGTGGTTTTAAAAGTTGTTTTGTTTCCTTTTGTTGCTTGTCTCATTGTAAGGGGAGTAGTACTCCCTTGTTTATTTTATGCATGTTGTGTCTCATTGTAAGGGGAATAGTATTCCCTTATTTATTTTTATGCATGCTTCACAGGATTGATGTAACTATGGGGTAAGGCCTTATGTCCCCCCCATCTTTGTACTCTTCTTTTTCATCTAATAAAATTTAGGGCTGGCATCCCTCCCCTGTGTACGGGGTTTGCCAAAAAAAAAAAAAAAACCCTAAACCCTAAACCCTAAACCCTAAACCCTAAAATTGATAGCTGAACCCATGACTACCTCTGATAAAATTGATCTCTTTGCAAGAAAGTTCAATTTTAAAAATTTTGCTTCCAATGTTAACTCAAAAATTTGGATTTTCTGGAAAGAACACATTATCTGTCATATTGTTTTTAACCATGAACAATTTATGCACTTGTACTTTTCTAGTTCCAATGGTTCGTTCTTTTTCATGTTTCTGTGGTTTATGCTAAGTGTAGTAGGTTTCTTAGGCAACAGCTATGGGATAACCTTAGGAAATGCATGTGGATATCGATGACCCATGGCTTTTGTAGGAGATTTTAATACTGTCCTCTCTCCTCATGAAAGATCTGGAGGGTTCTTACCCCATACAGTCCATTCTTGATTTTCAATCAATGATGCTTGATTGTGAGTTATCTGATGCTGGCTATATAGGGAAGGATTACACTTGGTCTAATAAAAAAGTTCATGTTAGGCTTGATAGGGCTTTAATAAATGCTACTTGGATTTCTATGTTACAACCTATCAAAGTAGAACACCTGAACAGCACATGTTCAGCCATTGCCCCCTCCTACTTAGCCATGACAAAAAGAAGGATGGAAGGTTTTCTAAGTTTAAATTTCAAAATATGGGACTCGCCATCCTTCTTTTCTATCAGTGGTTCAAGCTTCATGAATGGGGTATGCAATGAGTCCGGACTCATTAATTTCCAGCTTAAGCTTATTAAGTTAAAACATTTCTTCGAACTTGGAACAAAATGTTTTTGGAAATCTTCACAAAAAGCTAAATGACAAAGAGAAAGAGGTTTCCGAACTGGAAAGGAATTTGAATCCACTCACGATCAGGACATCTACATTAATTTGCAAAATGCCAAAAAAGATCTTTTGGACTTAATAGATCAAGAAACCATTTTTTGGCAACAAAAATCTAAAGTTAAGTGGTTAAAGGATGGAGACAGGAACACTAAATATTATCATGCCATAGTTAAAGAAAGGAGACAGAGAAACATGATTAATAAGGTTAAAGATTCTGATGGGAATTGGATAGAAGGAGATTCTTTGGGCTCTTCTGCTACGAACTATTTTCAGGATTTTCTAACAAAGGACACTCAGGTGAAGCAATTTTCTAAACCAGAATGGCTTAAATAGGTAATATCGGCTTCTGACAATTCTAATCTCCCCATCTTTTGAAGAGGTGACGAATATTATCAATGATTTAGCAAATGATTCAGAACCCGGCCCTGATGGGTTTGGAGGCTTGTTTTATAAAATATGTTGGGAAATCATTGGCAAGGATTTTTACAAAGCAGTAATTGAAGTTTTTGAAGGCTTGCCACTCCCTCGGTTTTATACATCAGCATCCATTGTTCTGATCCCCAAAAACAATAACCCACAAACCTGGAAGGATTTCAGACCTATCAGCCTATGTAATACCTCTGTGAAAATTTTTTCAAAAATTCTTACTACTAGGCTTGGTGAAATCCTCCCTAAGGCTATAAGCATTAATCAAACGGGTTTTGTGAAGGGCAGAAACATTATTGATAATATTCTTCTAGCTCAAAGCTGTTATATGATTTGGACTATAAGATCAAAGGGGGGAACCTAGTTATGAAGTTAGACATGGAAAAAGCTTACGATAGACTTGACTGGGTTTTCCTTTTTTCTATGCTGGATTGTCTGGGTTTTCATTGGAAGTTTATTACATGGTTAAAAGAATTATGTGCAATAGCTGGTTCTCAGTTGTTATTAATGGGAAGGGCTTTGGCTTTTTTAACTCGTCTAGGGTCTTCGTCAAGGGGACCCACTCTCTCCTGCCCTCTTCATTATTGCTTCTGAGTACTTATCTCAGGTTTGAACCATTTACATTCCATTATCCTTCTATTAGGTACAAGACTAGCGCTCCCTCTTGGATTTCCCATCTTTGTTTTGCTGATGATTGTATTCTTTTTATGAATGGTTCTAAATCCTCTGTGAGGCGAGTTCTTGATTTTTTAAGTCAGTATGAATCTTTATCGGGTCAAAAAGTTAACCATCATAAGAGCTCCCTAGTTTTTCCTAGGAAATCCAAAACCTCTAGGAAACGCCCTATAAAAAATTTGTCTGGCATGAATGAGCAAAAGTTACCTATTACCTACTTAGGTTCTCCTTTATCCCTTGGATGGCGTGACCATCAAAGCTACAATGATATTTTCCAAAAAGTGTCTCAACGCCTCCACAACTGGGCGAAATCTATGGCTTTCAAGTGGGGGGAAGATTGTTCTCATCAAAAGTTTTTATCCTCTCTCCCCCTCTATCTTTTTCATCCGTTCACCTCCTAAGTGGGTGATCAAGAAACTTGAAAGCATGTTTGCCAATTTCTTTTGGGGTACCTCCTCTCTTCTAGAGCCACTCATTGGGTTTCTTGGGCTAATCTATGCTTGCCAGTCGAAGAGGGTGGAGTTGGTTTCCGCTCCTTATCTGATGCCTCCCCCTCTTTTGAATCTAAGCTATGGTGGCGTTTTCGTTCTGAATCATCCCTCCTCTCCCATTTCCTCCATTCTAAATATTTAAAAAACCTCCACCCTGTTCAAGCAACCATAACCCACAGTTCTTCCCCGTTGTGGAAGAGGCTCCTCAGGGCTAGGGATGTAGCTGAGCCTTTTATCTTTTTTGGCCTAGGAAGGGTGACATTAGTTTTGGTATGATTCCTGGCTCCTTTCTAGTTGCTTGGCCAACCATACCTCTGTTCATGCTCCTAGGTTACTTGTGAAGGACTTATGGAATGGGAATGCTTGGGATGTTGATTATCTTATCAGTTGGTTCCAATCCATTTTGTTAATGAAATTCTTTCTTTAATTTTGGTGCCTATGAAACCGACTCGCCTTGTTGGAAGCTTTCCTCCAATGATACTTTCTCTGTTGCTAGCATTTTTAGTCATATCAGGATTAAAGCTCCAGCCAATGACATTCTTTGCTCTATCTGTCTAATTTTATTCCTTTAAAAATGTCCTTCTTCCTTTGGCGTGCTATTAAATCTCTCATCCATACTGATCTGACACCCAAGCTAGTTGGGGTTTAAACCTTGCCTTAGGTGCTATCAATGCCTTAATAACTGTGAATCAGCTGTGCACATATTCTTCACTTGTAAGTATGCTATAGATGTTTGGAAGGCTGTCACTGCTCTTTTTGGGATTGTCCACCTTCCTAACATTACTTCCATTGATGTCATGCTCAAATTTTGGAAAAGCAGATCTGGGAATATCAACAGGCATGTCCGGACCTTCGTTCCTATTATTGTCATATGGTACCTATGGATTGAAAGAAATAATAGGAAGCATAGGAATACAACCCGCCCCCCTAGGTTCCTTGCCTTGCAAGTGATTGATGAGCTTAGAAATTTAGGAAGGGCTAACCCATTCACGCTCAGACAAGTTAAAGATAATGAGGATCTTTTTAAAACTTGCATTAAGCCCCCTAAACAGAAACGTGTCCATGCAGTCTCCTGGACTAGCCCTCCAATAGGCAAGTATAAGCTGAATGTTGATGGGAGTTTGATGAATGGAATGGGTGGTGGAGGAGGAATCCTCAGAGATGATAATGGCAAAGTTATATGGTACTTTGGCTTCCCTTCCTCACACCACTCTATTGAGAGTATCGAATTGTCGGCCCTTATTAAAGGTCTAGAATATTGCAGTTCTTTTGGCTTTAAACAGGTCCACATTGAAACCGACTCTAAAATCATCTCAAAGTGGCTATCCTCTATGAAAGTGAGATGGGACAAATGGCATGACATTTCATGGGCGAGGAGTTTACTACAAGATACACACAGCACTTTATCTCATGTATGGAGGGAAGGCAACCATGCTGCAGATTGGTTAGCTAAGAAAGCGAGAGACACTCAGTCGCCTTTTTCTCCTGGAGTAACTCAAATCTCGACACAAATCTGAAATTCATCATCTGGAAGGATAAATATGGCTTATGTGATTTTCGTGTCCTTTAACTTTCGTCATGGTTTTAAAAGTTATTTTGTTTCCTTTTGTTGCTTGTCTCATTGTAAGGGGAGTAGTACTCCCTTGTTTATTTTATGCATGTTGTTTCTCATTGTAAGGGGAATAGTATTCCCTTATTTAATTTTATGCATGCTTTACAGGATTGATGTAACTATGGGGTAAGGCCTTATGTCCCCCCCATCTTTGTACTCTTCTTTTTCATCTAATAAAATTTAGGGCTGGCATCCCTCCCCCGTGTACGGGGTTTGCCAAAAAAAAAAAAAAAACCCTAAACCCTAAACCCTAAACCCTAAACCCTAAACCCTAAAACCCTAAAACCCTAAACCCTAAACCTAAACCCTAAACCCTAAACCTAATAAAACCCTAAACCCTAAACCCTAAACCCTAAACCCTAAACCCTAAAAACCCTAAACCCTAAACCCTAAACCCTAAAACCCTAAACCCTAAAACCCAAAAACCCAAAAACCCAAAAACCCAAAACCCAAAACCCAAAAACCCAAAACCCAAAACCCTAAACCCTAAACCCTAAAACCTTAAACCCTAAACCCTAAACCCTAAAACCCTAAAACCCTAAACCCTAAACCCTAAACCCTTAACCCAACCTTGGCCCAAAGCCGGGCACCTTATCAAACCCGGCACCTTGGGTCATTACGGTGGGTGCCAGTAATGTGGATAGGAAGTTCCTTGCACCACTAAAGCTAGGAAATGGGATGTTGATTGAGGGAGAAACAATCACCCCATATAAGATGAAGAATAGTATGTTACCACTGGTTTATTCTAGAGATGTAGTAGTTCCCGGCATCCCAGTGAATGTCACTAGTCAGTGCTTACCTGGTTCCCTCTCTCCCGAGAACGTTAAGGGAAAGATAGTATTGTGCTTCAGAGGAAGTGGTGGCAGAATTGCCAAAGGCATGGAAGTGAAAAGGGCTGGTGGTGCTGGATTTATCCTGGGAAATACGCCGACCAATCCAGAAGAGTTGCCAGTGGACCCTCATGTCCTTCCAGCTACAGCAGTTTCTAGCAACAATGCTTTGAGAATCTTTGAGTACATCAAGTCTAGCATGAAACCAATGGCAAGAATCACACAAGCAAGAACAGTAACAAACACTGGACCAGCACCAGTTATGGCATCCTTCACTAGCAGAGGTCCAAATGTGATTGATTCACATATTCTCAAGCCGGATGTTACTGCTCCTGGATTGTATATACTTGCTGCTTGGAGTGGTGGCAATTCAGTTACAAAACTAGATTATGATTCTAGAATTGTTGAGTATAATCTAGACTCGGGAACATCAATGGCATGCCCTCATGTGGCTGCTACAGCTGCTCTTGTCAAAGCCATACACCCAAAATGGAGCAGTGCAGCCATAAGGTCTGCTCTCATTACCACAGCTACCTTGAACAACAATCTACAATTGCCAATATCATATGCAAATGGAGAGCAAGCAAATCCTTTTGGATTTGGGGCTGGCCATTTTATGCCAGAAAGAGCAGCAGACCCTGGCCTTGTCTATGATGCATCTTACAATGATTACAATCTCTACCTCTGCAGCTTTGGTTACAAAAATCCAGACCCGCAGGTTCCATGTCCAAAAGAGACCATTCCCTCATACAATCTCAATTATCCTTCTCTCCAAATCTCCAGACTTAATGGCACAGTCAATGTGAAAAGAACTGTGACAAATGTTGGAGGAAGAAAGAGTGTATATTTCTCATTAATACAACCACCAACCGGTATCTTTGTGGAGATGCGACCGAGTATTCTCATCTTTGACCGCATTGACCAAAAGAAAACTTTTACAGTTACGGTAAGAGCAAGTGAAGGGTTGAATCAGCTCCAGGGGAATGACTACGTCTTTGGTTGGTATACTTGGAATGATGGAATTCATAATGTAAGAAGTCCAATGGCAATATCCCTAGCTTAATTTTCTTTTTCCGTCACTTTTTCCCCCCCTTGGTCCTTTTCACATATCTCAACAAAATATCAAAGGAGAGTATTTGACTAGGGGTATAAATACAATTATATGAAATTCAATAATGGACCATTGAGTCCATTTGATTCAAAAAAAAAAAAAAAAAAAAACCCTAAACCCTAAACCCTAAACCCTATAAACCCATAAACCCTAAACCCTAAACCCTAAACCCTAAACCCTAAAACCCTATAACCCTAAACCCTAAAACCCTAAAACCCTAAAACCAAACCCTAAACCCGAAACCTTAAACCCTAAACCTTAAACCCTAAACCCTAAACCGCCTAAACCCTAAACCCTAGACCCTAGACCCTAGACCCTAGACCCTAGACCCTGAACCCTGAACCCTAACTAAACCTTAACTAAACCCTAACTAAACCCTAAACCCTAAACCCTAAACCCTAAACCCTAACCCCTAAGCCCTAAGCCCTAAACCCTAAGCCCTAAGCCCTAAGCCCTAACCCCTAACCCCTAACCCCTAACCCCTAAACCCTAAACCCTAAACCCTAAACCCTAAAACCCTAAAACCCAACCCTCAACCCTCAACCCTCAACCCTCAACCCTAAACCCTAAACCCTAAAACCCTGAACCCTGAACCCTGAACCCTGAACCAGAATTGATATGGCAAACGAGCATATACCCTTGGCACCAACGGTAGAGGGGCAGACGAATGGAAAAGAAAATACAATCTCTCCAAAAAGCCTTAAAAAATGATTTGCGGCTGTGGTTTGATCAACTAATGATAATAGAGAGGCAATTCTTGGTCATAAGATTGCCACTTCCCTAAATGGGGAACCAGCTGTTATCTTCAACGGTGAGGAGCTGAGCAAGCTATGTCTTCCACTCAAATTTGCTTTAATAGGCTCCTTCACTTATAGCCGGCCTTCGATGCAAGAAATTAAAAAGTTCTTTGAAGAAAGGAAACTTAAGGGGCATGTGGACTTCGGATTAATCAACCAAAGGCAAATCCTCATTCGCCCGACTTTGCAAGAGGATTACACACGAATATGGGAAAGGCGAACTTGGACTATTAATTCATCCATCATGCGGGTAGTCAAGTGGTCCCCAACTACACATGTTCAAAAGGAAAGTCCCATTGCACCGGTTTGGTTAGCTCTCTATAATCTCCTTATTCACTTTTTTAATAAGTTGGTGTTGTTTGCTATCACTTCTATCTTTGGGCATCCTTTAAAAATTGATGAACCTACTGCTAATCTCACTAGGCCATCTATTGCTAGAATTTTAATTGAAATGAATGTTTCAATAAAGCACAAAGATAAGGTCTGGCTTGGATCTGAAAAAGAAGATTTTTTTCAGCGTGTAATTTTTGAAAATCTTCCTCATTGTTGCTCTGGATGTTTCAAAATGGGTCACTCCAAGGATAAATGTCGTTCATCAAAGGAATCTACCCAAAGTGATAATAAGGATAAATCTCATAAGGATGCTGAAAAAATCCCTCCACCAAGACAAGTGATTACAAAAAATATTTATGTCCCTAAAAAGAAGCTCAATGCTCATGATAAAGGCAAGGACACAGTCTCTTCAAAAGAATTGGGTGCCATAGATATTTCTAGTCTTGCAGGCCCATCAATGGTCATAACAGGGACACAAGTTGATCATGGAGATATGAATAGAGAAATCATGCCTCCTACATCCAAGGATGTGGAACCTACAAGTAACTCTAAGGATCAAGATCTTCAACAAGCCACTCAAGAAGCTCAATTACAAATGAAGGCGACTTACAACAAAGATCCATCTCCAGGTTCGCCTCCCCCTCTTTCTTTTTCTCCTCTAACTACCTGTGTGTTAAATTTAGAGGATTCTCCTCCTAGCCTCATGGTTGGAGATATTGAAGAGGATATCCTATCCACTCCTAAAAGGCTTATAGAAGAAGAAGAATCTGACCCTACAGATTTAGTCTATAGTAGTCAGCATTCTTCTAAAGAAGAATCAAAGGAGGATTATGAGAATGATATAGAGTCTCATGACTCGACTTTAGACAAAGAGGACTCAGACTTTGAACCTATCCCACACAAAGGAAAATCCCGAGATGACTCTTACCTTCCAGGTAGGAAAGACAAATCCTTTGCCTATGATCCAGGTAGGTCATCATGTCCCTCCTCTCCTTATGCTACTAGGGCACGTAGCAACATTTTGTTTGGTGCCCTTTTTGAAGGTTCCCCATGAAAGCGATTTTTTGGAACATTAGGGGTATAGTTAATGGTAGATCAATAAAAAGGCTTAAAAGCCTTATTAAATCTCATAGAATTCAACTTCTCATGATAGTTGAACCTATGACCAATTCTGGAAAAATTGAAAACATAGCTAGAAAGTTAAATTTTAAGAACTTTGCTTTTAATAAAAATTCTAAAATCTAGATCTTTTGGCATGATTGTATCAATTGTTCCGTCATTATTAATCATGAACAATATATACATCTTCAATGTAGTGTGTCCAATGGCTCTTTTTCTTTTAATGTTACTGTGGTTTATGCTAAGTGTAACAGATCCCTTAGACAATTGCTATGGGATGGTCTTAGAGACATTAATAGCCACATCAAAGGTCCATGGCTTGTTGTGGGGGATTTTAACACTGTTCTGTCTCTACATGAAAGATCTGGAGGTAACTCTTACTCTACACAATCTATTCTTGATTTTCAGTCTACTTTATATGATTGCAGCCTATCTGATGCTGGCTATGTAGGGAGTGATTATACTTGGTCTAATAAGAAAGTGCATGTTAGATTAGATAGAGCCTTAATTAATGCTGATTGGATTTCTAATTTAGACCCAATTAAAGTTGAGCATCTAAATAGAACTTTTTCCGATCATTCCCCCCTTCTACTTGGTTATGATAAAAAGAAGGAGAACCACACCTCTAAGTTTAAATTTCAAAATATGTGGACTTTTCACCCTTCTTTTCTATCAATGGTTGAAAACTCTTGGAAAGGGGATTGCAATGTATCTGGCCTCCTTAATTTTCAATTAAAGCTCACCAGGTTAAAATCTTCTCTTAAGGCATGGAACCAAAAGATCTTTGGTAATGTTCATAAAAATCTAAATGCTAAAGAGAGTGAGGTTACTAAGCTAGAAAAGCTTTTTGATGCATCTAATGATCATGATATCTATGTTAGATTGCAAAATGCCAAAAAAGAACTCATGGAATTAATTGATCAGGAAAACTTATTTTGGCAACAAAAATCTAAGGTCAAATGGCTTAAAGATGGGGATAGGAACACTAAATACTATCATGCTATTGTTAAAGAAAGAAGAAAGAGAAACATGATAAGTAAAATCAAAGATGTGGATGGTAACTAGATAGAAGGAAATGATCTAGGATTTCCTACATCCTCTTTTTTTCAAGATCTTTTGAATAAGAATTCCCAGGTGAAGCCCTTTTCTCAACCTGAGTGGTTAAAACAAGCTATCTCCCCTATGGACAACTCTTTTCTTATCTCTACTCCATCTTTTGAGGAGGTGAAGAATATTATCAATGATTTGGCAAATGACTCGAAACCAGGCCCAGATGGGTTTGGAGGCCTTTTTTATAAAACCTGTTGGCACATTCTTGGACAAGACTTTTATAACGCGGTTATTGAATTTTTTGAAGGCTTACCTCTTCCAAGGTTTTACACAGCAGCCTCCATTATTCTGATCCCGAAAAATAATAACCCTCAGTCTTGGAAGGATTTCAGGCCTATTAGTTTGTGTAACACTTCTGCAAAAATTTTCTCAAAAATTCTTACTTCTAGGCTTAGTGAAATCCTTCCTAAAGCCATAACCTTTAATCTAACGGGTTTTGTAAAGGGCAGAAACATCATTGATAATATTCTTCTAGCCCAGGAGCTTTTATATGATCTGGATTACAAGATTAGAGGAGGGAACCTAGTTATGAAACTAGACATGGAAAAAGCTTATGATAGGTTAGACTGGAACTTCCTCTTTTCTATGCTAGATTGTCTTGGTTTTCACTAGACGTTTACTTATATGGTGAAAAGAATTATGTGTAATAGTTGGTTCTCTGTTATTGTCAATGGAAAGGGCTTTGGTTTTTTCAACTCATCTAGAGGCCTTCGTCAGGGGGACCCTCTTTCTCCTGCTCTTTCCATTCTTGCATCTGAATATTTATCTCAAGGTTTGAATCATTACTTCTCTACTTATCCTTCCATCAGATACAAGACCAAAGCACCCTCTTGGATTTCTCACCTTTGCTTTGCAGATGACTATATCCTTTTTCTAAATGGTGCTAAATCCTCTGTCAAAAGAGTTCTTGGCTTTCTATCTCAATATGAGTCTATATCCGGGCAAAAATCAATTGTCAAAAGAGCTCCCTTGTTTTCCCAGGAAATCTAAGTCCTAGGAAAAGCCCTATTAGGAATCTTACCATATGAAAGAGCAAAACCTACCCTTAACTTATTTAGGGTCTCCTCTTTCTCTGGGTTGGCGTACCACCAAAGCTTCAATGATTTGTTTCATAAAGTGTCCCATCATCTCCAAAACTGGGCTAATCTCTGGCTCTCTAGTGGGGGTAAAATTGTTCTCATTAAAAGTATTTTATCTTCATTACCCCTATATCTCATTCAGTCTTCAACCTCCTAAATGGGTCATTAAAAAACTAGAGAGCATGTTTGCTAATTTCTTCTGGGGGGATTCATCTACCTCTAGGGCTACTCATTGGTCTTCTTGGGCTAATCTTTGCTTCCCTATTGAAGAAGGTGGTGTGGGTTTTCGTGCTTATCTGATGTCTCCATATCCTTTGAAATCAAATTATGGTGGCGTTTCCGTACTGAACTTCTCTCTTATCTCAATTTTTGCATTCTAAATACTTGGAGAATACCCACCTAACAAGCTTCAATCACTCATAATTCTTCTCCCCTTTGGAAAAGGCTTCTTAGGGCTAGAGACTTAGCTGAACCTTTTATCTTCTTTGGTTTGGGGAAAGGTGACATCAATTTTTCGTATGATCTTGGCTTCACTCCGGTTGTCTTGCCAACCACGATACTCATCATCATTCCAAGTTGTTGGTCAAAGATTTGTGGCAAAATAATGCTTGGGATGTTGATCACCTTTCTCTCCTGGTTCCTCCTTCCATTCACAGAAATCTCACACATCATGTGGATGTCATAAACCCGACACTCCCTGCTGGAAGCTCTCCAACCATGGTTCTTTCTCTCTTACCAGTGCTTTTGATCACTTAAGAACCAAAGCTCCAACCTATGACATTAAATTCCATCATTTGGTCTAAGTTCATCCCTCAAAAAATCATTCTTTATCTGGCGTGCCTCTAGTCTCTCATTCATACTGATAATAAACAATCTAGTTGGGGTATGAACCTTATATCAAGATGTTATCTGTTTTATGTGACTGTGAATCAGCTATGCACATTTTTTTCACCTGTAAGTATGCTTTGGATGTCTGGAAGATTATTATGTCATTTTTTGGCATCTTTAACCTTCCAAACATCTTATCCATAGATGTGATGTTGAAATTCTGGAAAAGCAAATCTGGAAATATTGAAAATCATGTTAGAAACTTTGTTCCAGTATTAGTCATATGGCATCTATGGATTGAAAGGAACAATAGGAAGCATAGAAACACTAGTCGTCCACCCAAAACTCTTGTCTTGCATGTGATTGAAGATCTTAAAAATTTAGGAAGGGCTAACCCTTTTTCTCAGAGACAAGTGAAGGACGATGAGGATCTTTTTAGACACTGCATTAAACCTCCTAAACATAAACATGTTCAATCAGTCTCCTGGCTAAGTCCTCCAGTAGGTAAGTTTAAGCTTAATGTTGATGGTAATTTGAGAAATGGAAAGGGTGGCGGTGGTGGGATTCTTAGAGATGCTCAAGGTAATGCTATATGGTATTTTGGTTTTCCTTCCCCTCATCATTCTATTGAAAGTATAGAACTGTCTGCTCTCACCAAAGGTCTAGAATTTTGTAGTGCTTATGGCTTTAAACAGGTGTCCATCGAAACCAATTCCAAGGTTATCTCAAGATGGTTATCATCCACTAGAGTGAGATGGGACATATGGCATGATATTTCATGGGCTAGAAAACTGCTGCAAGAGACGCAAAGTACCGTGTCTCATATATGGAGGGAAGGTAATCATGCTGCAGATTGGCTAGCTAAAAAAGCAAGAAATTCTCAAACAACTTTTTTCTGTTGGTACAAATCTAATATGGAAATGGACTTTAATTTTATTCTATGGAAAGATAAGCATGGTTTATCGGATTTAGAATTGTATAAGCTTTGTAAGGGGAGTAGTACTCCCTCATTTATTTACTTTACATGGTGCTTTAATGTAAGGGGAATAGTATTCCTTTGTTTACTTTTTTATGCACTACAGGTGTTATGTATCTATGGGGTAAGGCTTTATGTGCCCCCCACCTTTGTACTTTCTTTTTCATCTAATAAAATTTGAGGCTGGCATCCTCCCCCGGTGAACGGGGTTTGCCAAAAAAAAAAAAAACCTATACCCTAAACCCTAAACCTTAAACCCCTAAACCCTAAACCCTATACCCTAAACCCTAAAACCTATACCCTAAACCCTAAACAAAAAACCCTAAACCAAAAATTCTAGAGAGAGAAAATCCTCTCCCTTCTCTCTAGAACTCTAACTCCTAGACACAAAGTTCCACACCTTCCGGAGGGGTTTCCCACCTCTTTGAGGTGGTTTCTCCCCCAAATCTTTAGCCAAATAACTCAAAAAACCTTCTTTTACATCCATATCCTTACAAGCTTACATCTTTTTAAGATCTTTTCTGGGTTTTTTAGTTTTCGAAATTTTATTCATTTATTGAGTAATTTTCGTATTGTTCTCTTTTTCCCTTGTTCTTCTTCTTTTTTCAAGTCTTAGGTCTTTTCTTTGAAGCTTTAGTCCTTCTGTTCTTCCTTTTAGAGCTTTGGGTAGCCTTCGTGGAAGTTCCCATCTGCTGGAGTTAAGCCTTATGTGCGTTTCGTGTTGGTTAAGTTGCCTTTTCTTTTGCTGGGCTCTCGGAGCTTTAAGGAAAACGAGGAAGAAGGAAGAAAAAACAAAGAAAAAAGAAGAAAGAAGAAAGAAGGAGAAGCTCCAGTCTTTGTTCGGTTATCTCCTAGCTTCGGTGGTGCTGTTTTTAGTTCTCTTGGTGGTTGAAACAAGATCCCAACTGCTTCAGTTTGGGTTCCTTTTCTTCCTTTCCGCAAGTGCTTGGAGGTTCCTTCGAAGTGTCACTCTCCATATCTCTCGAAACTATTTGTGAGCACGTTTGGGGTGTTTCAAGCAGGCCTTCTCGGACGTCCTTGGTCTCTTGTCTGGATCTCTTGGGTTTTTCTGCTCGATAAGGCACAGCGGGAAGACGGTGGCTCCTGGTTGAGGTGTTGTTGAACCCTGGTGCGGCTACCAAGGTGGACGTGACAGGTTTCCCAATTTGGAGCCAACCACCTTTGCTTTTTCTCCCCAGAAGGAACGTATCACGAAGCAATACTCCTTTTGGGAAGAGACGTTTGCAATTTCTCCAGGTCAGCTCGTTGTTTGACTTTCAAATTTTTCTAAATTAATCCTGCGCACCTTTACTATTGTGCAGCCATCTGTAATCTTTTGGTTTAGAGTGGGCCCTTTTGTATCTTAAGTGAGCTGGTGGCTTATATTTATCTCTCGGAGTGGGCCCAGCTGTATTGTTGAGTGCGTGGGCTGGCTGGACGAGGCTGTTCTTTATTTCCCAATCCACTGCTGCTCAGCCTGTTTCATTTGATGTGGGGCCTGCTGTCTTATTAGACGTGCGGATCTGTGCCTATAGGCCGAGCCTGTCCTGCACGTGGATCTCAGCCCGGTTCTTCTAATCCAAGGGGAGCAGTGGCCTTTCTTGTACAAAGAAGGCGAGCAATATTATTAAAAAAAAAAAAAAAAAAGGAAGTTGGTTCTCTGTTGATCAAGTGAGCTGGTGCAGTAGAATGGATATAGCAAATGAGACTATCTCCTTAGCGCCAATGGTAGTGGCGCAAACAAAAGTACAAGAAAATACAATTTCTCCAAGAAGTTTCAAAAAATCATTTGCGGCTGTGGTTGGGTCAAATGATAATAATAGGGAAGCAATTCTTGATCTCAAAATTGCCACTTCCCTCAATGGAGAACCAGCTGTTATTTTCAACAATGAGGAGCTCGACAAACTATGTCTACCACTCAAGTTCGCTTTAATAGGCTCCTTCTCTTATAGCCGGCCTTCTATGCAAGAAATTAAAAACTTCTTCAAAGAAAGGAAACTCAAAGGGCATGTGGACTTCGGACTAATCAATCAAAGGCAAATTCTCATCCGACCAACCTTACAAGAGGACTACACCCGTATATGGGAAAGACGGACTTGGACAATTAATTCCTCCATCATGAGAGTGGTCAAGTGGTCCCCTACTTCGCATGTCCAAAAGGAAAGCCCTATCGCATCGGTTTGGTTAGCTCTCTATAACCTCCCTATTCATTTTTTTGATAAATCGGTGTTGTTTGCTATTGCTTCTATTTTTGGGCATCCTTTAAAAATTGATGAACCCACTGCCAATCTTACTAGACCATCTGTTGCTAGAATCTTAATAGAAATGGATGTTTCAATTAAGCATAAAGATAGAGTCTGGCTTGGCACTGATAAGGAGGGTTTTTTCCAACGTGTAATATTTGAAAATCTTCCTCATTATTGCTCTGGATGTTTCAAAATGGGTCATTCCAAGGATAAATGTCGTTCATCAAAGGAATCTACCCAGAGTGATAATAAGGATAAATCTCATAAGGATACTGAAAAAATCCCTCCACCAAGACAAGTGATTACAAAAAAAATTTATGTCCCTAAAAAAAAAAGCTCAATGCTCATGATAAAGGCAAGGACACATTCTCTTCAAAAGAATTGGGTGCCATAGATTTTTCCAGTCTTGCAGGCCCATCAATGTTCATAACAGGGACACAGGTTGATCATGGAGATATGAATAGAGAAATCATGCCTCCCACATCCAAGGATGTAGAACCTGCAAGTAACTCTATGGATCAAGATCTTCAACAAGCCAATCAAGAAGCTCATTATGAGGATATGATCCCCTCTACAGGTATTCCTACCCCTCACTCTCCTTCTCCTCTAACTATTTGTGTGTTGAATGCAAAGGATACTCCTCCTAAATTAATGGTTAGAGAATATGGTGAGGAATCTTTGTCTACACCCAAAGGCTTTATTGAAGTGGAGGAAGATGATCCCACAGCACTTGTCTATAGTAGTCATCATTCCCCCATGGAATCAAATGTCTCAGAAGATAATGATGAAGAAGGGGATGAATCAAATTTTGATCTAATCATACCACATAAAAGCAAATCACGTGATGACTCTCATCTACCAATGAATAAGGACAAGGCTCTTACTTTTGATCCAGGTAGGTCATCATGTCCCTCCCCTCCTTATGCTACTCGGGTACGTAGCAATAATTTGTTTGGTGCCCAATACAAAGATTCTTCATGAAGTCAATTTATTGGAATATTAGGGGCATAGTTAACGGTCGTTCTATAAATAGATTAAAAAGATTAACTAAGCTCCATAATCTCCAATTTATTATGATAGTTGAACCCATGACTTTTGCAGATAAAATTGATAATATTGCTAGGAAATTAAATTTTGGAAACTTTGCTTCAAATGTTAACTCAAAGATTTAGATCTTTTGGAAAGATTTCATCAACTTCTCTATCATCCTAAATCATGAACAATTCATGCATTTACATTGTATTGGACCCAATGGCCTCGATTCTTTTCATGTTACTGTAATATATGCTAAGTGCAATAGGTTTCTGAGACACCAGCTATGGGACAATCTTAGAAAAATTCATGAGAGCAACAAAGATCCACGGATTGTTGTAGGAGACTTTAATACTGTCCTCTCACCACATGAAAGATCTGGAGGTAACTCCTACTCGACACAATCAATTCTTGATTTTCAATCTATGTTGCATGATTGTAATCTTTCTGATGCTGGTTACATTGGGAGTGATTTTACTTGGTCTAATAAAAAGTTCATGTTAGACTTGATAGGGCTCTAATTAATGCTGCTTGGATCTCTAGGCTAGAACCTATCAAAGTTGAACATCTAAACAGTACATGTTCAGACCATCGTCCCCTCTTATTGAGCTACAATACAAAAAAGGATGGAAGGTTTTCTAAATTTAAATTTCAAAATATGTGGACTCGACATCCTTCTTTTCTATCAGTGGTAGAAGCATCATGGAGAGGGGAATGTAATGTGTCTGGACTTATTAACTTTCAACTCAAACTCACTAGATTAAAACATTCTCTTAAGGCTCGGAACAAAAAAGTTTTTGGAAATCTCCATAAAAAGCTTAATGATAAAGAAAATGAAGTGTCTGAACTGGAAAGGCTTTTTGAAACCACAAATGATCAAGACACTTATGTTAATCTTCAAAATGCTAAAAGAGAGCTAATGGAATTAATTGACCAAGAAACTATCTTTTGGCAACAAAAATCTAAGGTTAATTGGTTAAAGGATGGAGATAGGAATACTAAATTTTATCATGCTATAGTTAAAGAAAGGAGGCAAAGAAATAGTATAAATAAGATCAAAGAGCATGATGGTAGCTGGATAGAACGAGATGCCCTAGGTTCATCTGCTTCTAATTTTTTTCAAGATCTCTTAACAAAGGACTCTCAAGTAAAACCTTTTTCTAGACCTGAGTGGCTCAAACAAGTTATATCTGCATCTGACAATTCTTACCTTATCTCAACTCCATCCTTTGAAGAGGTGACGAGTATTATTAATGAGTTAGCAAATGATTCAGAACCCGGACCAGATGGATTTGGAGGTCTGTTTTATAAAACCTGTTGGGAAATTATTGGCAAAGATTTTTACAAAGCTGTAATTGAATTTTATGAAGGTTTGTCACTCCCTCGGTTTTATACTGCAGCATCTATTGTTTTGATCCCTAAAAACAATAACCCACAGACATGGAAGGATTTCAGACCTATTAGCCTATGCAATACCACTGCAAAAATCTTTTCAAAAATTCTCACCAGCAGGCTTGGTGAAATCCTTCCTAAGACTATCAGCTTCAACCAAACGGGTTTTGTTAAGGGTAGAAACATCATTGATAATATTCTTCTAGCTCAGGAGTTGTTATATGATCTAGATTACAAAATCAAGGGAGGGAACCTTGTCATGAAATTGGATATGGAAAAAGCTATGATAGGCTTGATTGGGTGTTTCTCTTTTCTATGCTTGACTGTCTAGGCTTTCATTGGAAATTTACATACATGGTGAAAAGAATTATGTGCAATAGCTGGTTCTCTATCATAGTTAATGGCAAGGGCTCGAGTTTCTTCAATTCTTCTAGAGGCCTTCGACAGGGAGACCCCCTGTCTCCTGCCCTTTTTCATTATAGCTTCAGAATTTTTGTCTCAAGGTATTAACCACTTGTTCTCCACTTACCCTTCTACCAGATAAGACTAGTGCTCCCACTTGGATTTCTCACCTTTGCTTTGCTGATGATTGTATTCTTTTTATGAATGGTGCCAAATCCTCGTGAAACGTGTCCTTGATTTTCTTTCTATGTATGAATCTTTATCTGGCCAAAAAATTAACCGCCAAAAGAGTTTCGTAGTCTTTCCTAGGAAAGCTAAGTCCTCCAGGAAACGGCCCATAAAACTCTTGACTGGTATGAAGGATCAAAATTTACCCATCAACTATTTAGGGTCCCCTTTCTCCCTTGGGTGGTGGGATCACCAAAGCTTCAATGATTTATTCCAAAAAGTGTCCCATCGCCTTCACAATTGGGCAAACATATGGCTCTCAAGTGGGGGTAAAATAGTTCTCATCAATAGTGTATTATCCTCTCTTCCTCTCTATCTCTTTCAATCCGTTCAACCACCTAAGTGGGTGATTAAAAAACTTGAGAGCATGTTTGCCAATTTTTTCTGGGGGGACTCCTCTTCCTCTAAGGCCACTCACTGGTCCTCTTGGGCTAATTTATGTCTTCCTATTGAAGAAGGTGGTGTTGGGTTTCGATCTTTATCCGATATCTCCACCTCCTTTGAAATCAAGTTGTGGTGGTGCTTTCGTACTGGATCTTCTCTTTTATCCCATTTTCTACACTCCAAATACTTAAAGAACCTTCATCCTGCCCAAGCATCTATAACCCACAGCTCTTTTCCTCTTTGGAATTGATTCCTTAGAGCTAGGAATTCAGCTGAGCCTTTTATCTTCTTTGGTCTGGGAAGGGGTGACATCAATTTTTGGTATGATTCCTGGCTCCACTCAGGCTGTCTAGCCAATCATACTTCTGTTCAGACTCCTAGGTTGCTAGTTAAGGATTTATGGCAAGGAGATGCTTGGGATGTTGATCATCTCATCCATTTGGTCCCTATCCATCTTGTTAAAGAAATCCTTACTTTTCTTGTAGATCCTTGGAACCCTGACACACCTTGCTGGAAGCTTTCTACTAATGAATCCTTCTCTCTTGCCAGCACTTTCAATCATATTAGGATCAAAGCTCCAGCTAATGACACCTTTTGTACTATATAGTCTAAATTTATTCCCTTAAAAGTGTCCTTTTTCATCTGGCGTGCTATCAAATCCTTTATCCATACTGATGATATACAATCCAGCTGGGGCCTCAACCTTGTTTCAAGATGTTATCAGTATCTACATGACTGTGAATCAGCTATGCACATTTTCTTCACTTGTCAGTATGCTTTAGATGTTTGGAAGGATATTGCTTCGCACTTTGGCATCTCTTACCTTCCTAACATTACATCTATAGATGTCATGTTGAAATTCTGGAAAAGTAAAACTGGAACATCAAGAATCATGTCAGGAGTTTTGTGCCTATTATTGTCATATGGCATCTATGGATTGAAAGAAATAACAGGAAGCATAGAAATACATCCCGTCCCTCCAGGATTCTTGTCTTGCAGGTGATTAAAGAGCTTAGAAATTTAGGAAGGGGTAACCCGTTTTCACAAAGACAATTCCAAGAAGATGATGATCTCTTCAAGACTTGCATTAAGCCCCCTAAAAGGAAATGCATCCACTCCATATCCTGGGTTAGTCCTCCAAGAGGTAGATGTAAACTCAATGTTAATGGGAGTTTAATGAATGGTATGGGTGGTGGAGGGGGAATCCTCAGGGACAAAAATGGTAATGTTATCTGGTACTTTGGTTTTCCTTCTCCACACCAGTCCATTGAGAGTATAGAATTGTCTGCACTTATCAAAGGTTTAGAATTTTGCAGTACCTATGGCTTCAAACAGGTTCATGTTGAAACTGATTCTAAAGTCATTTCAAAGTGGCTATCCTCCACCAAAGTTAGATGGGACAAGTGGCATGATATTTCATGGGCAAGGAAACTACTACAGGATACACACAGTACTTTATCTCATGTATGGAGAGAAGGCAACCACGCAGCAGATTGGTTGGCCAAAAAAGCTAGAGACACGCAGGTTACCTTCTTCTCTTGGAATAACACAAACCTTGAGCGAAATCTGAAATTCATCCTTTGGAAAGATAAATATATATCTTATCTGATTTTCGTATTGTATAACTTTTTTGTTGTATGTAAGGGAGTAGTACTCCTTGTTTCCACTATATTTAATTATTTTGTAAGGGGAGTAGTACTCCCTCGTTTATTTTCCACGCATGTCGGTTATACATGTAAGGGGATTAGTACTCCCTTATTTATCATTTTACATGCACTACAGGTTTTATGTAATATAGGGGTAAGGTTTTATGTCCCCCCTTTCCTTGTACTACCTCTTTCGTCTAATAAAATTTGAGGCTAGCATCCTTCCCCCGTGAAAGGGGTTTGCCAATAAAAAATAAAAAAAAAAAAAAAAACCCTAAACCCTAAACCCTAACTTTCAATTAAAGCTCACCAGGTTAAAATCTTCTCTTAAGGCATGGAACAAAAAGATCTTTGGTAATGTTCATAAAAATCTAAATGCTAAGGAGAGTGAGGTTACTGAGCTAGAAAAGCTTTTTGATGCATCTAATGATCATGATATCTATGTTAGACTGCAAAATGCCAAAAAAGAACTCATGGAATTAATTGATCAGGAAAACTTATTTTGGCAACAAAAATCTAAGGTCAAATGGCTTAAAGATGGGGATAGGAACACTAAATACTATCATGCTATTGTTAAAGAAAGAAGAAAGAGAAACATGATAAGTAAAATCAAAGATGTGGATGGTAACTGGATAGAAGGAGATGATCTAGGATTTTCTGCATCCTCTTTTTTTCAAGATCTTTTGAATAAGGATTCCCAGGTGAAGCCCTTTTCTCAACCTGAGTGGTTAAAACAAGCTATCTCCCCTATGGACAACTCTTTTCTTATCTCTACTCCATCTTTTGAGGAGGTGAAGAATATTATCAATGATTTGGCAAATGACTCGGAACCAGGCCCAGATGGGTTTGGAGGCCTTTTTTATAAAACCTGTTGGCACATTATTGGACAAGACTTTTATAAAGCGGTTATTGAATTTTTTGAAGGCTTACCTCTTCCAAGGTTTTACACAGCAGCCTCCATTATTCTGATCCCCAAAAATAATAACCCTCAGTCTTGGAAGGATTTCAGGCCTATTAGCTTGTGTAACACTTCTCCAAAAATTTTCTCAAAAATTCTTACTTCTAGGCTTAGTGAAATCCTTCCTAAAGCCATATCCTTTAATCAAACGGGTTTTGTAAAGGGCAGAAACATCATTGATAATATTCTTCTAGCCTAGGAGCTTTTATATGATCTGGATTACAAGATTAGAGGAGGGAACCTAGTTATGAAACTAGACATGGAAAAAGCTTATGATAGGTTAGACTGGAACTTCCTCGTTTCTATGCTAGATTGCTTTGGTTTTCACTAGAGGTTTACTTATATGGTGAAAAGAATTATGTGTAATAGTTGGTTCTCTGTTATTGTCAATGGAAAGGGCTTTGGTTTTTTCAACTCATCTAGAGGCCTTCGTCAGGGGGACCCTCTTTCTCCTGCTCTTTTCATCCTTGCATCTGAATATTTATCTCAAGGTTTGAATCATTACTTCTCTACTTATCCTTCCATCAAATACAAGACCAAAGCACCCTCTTGGATTTCTCACCTTTGCTTTGCAGATGACTATATCCTTTTTCTAAATGGTGCTAAATCCTCTGTCAAAAGAGTTCTTGGCTTTCTATCTCAATATGAGTCTATATCCGGGCAAAAAATCAATTGTCAAAAGAGCTCCCTTGTTTTCCACAGGAAATCTAAGTCCTCTAGGAAAAGCCCTATTAGGAATCTTACCAGTATGAAAGAGCAAAACCTACCCTTAACTTATTTAGGGTCTCCTCTTTCTCTGGGTTGGCGTAACCACCAAAGCTTCAATGATTTGTTTCATAAAGTGTCCCATCATCTCCAAAACTGGGCTAATCTCTGGCTCTCTAGTGGGGGTAAAATTGTTCTCATTAAAAGTATTTTATCTTCATTACCCCTATATCTCATTCAGTCTGTTCAACCTCCTAAATGGGTCATTAAAAAACTAGAGAGCATGTTTGCTAATTTCTTCCGGGGGGATTCATCTACCTCTAGGGCTACTCATTGGTCTTCTTGGGCTAATCTTTGCTTCCCTATTGAAGAAGGTGGTGTGGGTTTTCGTGCCTTATCTGATGTCTCCATATCCTTTGAAATCAA
Source organism: Combretum micranthum (assembly GCA_024138025.1). Lineage (NCBI taxonomy): Eukaryota > Viridiplantae > Streptophyta > Magnoliopsida > Myrtales > Combretaceae > Combretum > Combretum micranthum. The sequence continues at coordinate 44,547 of JAMXBD010000875.1, forward strand.
ATTATGGTGGCGTTTCCGTACTGAACCTTCTCTCTTATCTCAATTTTTGCATTCTAAATACTTGGAGAATACCCACCTTAATCAAGCTTCAATCACTCATAATTCTTCTCCCCTCTGGAAAAGGCTTCTTAGGGCTAGAGACTTAGCTGAACCTTTTATCTTCTTTGGTTTGGGGAAAGGTGACATCAATTTTTCGTATGATTCTTGGCTTCACTCCGGTTGTCTTGCCAACCACGATACTCATCATCATTCCAAGTTGTTGGTCAAAGATTTGTGGCAAAATAATGCTTGGGATGTTGATCACCTTTCTCTCCTGGTTCCTCCTTCCACTATCACAGAAATACTCACACATCATGTGGATTGTCATAAACCCGACACTCCCTGCTGGAAGCTCTCCAACCATGGTTCTTTCTCTCTTACCAGTGCTTTTGATCACTTAAGAACCAAAGCTCCAACATATGACATAAATTCCATCATTTGGTCTAAGTTCATCCCTCAAAAAATATCATTCTTTATCTGGCGTGCCTCTACGTCTCTCATTCATACTGATAATAAACAATCTAGTTGGGGTATGAACCTTATATCAAGATGTTATCTGTGTTTATGTGACTGTGAATCAGCTATGCACATTTTTTTCACCTGTAAGTATGCTTTGGATGTCTGGAAGATTATTATGTCATTTTTTGGCATCTTTAACCTTCCAAACATCTTATCCATAGATGTGATGTTGAAATTCTGGAAAAGCAAATCTGGAAATATTGAAAATCATGTTAGAAACTTTGTTCCAGTATTAGTCATATGGCATCTATGGATAGAAAGGAACAATAGGAAGCATAGAAACACTAGTCATCCACCCAAAACTCTTATCTCGCAGGTGATTGAAGATCTTAGAAATCTAGGAAGAGCTAACCCTTTTTCTCAGAGACAAGTCAAGGATGATGAGGATCTTTTTAGACACTGCATTAAACCGCCTAAACATAAACATGTTCAATCAGTCTCCTGGCTAAGTCCTCTAGTAGGTAAGCTTAAGTTGAATGTTGATGGTAGTTTGGGAAATGGAAAGGGTGGCGGTGGTGGGATTCTTAGAGATGCTCAAGGTAATGCTATATGGTATTTTGGTTTTCTTTCCCCTCACCATTCTATTGAAAGTATAGAACTGTCTGCTCTCACCAAAGGTCTAGAAATTTGCAGTGCTTATGGCATTAAACAGGTGTCCATCGAAACCGATTCCAAGGTTATCTCAAGATGGTTATCATCTACTAGAGAGAGATGGGACATATGGCATGATATTTCATGGGCTAGAAAACTATTGCAAGAGACGCAGAGTACAGTGTCTCATATCTGGAGGGAAAGTAATCATGCTGCAGATTGGCAGCAAAAAAGCAAGAGATTCTCAAACAACTTTTTTCTGTTGGTATAAATCTTATATGGAAATGGACTTCAATTTTATTCTTTAGAGAGATAAACATGGTTTATCGGATTTTAGAATTGTATAAGCTTTGTAAGGGGAGTACTACTCCCTTATTTATTTCCTTTGCATGGTGCTTTAATGTAAGGGGAATAGTATTCCCTTGTTTACTTTTTTATGCTCTACAGGTGCTATGTATCTTTGGGGTAAGGCCACATGTCCCCCCCATCTTTGTACTTCATTTTCATCTAATAAAATTTGAGGCTGGCATCCTCCCCCCATGAACAGGGTGTGCCGATAATAAAAAAAAAAAAAAAAAAAAAAAAAAAAAAAAAACCCTAAACCCTAAAAAACCCTAAACCACCCGAAACCCGAAACCCGAAACCCCAAACCCCAAACCCCAAACCCTAAACCCTAAACCCTAAAACCTTAAAACCCTAAACCCTAAACCCTAAACCCTAAACCAAACCCCAAACCCCAAACCCCAAACCCTAAACCCTAAACCAAACCCTAAACCCATAAAAAAATTTTCTAGAGAGAGAAAATCCTCTCACTTCTCTCTAGAACTCTAACTCCTAAACACAAAGTTTTTCACCCTCCGGGGGGGTTTCCCACCTCTTTGAGGTGGTTTCTCCCCCAATCTTTAGCCAAATAACTCACAAATCACGTTTTCTCCATCAAAATCATTACAAGTCTACATCTTTTCATCATCTTACATGGATTGTTAGCAATTCGGATTCCTCTCATCACTTGAGTCTCTTTCGTTTTGCTTTCATTTTTAGCTTATTTTTCTTCTCCTTTTAAGGTTTTGGTCGTTTTTTTTGAAACCTCCAGCTCGTGCTAGTGTTTTGTGAAGTTGAAGTTGAGTTTTGTGAGCGCTTCTTGTTGATTAAGTTGGTTTTCCTTTGCTGGGTTCTCCGGGCTGTAAAGGAAAACAAGAAAGAAGGAAAAAACGAAGGTAGGAAAAAAGAAAAAAGAAGAAAGAAGGAGAGGCTCAGTCTGTGCTGGGTTGTTTCCTAGTTTCGGTGGTGCTGGTTTTCGTTTTTCTTGGTGGATGAAATCTAGATCCCAGCTATTTCTCTTCAGGTTCTTTTCGAGCTTGGAGGTTCCTTGGAAGTTATCTTTCTCCACATCTCACGCAAGTGTTTGTGAATACTTTTGGGTTGTTTCTAGCTACCTTCTCGGACGTTCTTCATTATCAGTTTCTGGTTTTCTTGGGTTTTTTGTTGCCGAAAAGCCTCAACTGGAAGACGGTGGCTCCTGGATTGAGGTGCTGCTGGACCTTGGTGCGGCTGTCAAGTTGGATGTGACAGGTTTCTCTTTTTGGAGCCGACCACCCTTGCTTTTATTCCATAGAAGGAGCGTAAAACGAAACAATTCTTCCTTTGGAAAGAGACATTCTGCAAATTTTTCCAGGTCAGCCTTAAGTTTGACTTTCAAATTCTGCTAAAATTAGTCCTACGCGCCTTAACCGTTGATAGTACTGCCACCTGTAAACTTTGGGATTTGGTAGGCCTCTTTGCAACTTGAAGTGAGTTGGAGGCTTTAATCTCTCGGGTGGGCCTCTTGACTTTCTGGACGAAGCTTCTCCTTAGCTCCGAATCCTCAGCTGCTAGAGTTGATTTATTGAAGTGGGCCCAATTGTTTTGTTAAGCGCGTAGGCTGGCTGGACAAGGTCTGTTTATTATATTCTGAATCCACTGCTGCTTGGCCCTTTTCAATTGACGAGACCCAGCTATATTGTTAGACGTGCGGGCTGGTGCTTATAGGCTGGGCCTCTCCTGCACGTGGTTTACCTGTTTCACCGTCAACTTCCTTTGCATTCTTAAGTTATATGCTAGAGAGCTTCGTGGTGTGGGCTGGTGGATTTTTTAAGTGGATTTTGAGGCTTCTGCTGCAGGATTGGCTTTACATCACGTGGGCTTAACTGTTTATTTTTTCATATCATTAAAAGGGTACGGTTCCTCCAGGGGCTGGGTTTCCCTTTGCTGTTCCTTTTCGGACCGATTGGATTGTTGTCAAGGGAGTTATTCCCTTCATTCCTCAAGGCTGACCAGTTGGTTTTTGGTGCCTACGCTATTGTGATATAACGGTTTGGTAGTTATTTGTTGGCAGTTTACACCTACCCCACGTGAGATAAAAAAAAAAAAAAAAGAGGAAAAGAGAAAGGATTTTCTATTTTCGTGGTTGTATTGTCTATACTATTAACGATTGGATGGCTTCTTCATCAACTAAAGACGCACCAATGACAGTGGTGCAAAACCACGAGGTTAATAGTGAGGTTTCACCAAGGAGTTTCAAGAAATCATTTGCTACTGTTGTTGGCACACCAACTCATCCTAAAGATGCTATTCTTGGAATTAAAGCTCCAACTACATACGACGGAAAACCAGCAGTGATCCTCAATTCTGAAGAACATGAGAAGTTGTGTGCTCCTTTAAAATATGCTCTAATTGGCTTATTCTCCTACTCAAGACCTCCTCTACAAGAGATCAAAAATTTTTTTGCTGCCAAGGGGCTTAAAGGAGAGGTACATATCGGTCTTCTAAATCAAAGGCAGGTTCTTATACGCCCCACTATGCAAGATGATTACACACGGTTATGGGAAAAGAAGACATGGACCATAAATTCATCTATCATGAGAATCATCAAATGGTCTTCTCACTCTCATACTTTAAAGGAATCTCCAATAGCCCCGGTATGGATTGCCCTACCAAAACTTCCTATTCATTTTTTTGATAAATCCATGTTGTTTGCTATTGCCTCTGCTATTGGGACTCCTTTAAAATTAGATGAGCCAACTGCAAACTTATCTAGGCCTTCTATAGCAAGGATTTTAATAGAACTAGATGTTTCCAAAAAACCAACCAATGAGATATGGCTTGGTGTTGAGAAGGAGGGTTTTTATCAGCCAATTGTATATGAGAATATCCCTCACTACTGTTCTAAATGCTTTAAAATGGGACATTCTCTTGAAAAATGTAGGACTTTTCCCATTGATCAACAACAATTAGCTGATAAAAATATACCACTCCCAAAAGAAAATGTCTCAAAACCAATCATTATTGATAAACCCAAACAAACAAAGCAATTTTATATCCCAAAAAAGGATCTTATCAACAATGATAAAGGAAAAGAAAAAATTTCTTCTCTTGAAATTGTGCTTTCAAGTCCTACACAAGATGCAGGTCCACCAAAAGAAGATCAGTCACAAATGAAGGCGATTAACAGCAAAGATCCATCTCCAGGTACTCCTCCCCCTCTTCCTTTTTCTCCTCTAACTACCTGTGTGTTAAATGTAGAGGATTCACCTCCTAGCCTCATGGTTGGAGATATTGAAGAGGATATCTTATCCACTCTTAAAAGGCTTATAGAAGAAGAAGAATCTGACCCTACAGCTTTAGTCTATAGTAGTCAACATTCTTCTAAACAAGAATCAAAGGAGGATTATGAGAATGATATAGAGTCTCATGACTCGGCTTTAGACAAAGAGGACTCAGACTTTGAACCTATCCCACACAAAGGAAAATCACGAGATGACTCTCATCTACCAGGTAGAAAAGACAAACCATTTGCCTCTGATCCAGGTAGGTCATCATGTCCCTCCTTTCCCTATGCTACTAGGGCACGTAGCAACATTTTGTTTGGTGCCCTTTCTGAATGTTCCCCATGAAAGCGATTTTTTGGAATATTAGGGGTATGGTTAATGGTAAATCAATAAAAAAGCTTAAAAGCCTTATTAAAACTCATAGAATTCAACTTCTCATGATAGCTGAACCTATGACTAATTCTGAGAAAATTGACAACATAGCTAGAAAGTTAAATTTTAAGAATTTTGCTTTTAATAAAAATTCTAAAATCTGGATCCTTTGGCATGATTGTATCAATTGTTCTGTCATTATTAATCATGAACAATACATGCATCTTCAATGTAGTGTGTCCAATGGCTCCTTTTCTTTCAATGTTACTGTGGTTTATGCTAAGTGTAACAGATCTCTCAGACAATTGCTATGGGATGGTCTTAGAGACATTAATATTCACATCAAAGGTCCATGGCTTGTTGTGGGGGACTTTAACACTATTCTATCTCTACAAGAAAGATCTGGAGGTAACTCTTACTCTACACAATCCATTCTTGATTTTCAGTGTGCTTTATATGATTGTAGCCTATCTGATGCTGGCTATGTAGGGAATGATTATACTTGGTCTAATAAGAAAGTTCATGTTAGATTAGATAGAGCTTTAATGAATGCTGATTGGATTTCTAATTTAGACCCAATTAAAGTTGAGCATCTAAATAGAACTTGTTCCAATCATTGCCCCCTTCTTCTTAGTTATGATAAAAAGAAGGAGAACCACACCTCTAAGTTTAAATTTCAAAATATGTGGACTTGTCACCCTTCTTTTCTATCAATGGTTGAAAACTCTTGGAAAGGGGATTGCAATGTATCTGGCCTCCTTAATTTTCAATTAAAGCTCATCTGGTTAAAATCTTCTCTTAAGACATGGAATAAAAGGATCCAAAAAAGAACTCATGGATTTAATTGATCAGGAAAACTTATTTTGGCAACAAAACTCTAAGGTCAAATGGCTTAAAGATGGGGAAAGGAACACTAAATACTATCATGCAATTGTTAAAGAAAGAAGAAAGAGAAACATGATAAGTAAAATCAAAGATGTGGATGGTAACTGGATAGAAGGAGATGATCTAGGATTTTCTGCATCCTCTATTTTTCAAGATCTTTTGAATTAAGGATTCCCAGGTGATGCCCTTTTCTCAACCTGAGTGGTTAAAACAAGCTATCTCCCCTATGGACAACTCTTTTCTTATCTCTACTCCATCTTTTGAGGAGGTGAAGAATATTATCAATGATTTGGCAAATGACTCGGAACCAGGCCCAGATAGGTTTGGAGGCCTTTTTTATAAAACCCGTTAGCACATTATTGGACAAGACTTTTATAAGCGGTTATTGAATTTTTTGAAGGCTTACCTCTTCCAAGGTTTTACACAGCAGCCTCCATTGTTCTGATCCCCAAAAATAATAACCCTCGGTCTTGGAAGGATTTCAGGCCTATTAGCTTGTGTAACACTTCTCCAAAAATTTTCTCAAAAATTCTTACTTCTAGGCTTAGTGAAATCCTTCCTAAAGCCATAAGCTTTAATCAAACGGGTTCTGTAAAGGGCAGAAACATCATAGATAATATTCTTCTAGCCCAGGAGCTTTTATATGATCTGGATTACAAGATTAGAGGAGGGAACCTAGTTATGAAATTAGACATGGAAAAAGCTTATGATAGGTTAGACTGGAACTTCTTCTTTTCTATGCTAGATCGCCTTGGTTTTCACTGGAAGTTTACTTATATGGTGAAAAGAATTATGTGTAATAGTTGGTTCTCCGTTATTATCAATGGAAAGGGCTTTGGTTTTTTCAACTCATCTAGAGGCCTTCGCCAGGGGGACCCTCTTTCTCCTGCTCTTTTCATCCTTGCATCCGAATATTTATCTCAAGGTTTGAATCATTACTTCTCTACTTATCCTTCCATCAGATACAAGACCAAAGCACCCTCTTGGATTTCTCACCTTTGCTTTGCAGATGACTGTATCCTTTTTCTAAATGGTGTTAAATCCTCTGTTAAAAGGGTTCTTGACTTTCTATCTCAATATGAGTCTATATCCGGGAAAAAAATCAATTGTCAAAAGAGCTCCCTTGTTTTCCCCAGGAAATCTAAGTCCTCTAAGAAACGCCCTATTAGGAATCTTACCAGTATGAAAGAACAAAACCTACCCTTAACTTATTTAGGGTCTCCTCTTTCTCTGGGTTAGCATGACCACCAAAGCTTCAATGATTTGTTTCATAAAGTGTCCCATCGTCTCAAAAACTGGGCTAATCTTTGGCTCTCTAGTGTGGGTAAAATTGTTCTCATTAAAAGTATTTTATCTTCATTACCCCTATATCTCATTCAGTATGTTCAACTTCCTAAATGGGTCATTAAAAAAATGGAGAGCATGTTTGTTAATTTCTTCTGGGGGGATTCCTCTACCTCTTGGGCTACTCATTGGTCTTCTTGGGCTAATCTTTGCTTCCCTATTGAAGAAGGTGGTGTGGGTTTTCGTGCTTTATCTGATGTCTCCATATCCTTTGAAATCAAATTATGGTGGCGTTTCTGTAATGAATCTTCTCTCTTATCTCAATTTTTGCATTCTAAATACTTGGAGAATACCCACCCTAACCAACCTTCAATCACTCATAATTCTTCTCCCCTTTGGAAAAGGCTTCTTAGGGCTAAAGACTTAGCTGAACCTTTTATCTTCTTTGGTTTGGGGAAAGGTGATATCAATTTTTGGTATGACACTTGGCTTCAGTCCGGTTGTCTTGCCAACCACGATTCCCATCATCATTCCAAGTTATTGGTCAAAGATTTGTGGCAAAATAATGCTTGGGATGTTGATCACCTTTCTCTCTTGGTTCCTCCTTCCATTATCAATGAAATCCTCACACATCATGTGGACTATCATAAACCTGACACTCCCTGCTGGAAGCTCTCCAACCACGGTTCTTTCTCTCTTGCCAGCGCTTTTGATCACATAAGAACTAAAGCTCCAATCTATGACATTAATTCTATCATTTGGTCTAAGTTCATCCCTCAAAAAATCTCCTTCTTTCTCTGGCGTGCCTCTAGGTCTCTCATTCATACTGATAATAAACAATCTAGTTGGGGTATGAACCTTGTTTCAAGATGTTATCTGTGTCTATGTGACTGTGAATCAGCTATGCACATTTTTTTCACTTGTAAGTATGCTTTTGATGTCTGGAAGATTATTATGTCATTTTTTGGCATCTTTAACCTTCCAAACAACATATCCATAGATGTCATGTTGAAATTCTGGAAAAGCAAATCTAGAAATATTGAAAATCATGTTAGAAACCTTGTTCCAATATTAGTCATATGGCATCTATGGATAGAAAGGAACAATAGGAAGCATAGAAACACTAGTCGTCCACCCAAAACTCTTGTCTTGCAGGTGATTGAAGATCTTAGAAATTTAGGAAGAGCTAACCTTTTTACTCAGAGACAAGTCAAGGACGATGAGGATCTTTTCAGACTCTACATTAAACCTCCTAAACATAAACATGTTCAATCAATCTCCTGGCTAAGTCCTCCAGTAGGTTAGTTTAAGCTAAATGTTTATGGTAGTTTAAGAAATGGAAAGGGTGGGGGTGGTGGGATTCTTAGAGATGCTCAGGGTAATGCTATATGGTATTTTAGTTTTCCCTCCCCTCACCATTCTATTGAAAGTATAGAACTGTCTGCTCTCACCAAAGGTCTAAAATTTTGTAGTGCTTATGGCTTTAAACAGGTGTCCATCGAAATCGATTCCAAGGTTATCTCAAGATGGTTATTATCCACTAGAGTGAGATGGGACATATGGCATGATATTTCATGGGCTAGAAAACTGTTGCAAGAGACGTAGAGTACCGTGTCTCATATATGGAGGGAAGGTAATCATGCTGCAGATTGGCTAGCTAAAAAAGCAAGAGATTCTCAGACAGTCTTTTTTTGTTGGTACAAATCTGATATGGAAACGGACTTCAATTTTATTCTTTGGAGAGATAAACATGGTTTATCGGATTTTAGAATTGTATAAGCTTTGTAAGGGGAGTAGTACTCCCTTATTTATTTCCTTCGCATGGTGCTTTAATGTAAGGGGAATAGTATTCCCTTGTTTGCTTTTTTATGCTTTATAGGTGCTATGTATCTACGGGGTAAGGCCTTAGTCCCCCCCATCTTTGTACTTCTATTACATCTAATAAAATTTGGGGTTGGCATCCTCCCCCTATGAACGGGGTTTGCCAAAAAAAAAAAAAAAGAAAAAGAAAACCCTAAACCTTAAACCCTAGACCTAGACCCTAAACCCTAAACCCTAAACCCTAAACCCCAGCAACAAAAAATTTCTAGGGAGAGAAAACGCTCTCCCTTCTCTGTAATTCTCATACAACTAAAACCTTAGTTTTACACCCTTCGGGGGGAGGGGGGGTTCCCACCTCTCTAAGGTGGTTTCTTCCCTTATCTTTAGCAAAATCTACCAAAAAACACATGTTTTCCTTAAAATATCTTCAAAGCTTTAATCTTTTCATGATTTTAGAGGTGCTTTTCCCAATTCGGAGTTGACTCATTTTCTTGAGTTTTTTTTGTTTTGCCATCTCGTTCTTGTCATTTTTTCTTCTCTTTTCAAGGGTTTGCTGTGTCCCTTTGAAACGTCCATTCTTTTCTTTCTCAAGCAAGCATTCGGAGTGCTTTTTTTTTCTCAAGTTTTTGAAGGTATCCAAACTCTCTTCAAGTTCAAAAAGTTTTCTCCTTTTTCACGGTGGGACTCCTTCACATAGGATTCGGCTAACAAGTGTTCCAAGCTCAAGGGTCGACTTATACAACGAAGATTGTGGAGCTCGTCAATCTATCAGCTTCTTCTTCATTGCTGCGACTTTTCGGAAGTCGGGGACATCTCTTCCTTCGTTTGACAGTACTTTTACGAGTAAGGAAGAAGTCTCGGTTGACTTTGATTTCTTGAGCTGCACCAGCACGTTTTCTATAGTGGCAAGTGTTATTGGGGTGGAGCTCGTGGTGTTCTCAGATCTTGGCAGCTTGTGCATGGTGGTGCTTCTTTCCTGCTCTTCATTTCACGAGGAAGAACGAGGGTTTCGCCTGGAAAAAAGAGCTGTGGTGCTCAACGTTCGGCTGACAAGAGTGGTTTGACTTTTTTCTATTTTGGGAGCTGTTCAACCGCCGCTTTTAGCCTTTGAACGTGACGTCAAACCAGCTTTCCTTTTTCGGATTGATCCGTTCTGTCATTGCTAGGTCTTGTGTTATTTTGATTTTTAATTTCCCGCTCCTTTGTTCCTGCACGTGGTTCTTCAAAGCGAATGTTTTATTGGATATATCGGTGGCCTGGATATTTTGCTTAAGTGAGCTGGTCTTTTGTCGAGTGAGTGGGCTGCTTTGTTTAATTTTGATCGGTGGTTTTTGTCCTCTTGTGGGCTGTCGCGGATGTGGACGTGTGGTCCTTTTTAAAGGCGTAGTCGGTGGATTGTTTTGGTAGCTTTTGGTCATTTTTTGCAAGGTCTGTTGTGGGCTTTCGTTGCCTGGCCACGTTCTCTAGCTGCTTTTTTTAACTCTAGTTGTGGGCTGGACTAGTGAGGCTGGGTCGTCTGCAGGCTGGGCTTAAACCTTTTAATTCTCCTGTCTGCTTGGTTTTTGGTTGATCGGTGGCTTTTATCCTCTTTTGGGCTGTTGTTGGATGTGGACGTGAGGCCGTTGTTAAAGACGTGGCCGGTGATCAGTTTTTGCTCCTTTTGGTCTTATTCTCAAGTGGGCTACCGTGGTGGACTCTGTTTGTTCTCCAAGGGGCCGAAGCTTCCTATTACGGCCTGGTAGTCTTGCTGTGAAGAGGCCGGGCAATTTCTAAGCTTGGAGGAAAAAATACGGAGAGAAAAAAAAAACAAGGAGGAAAAAAAAAAAAAAGGAAGTCGACCTTCGGTTTGGTTAAGTGAGTTGATGCTTGGAATTGATATGGCAAATGAGCATATCTCCTTGGTACCAACAGTAGAGGTGCAAACAAAAGGAAAAGAAAATATGATCTCTCCAAGAAGTTTTAAAAAATCATCCGCGACTATGATTAGATCAATTGATGATAATAGAGAGGCAATTCTCGGTCATAAAATTGCCACTTCCCTAAATGGACAACCAGCGGTTATCTTCAACAATGAGGAGCTCGACAAACTATGCTTGCCGCTCAAATTTGCTTTAATAGGCTCCTTTTCGTATAGTCGGCCTTCTATGCAAGAAGTTAAAAAACTTCTTTGAAGAAAGAAAACTCAAAGGGCATGTGGACTTCGGTCTAATCAATCAAAGGCAAATTCTCATCCGACCAACTTTACAAGAGGACTACACCCGCATATGGGAAAGATGGACTTGGACAATTAATTCCTCCATCATGAGAGTGGTCAAGTGGTCCCCTACTTCGCATGTCCAAAAGGAAAGCCCTATTGCACCGGTTTGGTTAGCTCTCTATAACCTCCCTATTCATTTTTTTGATAAATCGGTGTTGTTTGCTATTGCTTCTATTTTTGGGCATCCTTTAAAAATTGATGAACTCACTGCCAATCTTACTAGACCATCTGTTGCTAGAGACTTAATAGAAATGGATGTTTCAATTAAGCATAAAGATAAGGTCTGGCTTGGCACTGAAAAAGAAGGTTTTTTCTAGCATGTAATCTTTGAAAATATTCCTCATTATTGCTCTGGATGTTTCAAAATGGGTCATTCTAAAGATAGATGCCGATTATCAAAGGAATTTATCTAGAGAAACAATAAGGATAAATCTCACAATGAGGCTGAAAATATCCCCCAAGCTAAACAAGGAAAACCAAAACAAATCTATGTCCCCAAAAAAAATCTCAATTTTCAAAATAAAGGTAAGGACATAGTCTCATCAATAGTTATGGATGCCATAGATCCTTCTAGTCTTGCAGGTTCTTCAATGCTGCTAACAGATACACAGGTTGATCATGGAGACACGAATAGAGCTTTCATACCTCCCACATGTAAGGATGTGGAGCCTATTAATACTTCTATGGACCAAGTAACTTTCACAAGAGTAAACTCTGCTGAGATGGAGAATGGCAATCCACCTGCTTCTAAGACATGTGATTCTATGGACATTTATGATCATGCAAAACAGCTTCAACAAATCACTCAAGAAGCCCAATATGAGGATATGTTCCCCTCAAGAGGTACCCCTATCTCACACTCTCCATCTCCTTTAACTGTTTATGTACTTAATGCAGAGGATACTCCTCCCGGTTTGATGGTTAAAGGATTTGGTGAGGAATCATTGTATACCCCTAAAGGTCCTATTGAAGGGGAGGAATATGATCCCACAACACTTGTCTATAAGAGTCCACATTCCTCCATGGAAACAAATATCTCAGAGGATAATGATGAAGAAGGGGATGATTCAAATTTTGATCCGATCATACCACATAAAGGCAAATCACGTGATGACTCTCATCTACCAATGAACAAGGAAAAGTCTCTTGCTTATGATCCAGGTAGGTCATCTTGCCCCTCCTCTCCTTATGCTATACGAGCACGTAGCAATAATTTGTTTGGTGCCCAATACAAAGATTCTCCATGAAATCAATTTATTGGAATATTAGGGGCATAGTAATATGGTCGTTCTATTAATAGATTAAAAAGATTAACTAAGATCCATAATCTCCAATTTATTATGATAGCTGAACCCATGACTTTTGCAGATAAAATTGAAAATATTGCTAGGAAATTAAATTTTAGAAACTTTGCTTCAAATATTAATTCAAAGATTTGGATTTTTTAGAAAGATTTCATTAACTATTCTCTCATCCTAAATCATGAACAATTCGTGCATTTACAATGCACTGGACCCAATAGCCTCGATTCTTTTCATGTTACTATGGTATATGCAAAGTGCAATAGGTTTCTTAGACACCAGCTATGGGACAATCTTAGAAAAATACATGAGGACAATAAAGATCCATGGATTGTTGTAGGAGACTTCAATACTATCCTCTCACCACATGAAAGGTCTGGAGGTAATTCATATCCTGCACAATCCATTCTTGATTTTCAATCTATGTTGCATGATTGCAATCTTTCTGATGCTGGTTATGTTGGGAGTGATTTTACTTGGTCTAATAAAAAAGTTCATGTTAGACTTGATAGGGCTTTAATTAATGCTGCATGGATTTCTAGGCTAGAACTGTCACGCCCCAAAGGGTACCCTAAACGCGACAGTCCACCATACTCGATATTTAAACTTAAGTATGGCATCCTTAGTCATCCCATAAGTTTACATATTGAGTGTAAGGTACTCACACAACTTTTAGGATCACACTTTGATTCGAGTAGTCTTAAGAAAGCATACATAGTATTAAGAATATAAATCACAACAAGATAAATAGTTAAACTTTACAGAAGCCAAGGGGGCATACCCCTGCCAAAATAATAGGAGTCTACATCGTTTAGCTCTATTTACAAATATCTGAATCTACAATAAAGAGATTTTCCTAGAAGTCCACGCCTATACTAGGTCCCGACTTCCTCAAAAGCTCTTTAATCCCATGTGATAAACCTGCACAAAGTTTCCTCTCGGAACATCCAAAAATAGGAACACTGCAACAAAAACTATTGGGGTATAAGCTAATTGCTTAGTGAGATTCATTTTCCAAGTAACATACTCGACCAAGCTAAAATATCTATACAAGCAAGTTATAATTCAACAACCATATGAATGCACAAGCAAATGAGCAAACAAGCATATGACTTTCCGGTAGTCATAAGTGAATGAATTTACGCCCTCCATTCGGGGTTTGGGGTAGTTCATAAGTCATGCAACTACAGTTCCAATGTTGGTCCATAAGACATGCAACCATAGTCCCAATCTTAAGTAGGGTGGTCCATAAGACATGCAACCACAATTTTAATGTTGGTCCATATGACATACAACCATTGTTTTTATTATTTGAATGGGGTGGTCCATAAGTCATGAAATACCTCAACTCTTCACCTAAAATAGAAATTGGGTTTAGATAGATTTAAATGACTAAAATGAATTATAGGATTTAATTAGACAAGTTGATATAATTTAATTAGCTATTAATTGAGATTTGAGTTTCAAATTCCCTAAACATGTCATCAAAGTGTTTAGAGAATTCCTAAATCATTGATTCTTAGCCTAAACACTAATTCTTAAATCTTAGTAAAATTTGAGTTCATTTGCTTATCTTAAATTATCAGTTCTTAAACCCGAACTCAAATTAAATATCTTTTATCCAAAAAAATTCTCAAATTAAGTTCTTATTGCAAGTTCTTAATTTCTAACATATTGGTTCAGAAACAAATTTTAAATACTCTTGAAACTATAGATATTTGATTGATAGTTCTAAATCTATACCTATAATCCTTTATATTAATTTTAGCCCTTATCCTTACCTTTTTAATCTCTCCTCCTTTGCCTCTCTCTTCTCACTTTTCCCTTCTTTTTATTTTTTTTCTTTAACCGATGGTTCTCTTTCTCTCCTCCTTTCTTCTTCATTTTTCTTTCTTTTCTTCAAATTCTTCAACAAATCTCGAGATCAAAGCCAACTAGAGGATGAATCAAGACTAGGAGATGAACTAGATGGAGAAAACCGAGCTAGAGGATGAAGTTTCAACTTGTGTTCTTTTCTAAAAGCTAAGTATAGTTTACTATTTATTGTTTTATTTATAACTTCGAATTTAAATGTTGTATAGATGATGTATATGAGTTGAGAAGTGTTGTTTGAGTTTGTATTTGTAAAGTTTATGGTTGATGGAGTTGGTTTATTGAAGAAGAAGATGAATAGTGAAATTGGGGTTTGAAGTTGTTTATGATGATTATAGTGATGTTTGATGGATTGAAGTGGGAGTTTGTGTTTATTAGATTGTAGTAAGATCAAATAACAAGTTTTAAGAAGTTTGAAATGAATTTGGAGGAGTTTGAAACAATTGGAACAAATGGTTTTGCAAAATGAAAACAGGGGAAAATTTGACAACAGCGTAATGCATATACGCCGGCATTCAACGCTGCCGGTGTTGAATCCTACGCTGCCGGTGTACGTTGGAAAATTTGCCGGTGTTGAAGATACACTCGGGGACCAGAATCGTCGACCTCTAACGCTGGCAAATTTTCAATTTACGCCGCCGGCGTTGAACACCGGCGTTCGTTTTGCAACTTTTCCCAGTTTTGCAGCCTCTTCGTATTTTAGCCATAACTTTTTCATCTGACCTCCGATTGAGGTGATTCAAGTTGCGTTGGAAAGATAAGAAAGAGATCTACAACTTCTATGTTTTGAGTTTTTACAAATTCGAAATGTATCAGTGCTTAAATTTTGAATCTTTCCAGCTGTTGTGTTTTATTAAACAAAATAAAAACTTGTTTTTGATTTCTAAATGTTATTATTAAGTGTAAATGGATCTTTTTGACCTAAAATGAGATAGATAAATAATATTTGATGTGTAATGATGATTTAGTGATATAATTAAACATGACTTAGATAGATTTATAGACTTAATGAATAATTGAGTTAAATATGCGAGTTTTACATAAAATGAACTTAGTTAACAAACTTAAGTTCAACTTGACTAAATGAACTTGAGTGAGTTAAAATAAATTAGCTTGAGTTAGTTTAATTACTTTGGCTTAGTAATTAGATTAAATGATTAATTCTAATGAGTTTGACTTAATGAACTCAATTAAACTAAAATGAACTAGATTTCTTAAGCTTAATCCACTTGGCTTGGCTTTTGAAGTAAATGGCTAAGGTTAATCCATTTGACTTGGTAAATGACTTAAATGACTAATTCTAATCAATTTGGCTAATGTTAAGCTAAAATGGGTTAGTAACAAATAATTGGATTAAATGAATGTGTTAGGGTGATCTTTGAATAACATGAGAATATGTTGTTTTGAATGTTTAATTGTTTTGGGTTTATATGTTTTTGAATATAAATGTTTTGTTGATGCTTTGTGGATAAGAAACCATAATCAAAGTGAAAAGAAATACTTTGACAGACAAAGGAGAACCGTCCATACTTTGGCGGGGCGATTCATCGCAGCCATAGTGGGGTTCCACATTAGTGTCTGATCAAATAGGATTTAATAAAATGAGTTAGAGATTAGTGAATAATTGATATAAATTCTTGTATGAATTTGATGAAGTGGATGATTAGTTTAGTTTAGTTTCTTATACGAACTCTTTCCATAACAGAAGTGGATATCTGATTTATCTTCTGGATTATCTTCTGAAATTTCCTTCTGAGGCTATGTTTGGATTCCATATTCAAGGTACGCAGTAACGTGTTTGTTCTTTGCTTAGGATAGGCATACCTTTAATAAATTTTAATATAGAAAAACTTAAACCTTTGTTTGAATTGGATGTCTCTTACGCTATTTAAATCCGTATCTGGCCTAGATGGCAGATCGGTATCCGGTTCGGGGAGTAGCACCTTGCTCAGATTGGGGGCACGGTAGATTAGGCGCTTAGGCCACCCCTGTCTTTTGATAAGACTTTCCTAAGTGGTACGGCGGGTAACTGATGGGGAAAACGGTATCGGCGTAACGTTTGCTTAAGCTTAGAATGAAATAATATGATTTAGTTCAAATGTTTATGGGAACAGTTGGACTAAGTGATGTTATGGACTAAGATAAGTGAAGTTGTGTAACGGCTGTTAACCCTAGATGAAGTTATTTTCTCTTTTATGGATATATCATCTAGGAGATATAAGTATCCGAGCTGCTTATATCGACCCCCTGAGCGTCGTGATCGTTACTCAGGACCCCCAAATATCCTTGATGTCCGAAGTTTGAATACTCCCATGTTGATTTGTTTATTTTAAAGAAAAGATAATAACTTGTTGATTGTGTATTGCATTTAGTTAAGCTCGTGTGTCACTCCGTATGTGATTGTGTTACTGTGTACTGGGCTTCGGCTCATTCTTGTTGTTGTTATTCTTTTTACAGGTTTTATTATTGATAAAGACGATGTTGATGAAGTTGATGATGATGAGTTCTTGTTGATGTTGGTAATGATGGATGATGAGATGATGATATGATGATGTTGTTGCTATTGGTGATGCTTGACTCGGGTTTTGGGCATTTGTGATGATTCGGAGAGAATTTGTGGATGAGTGAAGTGAGTAAGAGCGTGGATGTAGTTACTTATTTTTTATCTTTTTGTTTTGTATTAGTGAGAGCTGGATTTACGATTTAAACTTGTTATATTCTTTAAAGGGCATAGTAGAGCTCATGTTTTGTAATTTAACTTTTGCAAAGCTTTGTTTAATCTAATAATTCTCCACTTGAGAAGAGTGGAAGTTTTGAAATGTCTTTATTTCTAAATTGTTTTATAAAATTTATTTTCCGCTGCTAAATCCAGTTATCTGAAAATCTAACTAAACGATTTCACAATCTAAAATCGGATAGCAATGTTCAACATAAACACCTTCTTTTAAGACAACCTTACGTATAATTCGTGAGAGTTATACGTGGTTGGGGACTTGGCGTGCTTAATTTGAGAATTGAGCATGTCGGGTCTTTACAAGTCATGCAACCCTAGTCCCCTTCATTAAAGACCCGCTGCCTCCCAAATACACCTTTGTCCCACCAAAGGCATACTCGACAATGATATGTGACTCACTACGTGATATGTATGTACAATTTATTCATATAATCGGGGTATATTAATTAGATAATTTAAAAGTGACCATACAAATTTCAGACATTCCAAATCTATACTAACTCATACAAGGTTATTACAACGGAGCTTGCCTCGATATACTTATCGTTCATTCATGCAAGTTTAGATCACCATTCAATCACAATTTTATCTTTTCCTAAATCTAATGCCACTACTACTAAAGCACATCCAAGAGCATAATTAATTGAGAAATGAACTCACTTGTCCATGTAGTGAAAATCCACTAGTCGTAATAGTCCTCGGGAAGTGGTAACCCGTCCTCCAATTCACCTAAGTACAAGGAATACCCTCAATGAGTATCTCTTATGAAGTTCTATTAAACTTAACAATTTTATTTACTAAGTTCGTCAATTTCCGCCTAAGTTGAATCCTTAACTTAAAAAGGTCATATCTAACTCATTTTAACTCGGAATTAAGCTTATAATATACAGATTTATACCTACTTCGAAAGAGCTATCTATTTCTAAAGTTAATTCAAACATTTAAGGTCATTTAAGGGTCGGAAACGTACTGTACAGTAGGGTTGCGAAAATTCAAGATTTGAGCCTTTGTGAAAAATTTGCTATATCTACTCTATTTGACTACTTAGACCAACTTATTTTAGTCCTAAACTTGCAAATAGATTCTCAAAACAAAATTAAGAGATTTTACACTTATCTAATCCCAAACATAAAGTTCAAATGAAACTTCTAAAAATCCATTTTCATAAAACCGAAATTTACTAGTCAAAACTCATTGTCTTGTTTTGAGTAATTCCTTTACTAAAACTTACTTAGTTCAATGAAAATAATTTTTCCTATATTACATATCATCAAAGCATTCCATTTTCAATATAAAATACTTGTTTTGAGATCTAAAAGAAGGTTTTAAAAATTGGTCTCCCCATAATTACGAATTTCCTCTTTAAAGTTTACAATGAAGACAAGACCTAAATTTTGTCTTTTACAAAACAATTTATTTAAGCAATACCTTTTAGGAAAACTCATTTAAAATTATGAAAATTCATTCCTTAAGATATCTATACCAAGAGCCCTTTATATTTTTGTCTAAATCTTCATTTTAAAGTTGGATGATGGGTTCCAAAAATGGGTCTTGGTCTAGATCCGAATTTTCATAAATTTATTTTGAACATATCTCTTGAGAAAATTCATCAAAACTCATGAAAAACAACCCATTACATATTATATCTTAAGAACCCTTCATTTCTTAAACAAAATCCTCATTTTTGAGTTGGAAAACATGTTTTTATTTTAGGTCTTTGTCTTGATCCGAAAATGAAACTTTTGTTTTTGAAAATAAACTTTGAAAATCAACTTTGATTCTTGTAAGATGAAGTCTTGATGATATACATCCATCAAACCTTCATTTTCTTAACAAAAACTTCCATCTTAAGGCTTGGAAGGGGGTTTTTAACATGGGGCCTTGACAAGTTACGAATTTACTTTTTCATTCCAACTTGAATCTAAGATCTACTCAAAATACAACCATAAAAACATAAGAAAAACTTAGTATTAGGCCTTAAACTTCTAGATCTACACATAAACATAACTAAAGCTTGGTAAAACTCTAGATCTACAAGTTATCACATAAACAAGAAGATAAACAAGCCCTTCAATATAACAAAAATAACTAAGAACAAAAAGAGTCATCATCTAGAGGAGTGTTTCAATTCTTGGCATCATCATCATAGCTTTTGAAGGTGGAATGTCCTTTGATGCATGAAACATCCATATTATCATCCTATAACATCTTATGAGAGCTAAAAGAGGATGATTACCTTAAATATTTGCAAGAAAAATATGTGGGAGTGTGAAATGGAAATGGGGGCAGCTTGTTTATCAAGAAGACAAGCCGAAGAAGAGAAAAGAAAGGGAAAAAGAGAGAGGAAAAAATGTAGGGTTTGTAAAGATGAAAGAGGGAAGGAATGAGATGTTTAAATAGAATGGAAAGTGTGTTAAATAATTGATAAAATAAAAAATAAAACATGCAGCTGCACAAGCGGAGGGGCTGGCGTGATTTTTGAGTGTTGTAGGGGGGTGGTTTAGTTGAGTTGAAATTGTAATTTTGAAAGTGTAACTTGTAACTTCCATTTCTAACTAAAAGGAACTTTTAAAATATCAAATAAATAATAAAAAATAATGAAAAGTGGCTAATTTATGGGGAATGGTCAGCTGCAATTTTGGGAAGAGGAGTGTAAGAAAAAGCAAAAGAAGACATAATAATGTGTAGTAATGATAATAGATGTGTACTTAAGGTATAGGTTGATAAAGTGGCTTTTTGAATAAGAAAATATATAAAATAAATTAAGAAAAATATTTATTTAAATGGCAGAATTTTTATGATTTAAATAAAATAATCAATTAAATTATTTTTAGAAATTTAACAATTAAGTTACCGGTAAGAGTAAAATAAGCTTATATGAGCTATAACTGATATTTTTAAAATCCGAAAAATTATAAACTTAATATTTTTGAAATCCTTATAAAAATATGAGTCTAAAAATTAAAGATATTTTTAATTTTCCGAGCCCCGGGACACGCTTTCCAAAGCAGTATCCAAAAGGGTTCGAAATAAGCCGAAAATGAACCAATCTGATATTTTTAATAATTCAAATATTATTACGGACTATTCTAAACACTTTAATTATTTTTCGACTCCTCGATTTATGAACTCGGGTTTACAGGATCTAAACTGTAGGGTTTTACTCAAGATCCGTTGACTTAAGGTCTCCGGTAGACTTTCCGGCTTAAGGTTAAGGCTTAGAAAACAGAGGTTTACAAGAACCTATCAAAGTTGAACATCTAAATAGTACTTGTTCAGACCATCATCCCCTGTTATTGAGCTACGATACAAAGAAGGATGGAAGGTTTTCTAAATTTACATTCCAAAATATGTGGACTCGTCATTCTTCTTTTCTATCAGTGGTTGAAGCATCATGGAGCGGGGAATGCAATGTTTCTGATCTTATTAACTTCTAGCTCAAACTCACTAGATTAAAACATTCTCTTACGGCTTGGAACCAAAAAGTTTTTGGAAATATCCATAAAAAGCTTAATGATAAAGAGAATGAAGTGTCTTATCTGGAAATGCAGTTTGAAACCACAAATGAACAAGACATTTATGTTAATCTCCAGACTGCTAAAAGAGAGCTAATGGAGTTAATTGACCAAGAAACTATCTTTTGGCAACAAAAATCTAAGGTTAATTGGTTAAAGGATGGAGATTGGAATACTAAATATTATCATGCTATAGTTAAGGAAAGGAGGCAAAGAAATAGGATAAACAAAATTGAAGAGCATGATAGTAGCTGGATAGAAGGAGATGCCTTAGGTTCTTCTGCTACTAATTTTTTTAAAGATCTCTTAACAAAGAACCCTCAAGTAAAACAATTTTCTAGACCTGAGTGGCTCAAACAGATAATATCTGCCTCTGACAATTCTTACCTCATCTCAACTCCATCCTTTGAGGAGGTGACGAATATTATTATTGAGTTAGCAAACGATTCAGAACCCGATCCAGATAGATTTGGAGGTCTGTTTTATAAAACCTGCTGGGAAATTATTGGCAAAGATTTTTACAAAGCTGTAATTGAATTTTTTGAAGGTTTGCCACTCCCACGCTTTTATACCACAGCATCCATTGTTCTGATCCCTAAAATCAATAACCCACAGACTTGGAAGGATTTCAGACCTATTAGCCTATGTAATACCACTGCAAAAATCTTTTCAAAAATTATCACCAGCAAGCTTGGTGAAATCCTTCCTAAGACTATAAGCATCAACTAAACGGGTTTTGTTAAGGGTAGAAACATCATTGATAATATTCTTCTTGCCTAGGAGTTGTTATATGATCTAGATTATAAAATCAAGGGAGGGAACCTAGTCATGAAACTGGATATGGAAAAAGCCTATGATAGGCTTGACTGGGTGTTTCTTTTTTCTATGCTTGACTGTCTAGGCTTTCACTGGAAATTTACTTACATGGTGAAAAGAATTATGTGCAATAGCTGGTTCTCTGTCATTGTTAATGGCAAGGGTTCAGGTTTCTTCAATTCTTCTAGAGGCCCTCTATCTCCTGCCTTTTTCATTATAGCTTCAGAATTTTTGTCTCAAGGTATATACCACCTATTCTCCACTTATCCTTCTACCAGATATAAGACTAGTGCTCCCACTTAGATTTCTCATCTTTGCTTTGCCGATGATTGTATTCTTTTTATGAACGGTGCAAAATCCTCTGTGAAACGTGTCCTCGATTTTCTTTCGCTCTATGAATCTTTATCTGGCCAAAAGATTAACCACCAAAAGAGCTCCATAGTCTTTCCTAGGAAAGCTAAATCCTCCAGGAAATGGCCCATTAAAGTCTTGACTGGTATGAAGGATCAAAATTTACCCATCAATTATTTAGGGTCTCCTCTCTCTTTCGAGTGGCGTGATCACCAAAGCTTCAATGATTTATTCCAAAAAGTGTCACAACGCCTTCATAACTGGGCAAACTTATGGCTCTCAAGTGGGGGTAAAATCGTTCTCATCAATAGTGTTTTATCCTCTCTGCCCCTCTATCTCTTTCAATCAATTCAACCACCTAAATGGGTGATTAAAAAACTTGAGAGCATGTTTGCCAATTTTTTATGGGGAGACTCCTCTTCCTCTAAGGCCACTCACTGGTCTTCTTGGGCTAAATTATGTCTTCTTGTTGAAGAAGGTGGTGTTGGGTTTCGATCTTTATCTGATGTCTCCACCTCCTTTGAAATCAAGTTATGGTGGCACTTTCATACTGGATCTTCTCTTTTGTCCCATTTTCTACACTCAAAATATTTAAGGAACCTTCATCATGCCTAAGCATCTATAACCCATAGCTCTTCCCCTCTTTGGAAGAGATTCCTTAGAGCTAGGAATTCTGCTGAGCCTTTTATATTCTTTGGTCTGGGTAGGGGTGACATCAATTTCTGGTATGATTCCTGGCTCCCCTCAGGCTGTCTTGCCAACCATACTTCTGTTCAGAATCCTAGGTTGCTAGTTAAGGATTTATGGCAGGGAGGTGCTTGGGATGTTGATCATCTCATCCATCTGGTCCCTTTCCACCTTGTTAAAGAAATCCTTACTTTACATGTTGAACTTTGGAACCCTGACACACCTTGCTGGAAGCTTTCTACTAATGGATCCTTCTCTGTTGCTAGCACTTTTAATCATATTAGGATCAAAGCTCCAGCTAATGACACCTTTTGTACTATATGGTCTAATTTCATTCCCTTAAAAGTGTCCTTTTTCATCTGTCGTGCTATCAAATCCTTTATCCATGCCGTGATATACAATCCAGCTGGGGCCTCAATCTTGTTTCAAGATGCTATCAATGTTTACATGACTGTGAATCAGCTATGCACATTTTCTTCACTTGTCAGTATGCTCTAGATGTTTGGAAGGATATTGCTTCCCACTTTGGCATCTCTTACCTTCCTAACATTACATCCATAGATATCATGTTGAAATTTTGGAAAAGTAAATGTAGAAACATCAAGAATCATGTCAGGAGTTTTGTACCTATTATTATCATATGGCATCTATGGATTGAAAGAAATAACAGGAAGCATAGAAATATATCCCGTTCCTCCAAGTTTCTTGTCTTGCAGGTGATAGATGAGCTTAGAAATTTAGGAAGGGCTAACCCGTTATCACAAAGACAAGTTGTAAACCCCGGAAATTTTCCATATTAGTATACGACTCTAAAGTAGTATGTATGAACTAGTTAATAGACTTAGATCCTAATAAAAGCCTAAGAATAGATCAATGCATTGAATTTGGTTAGATAAAGATTTAGGAATTGAATAAAGAACTTCTTTGACCTTAATTGATACCAAAAACGAGATTCCGTATCTTGAACGGATAATTCAAGATATGATTAAAAGTAAATCTAAATTTCAAAACCAAAACTTGTTATATAAATAGATTTAAATAGAAAATATATAAATATAGAGATTAAGTGATTGCTTTTGAACTCAACAATGATATGAGATTAGAACAATGAGTAGTAATGAGCTTAGGCTTGGATTTAAACCTTAAATTTAAGATTACTAGATAGTATTAAACGCTGCTAATAAGATTTCTTGATAGGTATCAAAAACTAAAATTATATAGATAATCTAGCTTCTATATCAAGTGTGATATCAAGAAATTAATCAACTACGCTTATAGATAAAAAACGATAACCTAAAGATAAGCCATTAGGATTATAAATATACAACAAAAACATAAACTATTGTATAACTTAAGATCTAAATTTCAAATAAATAATTGAATCACACTATTGTTTTAAGATGGCAACAATTGGTTTTGGCCTTCCAGAAGATGCATTCACTTCTTTAATGAACCAGGGACCACATCTTCTGGCTCCTACTGGAAGTGACCTTCGCCAATATGGTGAGAAGGGTACTATATTCGCAGGATATCACTATGACCTCAATTTCCTAACAATTCACGGACGCAGTAGATTCCCTGGTTTAAATATCTGGCTGAGGAATGGGTAAAAGGTTGCAGTGAAGGTTCCCATTGGATGTCTTCTTATTCAAACAGGAAAGCAGATAGAATGGTTAACAGTAGGAGATTGCATGGCTGGTATGCATGAAGTAGTTGTGACAGATAGGACTCTAGAAGCCATCAAGCTTGCATCAGAACAGAACCGCAACCTATGGGGAGTATCCTCAACATGATTTGCCCACATAGCATCAGATGCAGTACTGAATCCTTTGGGCCATTTTACGGAATCTCCACTAGCCACTAAATATCCAGCCATTTGTGCAGGGGAGTTTGTTGAACAAGAGCTTGCAGTAATTAATTTGGAAGGAAATAACGGGGAAGCTCGATAAGTTTGCAAGTGTATATCAGATTGATTATTTTTTCCTTTGAAACTCTGAAAACAATCTCATTGTTATTGATGGAATTTTTAGTTTCAATGATAAGTGTCTTTTGATGTTAAAAAAAAAAAAAAAAAAAAAAAAACCTTAAACCCTAAACCCTAAACCAAAAAAAAAAACCATTCTAGAGAGAGAAAATCCTCTCCCTTCTCTCTAGAACCCTAACTCTTAAACTTTTAGTTCCTCACCGCCCGGGGGGATTTCCCACCTCTTTGAGGTGGTTTCTCCCCCAACCTTTAGCCTAATCCATCATAAATCACGTTCTCTATATCAAAATCATTACAAGATTACATCTTTTCATGATCTTTCATGGATTGTTAGCAATTCAGATTTCATTCATTACTTGAATATCTTTCGTTTTGCTTTCCTTTTTAGCTTATTATTCTTCTCCTTTTAAGGTTTAGGTCGTGTTTTTGTAGTCTCCTCCTCTTGCTAGCGTTTTGTGAAGCTGAAGCTGAAGGAGAAGCTCAAGTCAGTGCTCGGTTGTTTCCTAGCTTGGGTGGTGCTGTTTTTCTTTTTTCTTGGTGGCTGAAGTCAAGATCCCAGCTGTTTCTTTTCGGGTTCTTCTTGTTTATTTTTCAAGGGCTTAGAGGTTCCTTGGAAGCTGTCATATTCCAGATTTCATGCAAGTGATTGTGAGTACGTTTGGGGTATTTCCAGCAGGCTTTCTCGAAAGTTTTGGTTAAAAGTTTCTGGTTTTCATGGGTTTTTTGCTATTGAAAGGCCTCAGCTGGAAGACGGTGGTGCTTGGACTGAGGTGCTGCTGGACTTTGGTGCGGCTGAGAAAGTGGATGTGATAGGTTTCCCATTTTGGTGGAGCTCGCGACTCTCACAACCAGTTATCCCTTGCTTGATGTGGAAGCTTCAGCTGTGGGTGGTTTTGCTGGAGTTAGCTCCTCGTCTTTGGCTCTGGTCTTTTGAGCTTACACGGAAGGGCATCTGGTGCTGCGCTCAAAGGGTGGTTACATAGGGTTGTGTGTTGTTTCGGCAGACAAAGGTGGATGGAACTGTGCTTTTCTTTTTTGGGAAGCTATCTTGCCGTTGATTACTGCTCTGTAAGCAATGTCTACATCAGTTGTTATTCATTTAGAAAGTGCAGTTCTGTCGTTAACCAGGTCAGCAGTCTTTTTTGACTTTCAAATTTCGTAATCCTTGCTCTTGTGCACGCCATCCTATCGTGAAGTGTGAAGTTTCGGCCTGGTTTGTGGGCTGGTCCATAGCCGGTTTGCCTTTTATCTCCCTCGGATATCCTTACGAAGTTTGGTCTGTCCTCTGTGCTTGGATTTTTCTAATTCATGTGGGCATTCATGTGGGGCCTGCTGTTCTATATTCCTTCTATCAACTAAGGGACAGGGGCTTTTATTGAGCTCGTTTGCTATTTTTCTCCTGGGCTGGATCTACTTTAGCTTGGTGAGGGCAGGCCTTTTCTTAAGGGTGTCCTGGGCTGTTTTTTCCTGCTGGGCTTCGGTAGAGTAGAGAACTATCTGCTGGATAGGTTTTTCAATAATCCATTATTGTTGCTCTCGGGTGGACCTGTGTGCTACTGAAGTGAGTTGGATTTTTGCCTCACGTGGATTCCAATCCGGCCTTTTACCCCAAGTGGGCCCCTTGGCTTGATCTTCTTTTCTTCTTCCAAGAGGCCGAATATTATCTCTCACGGGCTGGTAGAAATTTTCCTGGAGGGGGTGGGCAGTATATATTTCTGATTTATAAAAAAATAAATAAATAAATAAAAAGAAAAAGGAGGTGAAGAATTTGGTTTTACGGTTTGATTAAGTGAGCTGCTACATTGGATTTAGTATGGCAAATCAGAATATCTCCTTGGCACCAGCAGTAATGGCGCATACAAAAGTACAAGAAAATACAATTTCTCCAAGAAGTTTCAAAAATCATTTGCGGATGTGGTTGGGTCAACTGATAACCATAGAGAGGCAATTCTCGGTCTCAAAGAAGCCACTTCTCTCAATGGAGAACCGGCTATCATCTTCAATAATGAGGAGCTCCACAAACTATGCCTACCACTTAAATTTGCTTTAATTGGCTCCTTCTCATATAACTGGCCTTCTATGCAAGAAATTAAAAAATTCTTTGAAGAGAGAAAACTCAAAGGCCATGTCCACTTCGGTCTAATCAATCAAAAACAAATTCTCATTAGACCAACCTTACAAGAGGACTGCACCCACATATGGGAAAGACAGACTTGGACTATTAATTCCTCCATCATGAGAGTGATCAAGTGGTCCCCAGCTTCACATGTCCAAAAGGAAAGCCCCATTGCACCGGTTTGGTTAGCTCTCTATAACCTCCCTATTCATTTTTTTGATAAATCGGTGTTGTTTGCTATTGCTTCTATTTTTGGGCATCCATTAAAAATTGATGAACCTACTGCTAATCTTACTAGACCATCTGTTGCTAGAATTTTAATAGAAATGGATGTTTCAATTAAACATAAAGATAAGGTCTAGCTTGGCACTGAGAAGGAGGGTTTTTTTCAGCATGTAATCTTTAAAAACCTTCCTTATTATTGCTCTGGATGTTTCAAAATGGGTCATTCTAAAGATAGATGTCGATTATCGTGATTATGTAGCCATGAGATAAAAAAAAGAACATAGCATAATAAGATAAGATATATATATATATATATATATATGAATCAATAAGAGCATAATATTAAGATCAAGTATTGGGAACTTTAGCTTCATCAAGGTATCTCGGTCAAGTATTGAGAGCCTTAGCTTCATCAAGCAACCCAGGACTAAGAATGGACTAGTCCCAAAAGAAAAGAAAAGAAAAAGCAATAATAATAGAGCAAGTTAGAGGATGTTAGTGAGCATTAAGCTCTAAAAATATATAGATATACATATACTTAATAACATATATAGAGTTAGATTAAGAGCATAATAACAATAATAACAACATAATAGCAAAATAATAAATTGGAATTCTTGGCATATGCAAGAACAAAACATGAACATGTTGTTCCTTCTACAACTCATGTGAGTTTCAAGAAACAATACCATAGTCATGCTAAGTTACATGACATGGGTAAATGAATAATGGTAGAAATATACTGAGAATGTTTTTGAGTGGAATAAAGATGATAGATGAATGTGGTATTATGTGAGTAGTAAGGAATGGTAGATGGTTTGTGTGTAGTGAAGAGTTTTGGGAAAGATTGAATGGAAGAGAGTTTTTGTAGAGAGAAGTTGTGAACAAATTTTGAGAGAGTTTTGCTATGTAAAATGAATGTGTGAAAGAAATAGAGGGAGAGGGGGTATTTATAGAGTTTTATGGAGGGAAATTAGATGTAATAAAACAAATTGAAAAAGAAAAAATAATTGGATGGAAGAGAGAGGTGGAGGCATCGGCCATGATGTAGTAGAGAGGGGGATATGGGGGAAGGGAAATTGATTTTATTTGTTGTTTTATAAGAAAAAGTAATTAAGATGTGAAGTATGGTAGATGTGAAGTTGTATCGAAAATATAAAAGTAAAAAAATAGGTGTATAGATAGGAAGAATAGGTTGTAAGATAAAATAGAGATAGATGAATAGTAATGAATAATAGGATATGACAATGAATAGTAAACAAGACTAATAATATACCAGTAGTAAAGAAATACGTGTATAAATATGATATTTGTTATTTTTAGCTACCAAAAAATTATGAAACTGATATTTTTGAAATCCTTATATTATTTTGGACCTAACGGTGTTATCGGCGTATTTTTACTATTCCGAGCCCCGATACACGCTTTTTGAGAGCTGATCCCGTTAGAATCCGAAATACATTAAAAATTAGCGAATCTAATATTTTTAAGCTTTCTTGTATTATTGCGAACTATTATCCATAATTAATTCGATTTCATTATTTAGAGTTTAAGAACACCAGAGTATCAGATCTAAACTCTAAGGTTTATTCTAGTCTTTTGTTGACTTTTAGGATTTCTAATTGACCTTTAATTCTAAATTTAAGCATATACTTAACAAAATTTCAAGGGTTTACATGATGAGCAAGAAAAGGAAGATGAATGGGAGAGAGACGATCATGTTGACTCAGGCACTAAAGCATTGAAGGATTCATTTCCCCTTAAATTGAATGATTCAGGGAAGTTCACTTTAGATTGCACCATAAAAAATATTCATTTCAAGAATACATTTTGTGATTTAGATGCAAGTGATAAGATCATATTATATACAACTTGTTGATGTTCAAAAGAGCTAGAATGGATACTTGTTTTGATTAAAATTCATGTTTTAGGTCTAATTTGGATAAAGAAATCAAAACAAGAAACTTTGGAGTGAAAAATGGAAAATTCAAAGATACGCCGGCATTTCAAACTTCAAAGCCGCCGGCGTTCAGACGGCTTACAAGATGCACTCACCCAAAGCCATTGCTTACACTGCCAGCTTTGCAAGGATTGACACAACCAAATTTACGCCGTCTCAAAGCTACCGACGTAGAAGATGAATGGATCAACGTACATTGAAGGCCGGCAGCTCAGAGTTCAAAAGTCACCAGCGCAAAAGGAGTTACAACCTACGCCGGCTATTAAGCCGCCGCGTTGAAACAGTGTAGATCAAGGATCAGAAGCGACAAGTAGACAACACATGCTTGAAGACATTTGAAGAGACCAAATATGTTGAAGTATCTAAGCCAGTATCAAAGCCACCGGCTTTGAGATAGCTTTCGTTATAAATTGGCCCAACCTTTCATTTCTCATCATATACGCCGGCTAAATCTATATCTAAACCGCCGGCGTAGAAGTGGCCTACCCTTGTAACGGAAGTTGAAAGCTGCCAGTACACTGCCTGCGCAAAGAAGAAAATGAGTATACGCCGTCTGTAAGCCGCCAGCGTACGATCTGTAACTGCCAGCGTATATTGTGAAACTGCAATTTTCATTTAATGCTTTGCACGAAATTTTTCCTATAAATAGGGGACTTCCCCCCCTCGAACGACAACAAGCAAGCAGAAGCAAAGTAGAATACTTCAGTATACAAATAGTCTTAGCATTTTCATAGAGATTTGTGAGAGAATTTGAGCTTTCAAGAATTGTAATTGAAGATTGTGATATTTGAATTGGTGATATCTAATCTCTTTCTTATGCAATTCATTTATCTAAAATTTTTGTTCATAATGTTATCAATTATCTATTCTTATTTGATTGTTGAATCAACATCCATGAGTAGCTAAACGTTTCTTTGTGGGAAGTGATGAAATCTTAATTTTGCTAAAATGATTATTGAATTTATATTATAGGATTGTTAGAATTATGGAATATTTGTATTGAATCCTAATTATCTATTTTATTTCTGATTGAAATTAAATTGATAAGAATTCTGATGATTTAGAAAAAGAATTAGGGTTCATAGGAATTCATGAATTGAGATTAAACAATAATTGTTGAAACAATTAAGTTTAATATTAACTTAGAAATTGTTCCATGTACTTCATGCAATATTTTATTTTAATTTCTTACTAAGGAATTAGAAGAAGTTAATTTAGAATATTAGCCAATTATAGAATTGGAAAATTCATAATTGTGAATTAGATTCCATTGATAATTTGTATAGCGGAAGCTAATAGATTATTTTATGGTTCACTAAAACTTGATAGTTTTAGGTCTTTACAATTTCTTACAAATATCCATAATCCTAATTGTTCATATAATATAAATTCAGCATGATTAGTAAAGATTATGATGGATTCTGTTCCTTCCACCCACAATCTCATTGCATTTATATAGATAGAATTAGTTAGTTAATTGATAAATTTTGATTGCTTAAATATTAGTATAAACTAATATCAATCTAGTAGTTAATTTAGTCCTTGTGGGAACGATACTCAACTCACTTCTATATTACTTGATCAAGACCCAGTACACTTGCTGGTAATATCTGAAACTATACGTACACATTCCATTCAGATCAGCAAGTATCAATTTGATACCTCTTTCTGTAGTGAAGAAATTAGGATTAGGGGATGCAATTAAGAAAACCGAGATGACAATTCAATTGGTTAACCATTATATTAAGAGACTTAAAGGGATGATTGAGGATGTGTTATTAAAAGTAGATAGGTTCATATTTCCTATAGACTTTGTAGTATTGAATATGAAAGAAGATCCAAAGATTCCACTCATCCTTGGGTGCCCATTCATGGCCATTACTAGAGCTGTTATTGATGTGAAGAATAGTAAAATGGTGTTGGGGGTTGGAAATAGGGAGTTAAATGTGAATATCATGAAGCACTGGAAAAAGAACCCTAAACCCACCAAGGAGAACACAACACTTGAAAATCCTAGAGTAGAAGTTTGTAAGAAAAGAAAGGATGATGGCAAAAAAAAAACTAGTCAATTTGATCCACCTTTGAAGAAGAAAGTCAGAAAGTCAGGCAAAGGCTATAAAACAAGTGCTGGGTGGAAGGCAACCCACTAATATTTTGCTTTGTGAATATCCTTCCATCTTTTAACTCATTAAAGTTTATTTAGTTAAGTTGAACTTAGATTGATTAACTAAACTTATTTTATACTTAACTTCTATGTTTAATCTAATTATTTACTAAATCTATAAATTCTCTTAATTATATAATTCACCAGTATATCACATTATTTATTATTTATCTATTTCATTTTCTTCCTTTCTTTTCTTTCTTTCTTTCTTTTTCTTTCTTTCTTTTTTTTTTTAAACAACGGATGTCCACACATGGTGTATGATAAGCTGTATCAATTCATACGGGCATGTATGGAGGGTTGTATCAATTTTGAAAAAAAGCTAGAAAACCATACACCTCTTCATATAGGTTGTATGAAACCATACAACCCTTCATATAAGTTATATGACAAGCTGTATGAAATCAGGAACTTGCACTGAAAGTTATACACCCCTCCATACAGACTGTATGAAATCAGGGACTTGCATAAAAAGTCATACACCCTTCCATACGAGTTGATGATAGGGTGTATAAACCCAAACAATTTTCCTTTGTTCTTTTACCTAACTTTATTTGCTTGTTCACTTGTTTTATCTTCAAAACTCAACCTACAATATCTTAATTACAACATACAAGTTCAAAGCTACAACTCATAACATTCATACACATGTTATTACTTCATATTTCATCAAATCATTTCATGAATCATCTAGTCTATTCATGTAAGCCCTTAGATTTTAAGCTACGGTTTATGCTTAAACCCTAAACCGGAAGTCAATCGGAAACCCTAAAATCAACAAACCTATAACAAACCTAGTAGATTTAGATCCGATAATCCCGCGCTCTTAACCCCTAAACAATAAAATTGAAATAATTGCGAAAAATAATTCGTAATAGTATAATGAAGCTTAAAAATATCAGATTTGTTAATTTTTAGTATGTTTCGGATCCGAACGGGATCAGTTTTAGAAAACCATGCCTAGTACACCCGAAGGTAAAAATATTTCGATAATACCAATAAACTCGTAAAAATGCAAGGATTTCAAAAATATCAATTTTATAATTTTTTAGTATCTAAAAATATCATATATAACTTAATTACGCGTATTTTCTTTACTACTGGTATTAATTTGCCTTATCTACTATTCATAGTACTATTCTATACTATTCATTCATCTCTACTTTTTTTACACCTATTCTTACAGTCTACCATACATTTTTTCTATTTTTTACTTTTCCATACACTTTTAATCACATCATACCTTACAACTTATTACTTTTAATTAACAAAAATACTTGATCTGATGTAAAATATATGTATAATTTCAGATACTACCAGCAAGTGTACTGGGTCTTGATCAAATAATATAGAAGTGAGTTGAGTATCGTTCCCACAAGGACTAAATTAACTACCAGATTGATATTACTTTGTACTAATATTTAGGCAATCAAAATGTATCAATCAACTAACTAATTCTATCTACTATGAATGCAATGAGATTGTGAGAAGTTATCTAAGATGAATGTGGGAAGGAACAGAATCCATCCTAATCTTTACTGACTATGATGAATTTATATTATATAAATAATTAAGATTATGGATATTTTTTGTAAGAAATTGTTAAGACCTAAAACTATCAAGTTTTAGTAAACCATAAAATAATCTATTAGCTTCCACTATACAAATTATCAATGGAATCTAATTTACAATCATAAATCTTCCAATTCTATAATTGTCTAATATCCTAAAATTAACTTCTCCTAATTCCTTAGTGAGAAATTAAAATAAAATATTGCATGAATCGCATAGAACAGTTTCTAAATTAATATTAAACCTAATTGTTTTCACAATTGTTGTTTAATCTCAATTCATGAATTCCTATGAACCCCAATTCTTTTTCCAAATTATCAGAATTCTTATCAATTCAATTTCAATCAGAAATAAATAGATAATTAGGATTCAATACAAATATTCCATAATTCTAACAATCCTATAATATAAGTTCAAGAATCATTTTAGCAAAATTAGAATTTCATCACTTCCCACAAAGAAAGGTTTAGCTATTCATTGATGTTGATTCAACAATCAAATAAGAATAGGTAATTGATAACATTATGAACAAAAATTTCAGATAAATGAATTGCATAAGAAAGAGATTAGATATCACCAATTCAAATATCGCAATCTTCAATTACAATTCTTGAAAGCTCAAATTCTCTCACAAATCTCTATGAAAATGCTAAGACTATTTGTATACTGAAGTACTCTATTTTACTTCTGCTTGTGCTTGTTAGAGGGGGGAGATCCCCTATTTATAGGAAAAATTTCGTGCAAAGCATTAATGGAAAATTCAGTTTCAACTTGTACGCCGGCAATTACAGATCTTACGCCAGCGGCTTACAGACAGCGTAAAGCCTTTTCCTTCTTTACACAGGCAGTGCACTAGCAGCTTTCTTCTTCGATTACAAGTGTAGGCCGCTTCTACGCCGGCGGCTTAGACATAGATCTAACCAGCGTGTATGATGAGAAATGAAAGGTTGTACCAATTTATAATGAAAGTCGTCCCAAAGCCGGCGGCTTTGATACCGGCTTAGACAACCCATCAAGTTTGGCCTTTTCATTTGCCACCGAGCATGTGTTATCTACTTGTCGCTTCTAATCTCCGATCTACACTGCCTCAATGCCAGCGGCTTACTATCCGGCATATGTTGTAACTCCTTTTGTACTGGCATCGTTTCAATTCTGAGCTGTCGGCCTTCAATGTACGCTGACCTATTAATCTTCTACGCTGGCAGCTTTGAGGCGGCGTATAATTGGTTAAGTCAATCCTTATAAAGCTGGCAGTGTAGGCAGTGGCTTTGAATGAGTGCATCTTGTAAGCTGTCTCAACGCCGGCGGCTTTGAAGTCTGAAAAGCCGGCGTATCCTTGAATTTTTTCAATTTTCATTCCAAAGTTTCTTGTTTTGATTTCTTTGTCCAAATTAGACTGAAACATGAATTTTAACCAAAACAAGTATCCATTCTAGCTATTTTGAACATCAACAAGTTGTATATAATATGATCTTATCAAATACAAAATAAATCAAAAATCAACTCTCTCTCTCTCTCCCTCTCTCTCTTATGGCCGGTGCCCCCTATACACACACAAAAAAAATTCTTTTTCAATTTATTTTAATCACACAATTTTCTCTCCTCAAAACTCTATAAATACCACATCTCCCTCCATTTCTTTCACACACTCATTTACCTTACTAAAACTCTCTCAAATTCACTCCACAATCCTCTCTCCCAAAAATCTCTTTTCACTTTTCCTTACTACCCATTTTCCTACATTCTTTTTACACACATACTACACAAAACCTCCCTTAAACTACCACTCTTATATTTCCACCTTAGGTAAATTTATTACTCATATATTCTTACCATATCATGTAACTTAACATGATATAGTGTATGTTTCTTAAACATCTAAATATTATAGAA
This sequence comes from Combretum micranthum, assembly GCA_024138025.1. Lineage (NCBI taxonomy): Eukaryota > Viridiplantae > Streptophyta > Magnoliopsida > Myrtales > Combretaceae > Combretum > Combretum micranthum. The sequence continues at coordinate 79,092 of JAMXBD010000875.1, forward strand.
GCAACACAATGTTCATGTTTTGGTCTTGTTCATGAATAAATTATATTTTATGCTATTTTATTTATGTACATGTATTATTATTGTTCTAACCTAACTTCTATATTATAATATCTATATTTATGTATCTATATATATTTCTTAGAGCATATAAGCTCACTAACATGACCGTTATTTATTTATTTATGCTTGCAATTTATTTATTTATTTCATACTTTAATAGTAAGAGTAGTCTTTCTATTCTTAGACTTGTCATTGTCAAGTCAAAACGATTTTCTTATTTCTTTTGTTTTTCTTTCTTTAGACTTGCCCATAACTAAGTTTGGAAGTCTTGAAATTAAGCTAAGGCTTCCAATACTTTATATTTATTTATTGCTCATCCTTATATTTTCCATTTTTCTTAATATTATTATTTTTGTCATGTTACTAACTACATACTCATACTTCATGCATGATCATATTGATTATTGTCTTAATAAGAATAAAAATATCTTTCTTAAAATGAAAAGAAAACAAGTTCAAATTACTTTAAAAGTGTAGTTTTATCGCTTAGGAAGAAGTTTTATTAAGACCTAGAATTTTATTTCAACTAAATACTTTACAAAGGATTTTTGACAAAAATCACTATAGATTCTAGTGTTGTTGATATATAAAGCTTTTGCAAAAATAACTAAGGAACTCTTTATTTTCTTTTCAAACTACCATTAAAAGACCTTAAGATTGATGATACTTTCCTATAAGAAATTTTCTTAAAAACTTGATTAGAAAATCCTTACTAGCATTTTTAGTAAAAGACCAATACAAGTTTTCCAAACTAAGTTAAAAATCAACTTATCAAGTAAAATATACTTAGAAAATAAAATTTGTGAAAAACTTAGAAAACACTAAAGTTTTTGAATCAAAAGTTATCTTTTAAGAGAAAATAAAATTATATCGCATATTTAATGACTTCAAAATCCTTAGTTTTATTTCTAAATAACTTAATATAATTTTGTCAAACTTCACTTTTTCAACTATCAAAACAAGATTGTTTTATAAAAAATCATTGATTAAGACAACATCATTAAGATCATGAGTATATTATGAGTTGCATATGTATTAAATGGATTTTTCAACTATATATATATATATATATATATAATTTCTATGAAATTTGTGGTTGATACAAAGTTAGAAAAATCATGTTTTAAATGTTAGAATTTTTCATTTTGGTTATGTATTGTGTCTTTTAGAAACCCAAATGACCTTTTATGAAGGAAATAACCTTAGAAATGAATAAATCTTTTCGAGTAGGTAGAAAACGATATATAATAAGCGAAATTCCGAGTTAAAATAAGCAAGTTATGGCCATTTTAAGTTGGAATTTCACCTCATACGAATTTTGACGAACTTAGTTAAATAGAATTGCAGGTTTAAGTAGAACTTTCAAGAAATACTCATTTTGGGTATTTCTTTTGTATAGGTGATGTGGAGTCCGAACTTTCCTACCCAGTAGACTACTTTGACTAGAAGCTCCTGCTACTATGGTCGAGTGAGTTTAAATTCTTACATTTCTGTACTTATGTTTTTGGTTGTAGTTTAGTGGCACTAGAATTACGAAAAGATAAAAATGTGATAACGCATGTGCTTTACTTATATGATTGAAATTATGTTAAGTATATCGAGGCAGGAATTGTTAATTAATCATTTATGATTTAGTATAGGAATGATTTGTTTGCAAATTCTATGATCACTTATAAAATGTCTAATATTGTGCTCTAACTACTTAAATAAAATGATTCATGCATAACACGTAGTGAGTCACATTGCATTCATTACTATACCCTTAGTGGGACAAGGGCATAGTAATGAAGCCCATAGAACTCGAAAATCTATTTTATAACTTTGATCGCCCGTAATAAAATGGTGGGTGGACACCTAAAATAACTACAATTTGGTGGCTATTAGTGGCTTGTATAAAAAACTACAAAAACTTTATTTGAGAACTATGGCCTTGTTGCCTAGAACACCTAACCACCGAATGGAGGGATAAATCCATTCAAACATATGATTTCCAAAAAATTGTATGTATTTGTAAAGACCCGACCTACTTAATACTAATATTAAGTAAATCAAGTCCCCAACCACATATAATATTTTCACACATTATATGTAAGGTTGTCCTAAATCTAACTATTTATGTGAATTGTTTTTTTAAAACCATTAAAACTTCATATAAAGACTTTTCAGAAAAGGATTACTTACATAAGTAATCTATACACATATAAAACATTTATAAGAAAATATTTACAAACTTTGTGTCTAATAGATGACACAACAAAACTTACATATTGTCTCAAACTAACAAAGAAAATAAACCTTGAAATCTCTTTTACAACATAAAGCTTAACTAACAAGCCTTCTAACAAAATACAAAATACAAAATGCATTTCCTTTAACAAAACCTTTCTTGAAAGGCCATAAGCAAAACCCGGGCTTCTATCTATCCCATTCATCCAGGAATTTCTTCCAATCACTCCCATAACGCAAATCATCATAGCAATCACCATCACCTGAAAAGTAACAAAAGTGAGCTAAAGGCCCAGTACACAGTAACAAAACCAAAAGTGATATGGCAAGCAAACTTAATCTAGTGCAATGCAACAACGCATATTTCATTATATTTAATTAGAATTCATTAAACAAAACAATACTAGAGTATTCAAACTCCGAGACAAACAAGGATATTAGGGGTCTTAAGTAACATCAGTTGCCTAAGGGGTTGATATAAGTAGCCCGAATACTTATATCTCTTACAAAACTTTCTACAAGAAAAAGTAATCTCATTTAGGGCTCTTAGTCGGTACTCAACTCCACTTGACTTAATCCATAATATCATCTAATTTAACTATTCCCATAAACACTTGAACTAAATCATATTATTTCCTTTTAAGAATAAGCGAATGTTACATCGTTACAAAATACCCCATCGACTACCCGTTGAGCCACTAATGAAAGTCATTGCATCATGACGAGTGGCCTAAGCACCTATTTTAACATGTCATTGCATCATGACATTAAAAAGATAATGCTGCTCCCCAGAACAAATTCAACGGTGAAAATCACAACCAAAACAAACATAACTTAAGTCATCTTGAATTAGGTCAAGTAGGAATATGCCTTACCTAGCAAACAATCAAGCAAGTCACTACATACCTTTGTTATGCAAAGAGTCAACAGAGGCACTCAAAGAAAGATCAGAGGAAGCACTGAAAGGAGTAGGAGTTTTTATCACTATAACAAAGAAAATCAACTCAATTAACATTTCTACTTAGTATTATGCATAAAACATAACTAAATCTAAGTCTAGCACTCATGGGATTTCAAATAAATATAACGCAAGGTCATAACATATCATTCATCCATCTAACAAACTCATACAAACCCATAAAATCATCACAAGACAATTTAAAAAGCTGAAAAAAAAAATGTTTGATGAAGTTTTGAAAATGGAAAACTTCAGGGGTCACACCGACATTCTACATCGGTAGTGTTGAGCTTCAACGCAGGCTATTCTGAATCCTACGCTGGCAGTATTGGAGACAACATTAGAATTTTGGCCTCTAATCATCTTCAACACTGGCGCAATGCCAGCGGCGTTAAAGTGTCAGATGCCGATGTAGACTACAGAACAATTTTTAGAAAATGCAAAAAGTCCCATATTTAAAACTTCGAAAATTTGCAGCTTTAAACATATCCCAATCCTTATTCACACATTCCATCATCAAACTTCATCTCAAATGTATTCTATCAACTCATAACATATATAAACTTCATGTTGATCACATCTAATACATCAATACCAGCTCAACACATCTTAACCAATTCAAGCACAACTAAAACACTTCTATCACAATCATCAACTCTTAAACACTTCATCACTTCATATTCAACACACCAAATACTTCTTCATGCTCATAACACCATTTAGCTAATCAACAACTCATTCACTTCTCAACACCACCTTGAGCATGCACAAACCTTTCTTCATGACTTTAACAACTTTCAACACATCTATTTACACATAAAACATATATTATAAGTTCATATAACATCAAAATGAAACTTATCACATAACCAACACATGAAACTTCTCAAGAACTTGTTTCAACATGCATTCACATTGCGTATGAAACTTATATCTTAAGTGATACTTAAACATGTAAAAGAACTTTTAACATGCATGAACTTACCTTAGGGAAGCTTTAGCTTGATGAATGGTATAAGAACCTAAGACTTGTTCTTGCTAAGGGCTTTGGAATGTAAAGTTTTGAGAAACAAAGAAGCAAAGCAAGAAGAAGAAGAAGAAAAGAAAATTTGTATAGGTTTTTGGAGGCTTTTATAAGGGTGTTTTTGAGCAAAAATAAGGCTTATAATTATCTTAAATTTTGACTTTAGTGGCAGCCTAAACATGGGCTTCAATTTGCATGGATTTAGGCTCATTTTGAGCCTTAAAATGGGATGTTTTTAGGAATTAAAATGGGGCAAAAATTCTACTATGTTAGGATTAGATTCTAAGCTTACTTAGACAAATTAAACACTACACATACAAAATAATACATATTCAACATAAGCATTAATTATTTTGTTCATACACATATATAATACTTAAGATACACTAACTTAAACACATATAGTATATTACCAAATCATCTACTCCAATATTACTATTACAACACATGCCTCTTATCAATTAACATGCTCATAAAATTTAATAATCAAAACAAATAAAACATATACATGGAGATTAAATTAAAATTAGAGCTCGATCATTTCAGTATTATTTGCTCACATGTTTGATTGCATATCATATACTTGTTAAATAACTTGTTTGAATATTGATTATTTGAGTACTTTATTTATGGAATTAATTCTCACTAAGCAAGAAGCTTACCCCCTTATAGATATCTTTTGCAGCACCCCTATCTATGGTTGACGCCCAAAGGTTATTTTTCTCAGGTATTACCTTTTAGACTAAAGAGTTTTTGAAGAAGTTAAAGACTAGTGGGCTGTTCACTTGAGTGAAATTCTTATTCCATTGCCTGCTTATTACCTATTGGGCCTCTATTACATTGCTTAGTTTGTTTTTAGGCCCGTAATAGGTATTCATCTCTGAATCCACATTCTTTATTTTACGTAATTAGGATTCCATTCATGGACTTAAGAATCACAATTCAACACCTACTTACTTTATCCAATTCCAAAAACAACCCTTCTATAATCACATCAATCAACCACGTTGTTATCAAACCTGCTCTTTCATTTTTCAAAGCTACTCATCTCTTTCCAAACCCTAGTTCGTTTCCTCAACCCTAGCTCCATTGCTCTATACTTAGCTGTGTGGCAAGAAATCTCTCTCTATCTTTCGTTGTTTTTGTCACTGTTTCTACTTAGCTTTAAAGTTTGAATCAAACAATTGCTAGGGTTTTACTATGTTTAATTCTTTTTGAATTTTGATTCCAAGTAACCGATGATGATAAAAAAAATAAATTGATGATGTTTCTTATTAGCCTTACTAATTCAGTACATCTCTGTTTATTCCATGTTCATTTTGTGTGTTTTGTGGCATAGTTGGTTCTGATTATCTAGCTTGTTCTCTGAATGGCATGATAAATCAACTAACGATGAGGCTACAAAGGATATTAAATTGGCTGCTTTGGTGTCTGCATGTTATGAATTTAAGAATTATTGTACTAATGCTCTTAATAATAGTGATTGGGAAATTCTCCGGAAAAAGATTATATAAAGCTTTGCATACAAGCAGAGATTGTACTTAGACAGTTGGGTAGATTGTGTTGATATGGAAGAGGAAAGCAAAAGATAAGAAGCAGAAAAAGGAGATGCAATGTTAAGGAAAAAAAGGAAGATGGAGACGAACTGTTGGATAGGATATGTTGGATGGTTCAAAGAAGATGTTAAAGTATGGGATGTTGAATTTATGAATACCAAATCTTCCTTAGAGATTCTGCCATTGCTGAAGCGTATTGATGAATTAATCATACGGGCATAGAAACTAATTGACATGGGCCATTTCATTTAATTCTATTTCAAGGGAAGTGACCATTCTAAACATAAAATAGAGAATGTAAAATATGAACATGAATTTGATTCTTTATGGCATTCAGCAATTTTATAGTTAGATAAAAAAAGTAAAATACGAATATTTTTTTTTTAAATGAATGAAGAGTATTTGTGTTTAAATTGATTGAATTGTGTGATTATAATAAAAGTTTGTTTTTGTTATTAATTTTGAGTGTTTTTTTTTTTTTTATTAGAAGTGATCAAAATGTTCTCCATTAAGTTCTTTTTCATTATGATTGTTGAGTACGAGGGAAACTGAATCATGCAAATGTGGTAGCTTAATTGAGATGCCTTGGTTTGGTGTTATTGATCCATACTTGATACAATTGTACGTATTCTATATGTTTCAATCTTCAATAGAATTGTGAGCTTGATACCCTTGTTGATGAGGCCATTATGGCTAGCAGAAATTTGTTTTGACGTAATGAGTTTCCTCTGTTAGAAACAGATTATATAGGAATATTGGACTTTATTAGCTGTATACTAAATTCATATATTGATCATTTTGTATTTCCTTTCGGTTCTGCTTAAGGTGACAATTGGGTTAGTGTTTCTATTCGCATTTTAAGAGATTTTAATATTACAAATTTTGTTTTCGTGATTATTTATGCATCTTATGTTGCAGCTAGTTTTGTAGCTCAAGGACTTTAAAATCTTGAGATCAAGGGCATTGACAAATTGGTTTTTGCTTTGGTAAGTAATTTCTCTCCAGGACACACTTCATGAGCATGGCAGTTAAGACCAAGCTAGTTGTTATGGTTTTATAGTTAAAACAAATGAAAAATTATTTATATGTACCCTGGATAGAATGTGAATTTAGGTGTATAATTCACAAACATATGATTTTATTAAGTTTGATACAATTCTATGTATTCCATATGTTATGCCCCAAAGGTACCCTAGTAGCAGAAAATAAGCCACACTTGAATGCTATCACTAGATTACCTTTAGAGAGTGACATATTTTTCAAACAACAGGATCTTTTATTTGTTTTGATAAGAAAGGATAAATACATATAAGACATAAATTAGTAAATAACTACCACAAAAGTATCATATAGTATTACAAACCAAGTAGTCTTCTCATAAAACCTCAAATACATAACCAATAAACTATTACTGGCTATTCTATAGAAAATAACTTATCATGAATTGAACTATAAGCATCTAGCTTCTAAACTCTTATTGGGGCCATACTCCTGCATGTAACTAGCCACGATCGTAGGGTAAACCTGAAATGTCTTTAGGAGTATAAGCGAAACCATGGGCTGAATGAATAACTAGACACATTACACATCAAACAAGTTTATTAGCAAATCATATGTAATGCAATCACTCAATCATATGCTCAATTACAAGCTTAGATGATCTAGAATCCAAACAGGAAAAAAATATTTACGTCTTCTTTTTAGGATTGAAGAACAATTAATTTATGACCCACCTACTCATGAGACACTAAGTTTACAAGAAAATCAATGATTTCTCGTTTTAGGGTTATCACTTTGAACTTAATAATGTTTTTAACTTACTATTTCCTGTATCAATCCTTAGAAACTCCCTAAGTATTAATCATTTCAAAGAGATACTATGGGCAGTATTCTTCATTGCTACTTAGTTTCCGTAGAACCGACAGAACAAAGAAAACCTTGAAGGAACAATCATACAATCAGATCACAAAACATTTCAAATATAATATCAAAACAATCATATTCTTATCTTTGCATTACATATTCAACTAATTACAAGCACAAACAGTGTGGCTAGTCGTAATAATCAGCCGGAAAGTCCTCTATAGTGTGAAAGTCACTTAGATGAATAAAAATATTCATCGATAAGGCATGAATTATATAACTAAATTCCTAAGAGTGTCTAAGTGTCATATATTGGTGTTTTGGCTTTGTTGCTATTACTATATTGGTCCTTTAATAATCTTATGATAATCAATTATTATTTAATATTTATTTTCATTTTTCTTGTCTTGATCTTGTTTGATATTTATATATTCTTATTGGAAAATCATAGAATTCGTACTCAGTACATTGATATTTTTACTATTACTATTATCATTATTTTTATATCGTTCGTTTAGTTAACATATTATGGTAATTAGTATTGATTTCTTGTTATTTGTGTTTCTCTTAATCTAATTCATATAATTATTTCGTCATTTTTCGAAGTCACATTATTCATAAATTTATCTTGTTAAATTTTCCATTCTTATGTATTCAATAAGATAAATAAAATTAGAGTAACTATAATTTATTTTTTTTTATATTTGGACAATATATTAATATTAGCAATAATATTAGTAAAAATATTTCTATTAATTTTAGGAGTTGCTACATTATACATATTACATTTATCATTCTTTTTTAGTATAGTATTTATTTCTTGTTTATATATTATTCTTCTTCATTGCATATGTATAATATAATATATATACTGATTTGGACGAACAAGCTTAATCTAAGAAATTTTGCATGTACTCCAACAATAAATGTCGCCGGCGTTGATTCGCCAGAGGCCGGCGTTTGTATAGAAATTATGTGTTTCAAAATTTACGTAGCCTCTATTTGAGGCTACACCTTCTCTACGCCGCCGGCTTATGACTTTACGCTGCCAGTGTTGAGGAATAAGCTGCCGACGTAGGTTATTGGTCATCTTCTTCCTCGTTTTTTCTCCGCTTTTTACTTATTTTTCTTGATTCATAAGTTTATTATAACTACTTTAAAACATTGTTAAAGTGTTCCTTAAGGTTTATACGTGTTACAAGTTTACATATATCATCATATAACATATTAACAAGCATCTAATCCTTATTTTATGATTCTAAAGAATATAATTAGGGTTTTTAGTGTAATTTACCTTGTTTGAAATTGTTTGATGATTCTAAAGCTTCTCCCAGAGCTTGAACCAACCCTATAAGTATAGAAATATAGTTTAAGATCATATTTTGACCATCTAAACTTCTTAAAGTAAATTAACTCACCTTGATTTGGTTCCTTTCTTTGCTTATTCTTATTGTTTTTCCTAAGCTCTTGTTTGATTGCTTGTTTTTAAGGTTGTAAGTGTATGTTTTGTGTGTGTTTTAAGGGTTGTAGGGAGCATGAATTTAAAGAGAATTTGAGGGTTGTCTTATGTGTTTTAATGCTTTGTTCCTATGTGCATTAAGAGCTTAAGGTAAGTATATTTAAATGAAGAAGAGAGGCTGCTTCTTGGAGACAATTTGTAGCTCCATTCCACCGAGGATGGATGTTTCTACATGCATTAATTAAGTCTTGCTTTGTTAGCTTCCTTCCATTGGCTTGTGTGTATATTAGTTGACTTCAAATTGTATTATTTGATCAAGTTGTAGATGCATTTTAGCTGTGTGAATTTTAAGAGAATTTCCACCATGTGTTGCATCTTTGTGTACTGTATTTGGACTATTTTGTGTCCAAATTTGTAGATAAATTATTACAATATTATTTAGTTAATAACTATCTAGTTTTTAGGGTAGTTTGTTAAGCTAATCGAGTATATATATGTCAAGTATTTTAAGAGTTTCGTCTAAAAGTATTTTTATAGAATCCTACAAAATTATTAGTTTGTTATTAAGTTCAACTTTTAGTTGAAAGTTTATGCGAATAATTATTTTTAGAGTTTTAGCTCCCGCCATTAGGATTTTAATAACTTAATAGACCAATTTCTTTTCCAGGCTCTAATAGCTTAAGAATACTTTAACTAGAACAATAGTGTGATCCCCATATTTATTTAGAGTTTAGATTATTAGTTACTCATCTGTTTATTTTTACTGCATATTTACAATCTTAACGGTTCATCCATAAATTATCGTTTTCTAACTATTAGCTTATTTGGTTGATTACTCTTTATCGTATTTAAAATCTTAACTAAATTATTCCTATATCTTGAGTTTTTTATACCAACTATGAAACTTAATAATAGTATTTAATACTATCTAGAAATCTTTGGTTTAGGTTTTAAATTTTATACAAACTCATTTCTACTTGTGGTTTAATTCTAAGGTCTTGGTTGAGTCTTATATTATCATTCTATTTTCTATTTTTATGAAAAATCTCGAGGTTTACACTATATATTCCAATCTTCAATAGAATTACTTTAATAGCTTTTCATCAGCAAATTTGTATCAAGGAACTAGAATGACTTTTCAAAATGCAATACTAACGATTTGTGCTACAATTAGAAAAATGCAAATTATGTTCCACATACTTTTGTATTTCGATAACAGGCATCATCTGTGATTATTGAGCAATTCTTTTCCCATCATTTAGTAAAAGCAATAAGTAAATAAAATAAAAATTTACATCTTGAACATAGAGAAACATAGCATTTATTTTCATTTTCAACTTGTCAATTGTCATATACAGATTTTAATGTGGTGAAACTGCAGTAAACCACACTTCTCAATATTAAAGATTTTAATTTCAAATATGAGTGGATTACTTAACCGGTCAGCAAAATCACCAGGTACAAAGCAGTATATTCTGGAAAGTCCAAGTCGTATCCACAGGGAGCTAATGGCTAATTACTAGATTTAAACTTTTACCCTAATCTAAGCAATTGATTTTTCAGATGTATAATTAATCTATATTAATCTAAATTAAAAACTAGATTTCAAATGACTTATCAAGGACTAAAACCATATGTTCCAGCAACTATAACGAGGGATTTAAGTTTAAGAGATGCAAATGATATATGAATGATGTATTTTTATTCTCATGTGAAATGACTCATACTTTAAATTGATATATAACATTGATTACTTGGGATTTGATCAAATTCATCTAAGAATTGCTCACCTTTCGATGTAACAAAATCATTCATAGTATAAACTATCCTATTAAGGTAATTTATCTATGTTTTCAGGTTAATAGCATTTTACTCTCACTAAAATCACTATTCTAGTTAAGAATACAAAACAAGCACCGTTAAGTGACCTAAATTTGTAACCCTAACCACATAAAGATTAATGAATTCTCAAGTTCTATCACAGATTTACATATCTCTATGAAAAATCATATTAAAAAACCTAAGTTTTGCTTGTGCGGATCATTGAATCCTTCTCAGGTATCTTTAATCATTCTATCTAATCTATGTTGATCAGGCATAAACTAAACAGATTACAAACAAAGATAATCAAATTCCCAAATAATCAACACCAATATCAATTTAATTCATGCATCAAATCATCAAATCCATTCATACATATTCATAATTGACAATGAAAACATGCATCTCAATATACAATCAAGCATAAACATAAAAGAATAGAGATTGAAAACACCTTAAAAATGGTTCCTTTTCAGAAACGGGAATTTCCAAATCCAAAATCCCACAATTGTAGGCAACGCTTGATTGTAGCTATACCCTAATCCACTCTAAATTGCTAGAACATTAGGGTCTTAGTGCCCTAAAAGAGAAACAAACAAGAACATTTTGTTTCCTAATTTTTCTGAGTATTTTTGTGTCTTACTTCTCTATATTTTTTTCTCTCTCAAAAACACTGTTAAATAGAGCAAATTCGCATGAAGAATACAGACTGACATAGCTGTACGCCGGCAGTTACAAAATGTACGCCGCCTGCGTAAATGTGGATCTTGCCGGCGTTCGTTGTATGAAAAGTGCCTCTTCAACTTACGCTTGATGAACACAGCCAGTATTGCTTCAAATCTGGCCTGCGTAGATCATCATTCAAAATTTCCTATAGGATTATACGCAGGGACGTACGCTGGCTGTGTTAAATCCCAGAAGGCCGGCGTTCCTTACTTCATCAAACCCTACATTGGCTGCGTTCGAGCCTGCGTTAAGGATTCGCATTCTGTGGACAAAGTACACGGCTCAACACCGGCGGCGTTGATGCAGAATTTGCCGGCGTAGCTCCTTATTCCAAATGCTTGCTCCAAATTGTCTTCTACCCTAGCTGTATTGATGACTGCATTAAGAAATTGGCTTCTGTGGTCATTCTACACAGCCTCTACACCGGCGGCGTTTGATGCTTTTGAGCCGGCGTACATGTTGATCTTCAACCAATTGTTTTGGAATTTGCTCATTACTTCTTAGTTGACCTGATTTCACAAAATTTACACTTATAAATACAAATTCCACTTGATTTCTATCAAATCTGTATCAATTTTATCCACAAAATGTATGTAAAATATGAGTTCATCATGTGGCTTAACCTGTAGTGTTGGAAAATAGAACTTTATTTAATTATTTACTTGTATTTGCTTTTATTGAAAAATAAAATTTGACAAGCTTCTCATAAATGTCCTCAGTTTCTCCAACTTGTTGATATTGACTCTGTCCTCGTAAGCAAGGATTAACATCTAAAAGACAACTTTTGACTTGTTTTTGTAACCAATCAGGCAAGAGCCAATAGTGCCCTGCCTTGATTTTATCCAGACAGGCATAATACATAGCATAGAGTCTCCCTTGTGAGGACGAGGAAATCTTGAAACTAAAAGATTTTTCCAACTTTCTAATCTCTTAATTATTAGACTTAAATAAAAAAAAGGCAATAGATATAAAGATATATGCTAGGAATAGATTATCTTGATGCATTTTACCTATCCGGTGGTTTGCGCAATTACATTTAAGTACTAAAGAGTCCAAAGCTTTTATAAGATATAGTACAAGATCATTAACATTTTACCTATTCAGTGATTTTCTGAATATTTAGTACGTCATGAATAGTTAATCCAAATCGATTCGTTACTTTAGTGGCATTTCGCAATGATATGATACCCATTACCCTGCCTCGTCCATTTCGCTTTTGAAGCAATTCAATGAGCATAGAGATTTTTATAATCTTTTCTAGTGGAAAAATAACACCATTATCTTCATCATCCCTTTTTATTTTATTTTTTGAAAAAAAAATTGGAAATATGCTATAAGATATTTTTGTTCTTTTTCTGTAATGATGATGTATATAGGATTTTTTAAGCATTATCATATCCTCATTAAGATTTTTATGAAAAGAAGTCTCTAAATAAGAACACTTATATATACTCATGTGTGCTGCATTAGATGGAACGGTCTGCTCATTTAAGCTATGTTTGTTTTAGATTGAAGATAATGAATGTGCATAAGTTTGTGCTGCAATGCTTTTGTAAATTGCATTTGGGGCAATGAAGTTAAGCAATTTAAGTGGATGGGCTTCACGACAAGTTGAAAGCAGTTTTTCTTAAAGTTTTGCTTTTCATAGTGCATCTTGCATCAATTATTGAAATACGGTCTATTGTTCGATGTTGTATACTGAAGTAATACTTTCTAGATGTTTAATTAGCTAATAGATACTACGTCAATTATCTCTTGAAGAACCGTAACATGTGATAGCTTTCAAAGAACTCCTTTATAAAATAATTTCGGTTAATAGATTTTGACACACACTTCATATAATATCCATGTACATGTCTGCTCTAACAACTCTTTCAACTCAATGTGGATGTATTGTCGAGTAATCTACTTTAATAATATTCACTTGAATTGCAGTTTTATTTTTTTCTTTTGATCTCTACTATACTAGCTTTAGATGATCATGTCTTTTAGGCTAGAGATTAGATGCAGTATTAAGTTTGATGCAACTCCTCATTGGATTAATATTGTTTCAAATGATAATTGTATAGCTAATATTGAGTTGCCTTTCTACTGTGACAAAGTAATCCTATTCTGAAATAGTTCAGTCCATCACTTGCAATAAGATGATGCCACATATGAATAATATTTGGTGTTTACTAGGTGTTTGTAATTAGCTTAGATTCATACTTTCATATCATATCATCACGAGAATTTTTGGTTGCAGCAATTTAATTTGACGTAATTTGCTTCTCATTAATTTTGACATATAGAAATAGTATGCAGATGTGATGCTGATTCAAACTTTTTGGAGTAGTAGTGAAATTCAGAGTTTTAATTTTGACATATCCAAATAGTATGTAGATGTATGATGATTCAAACATTAAACGTATACAAATAGAAAAATGACATATACATATTTGTCATTTTCGCAGTGATGCATCAAGTTTGTTTACATGTTGATGATTGACAGATGAAAAAGAAAATTGCTTGTTTTCTTTTATTTTTAGGTGTAGAATATTGTAATGTTGCTGGCCACATAATTTCCTTTTTATATGCTTTGGTCTTGCATTCCTACCGACCTCATGTACGGTCTTATAGTTTGGATTCCTATCAATAGCGTGAATATATTAGGAGACTTGTTCATAGTGATAATGTAACGTATATTGAACAATTGAGATTAGATAGGCATGGTTTTTTCAAACTTTATGAGTTGTTAAAGGGTATAAGAGGGTCGAAATCAACAAGGAATATGCATGTGGATGAGCAAGTAGCAATGTTCTTGCATATACTTGCTCACCGTGTGAAGAATTACGATGATTAAGTATAATTTTAGGAGGTATGGAGCAACTGTAAGTAAATATTTTCATAATGTATTGAATGCCACTCTCTGATTGAGAAATCACCTATTGAATAGGCCTGAAACCATTCTTGAGAACTGTATTGATGAGCGATGGAAATATTTCAAGGTAAAAAAATCCCATATTGATCATTAAATTCATAAAAATTTAATGAAAAATCATTCTAAACTTTACCCACATTTTTGTCTTATCTAGAAATGCTTAGGTGCTTTGGATGGAACATATATCCCAATTAAAGTGCCAATGAAAGATAGACCTCGATATAGAACTTGAATAAATGAGATTGCAACTAATGTGCTGGGTGTTTGTACACCAAATATGCTTTTTGTTTATGTGTTGCCTAGGGGGAGGGCTCTGCTATTAATAGTAGAATACTTCGAGATGCAATCACTAGAAGAAAAGGCCTTAAAGTACCACAAGGTATGATTTGCTGTAACTCACAAAATTTTGAATTTAGTTTTCTTCAAATAGTGTCTTTGTTAAAACATAATTCACTTTTTCTTTCACTCATATAGGATGATATTATCTAGTTAATCGAAGCTATCCCAATTGTGAGGGATTCTTGGCGCCATTTAGGGGTTAAAGGTGTCATTTAAATGAATGGTGCCAAGGTCATCAACCGAGATCTCCTGAGGAATTGTTTAATCTGAGGCATGCAATTGCTCGAAATGTGATTAAGAGGTGCTTCGGCTTGCTTAAAATGAGATGGAGTATTCTAAGAAGTCTGTCATTTTATCCAGCAAAAATTCATAATCATGTGATACTTTCCTATTGTTTACTCCACAACTTCATTAGGACAGAAATGGTCTTTGACCCTCTTGAGGATGGCATAAATTCCATAGAAGAAAACAATGTAGATAATGAAGATGAACTTATTGCAACCTTAAGGAGTAATGATGCATGGACAACTTGGAGACAACAACTGACAACTCAAATGTTCAATGATTGGAGTGGAGGGAATCATAATTAAAATACATATGAGTGAATTTTTGAACTATGTTCAATGTTTGTTATTAAGAAGATTGGAGTAGAGGAGTTGCTTAATTTCGTTGTGTTACCCAATTGTGGTTTGAAAGCAAAACCACATATTGAATCGCACACTAGAACCTCGAAGAAAGATTGGAGTATAGTTTATGATACGGTCTATGGAAAAACAAATAGTGGGTTTGGATGGGCTCCAATCAGGAAGATGGTAACTGTTGAGAAGCAAGTATGGGATGCATATTTATCGATATGTAAATTCATTTCTCTAATATTATATTATGTCATTGTGGGTCATGGTAGTGTTTACTGTATTTTGTTTAGTAATTTTCTTTTTATTCTGGAGTCCACAACAATATATGTTTAGCTAAAAATGACATTCAAGAATGTATTGGATTGGGGAGGATTTAGTAGAAGATTGCATAGTTTTTTATTCAAGTTTAGTGATTTTCCTTTTGTCAGTTTGTTTAGCTACAACTTACTTTAGTGCATGCTTCACATGTTTTCTTGTTCTTTGAATTATTATATACTAATGTTGATTGCTGTAAGCTCTGGAAAATTTCAGTAAATAATTCCAAGATGAACTTCGAAAATAAACCCTAAAGATGACTCTAAATTAAAACCGAACTTCAATTAGTCCTAAAACACGAGCGAATCTAGAAATTCCGAATCTTGAGAAAAATAAGAATTCTTAAAAACAAAATAAGAACTCATCATACTTCAATTCCAAAACCACTACGTATGACAAATTCCATATGTAACTCCGACTTATAAAATCGGGTAATATAAAGCCCAAAAACGAATTATTAAAAAGTAAATAACGATGAAACTTTCGAAAATAAAACTCAATTCAATAATTCCGAAAACGTTAAGAGATATTAAATACTTACAAAAATCAAATTTAAAATAAATTTCTCAAATCAAATATGTTGTATAAATATAAAATATCAGTTTCCAAATTGACAAAGATCTAAACCGAAAAATCACCCGGAAACCCTAAGTGGAATACAATAGTTTAAGTTCAGCAATCTAGCACCCTTAACCCTAGAGGCCGAAGTGCAGTTTAAATGTGTAGAATAGCTCGTATTAATATAAGTTCGCTTAAAGATATCATATTGGTAAATTTTTTACCTATTTCGAACCTGTTTGGATACAGACTTCAAAAAGTGTCCCGGGGCTCGAGACATCAAAAATATACCATTAGTACCATTAGACAGTAATTTCATAAGATTTCAAATATATCAGTTATATAATTTTTCGGGTTATAAAAGTTACAGTTATAACCTTTTTATCGTATTTTCATTACTACCAGTAATTAATTAGTCCTTTGCACTATTCATTTTTATTTCATTACACAATTTTATTATTCTTATAAAGTCTTATATTTTTAGATAAATATTTTATATATTATAGAAAACTTTGTTTTTTTAAAATTTAGTTCATTTCGGGTTTTTACGGAATCAGATTCTGTTTAAGACCTGATACTAAAAATAAAATAAATTAATTTAATAATTGAAAAATATTTTAAAAATATTTTTATTTTCATAAAATAATTTTTAGAATTTTTCGGGTTATAAAAATATCATTTATAGCCCATATACGCGTATTTTGATCATACCGGTACCATATTTGTTCAAATACTAAAATAATTCAAATAATTATTTAATCTTATTTATGAAAATTCTGCCACTTATTTAAAAATATTTTTCCTAATTTTATTTTATATTTTTCTTAATAAAAAGTACATTTTCCAACCCATACTTCAAGTACACTTTTCACATATCACTTTTTTTTCACTTCAATCTTTCTACACTCTATCCTACGCTTCATGGCAGAATTTTTCCCTTCTTTTGGCTGCCATTGTCCTTTAATTTACTCCTATTTTGACTAAAATAAATATATTTCACTCCTTCTTAAAGAAACAACACATACACATTTATTACACATTTCAATTTCAAGTCAAAATTCAACAAATTCCCTCTCTCTCTCTCCCTCTCATTCACGTGCAGCCCCCTCCCCCAAAATCTGCCTTGTTTTATTTTTTTTTCCTTCTTTCTTTCATTTAATACACTCCTTCTCTCTCTCTTTCATTTACTCCTTTTCTCCTTTACCATTTCTTATCTTTTTCTATCTCTTTTTCCTCTCTTTCTTTCTTCATTTCCTCTTGTTCTTACATGAAAAACAAGCTGCCCCCATTCCAATTTCTTCTGAAAGCTTCCATAAGTGATATAGGTAAAGTATAGTGAGAGTTTCATGCATCAAATGACATTCCATAAGCTTAAAAGCTAATGATGATGATGCCAAAATGAAACACTCCTCTTCTCCATGAATATTATCTTGTATCATTATTATTTTCTTGTTTAAAGTAGTTATATTTTGTAGATCTAACTTTTTGTAGCTTTGATTTTCGTTTATGCCTTAGATCTTGCTATTTGAGTTATTATTTTTGTTATTGCTTATGATTTATGCATATATTCATCATCCACATGTCTATCTTAGTGATTCATGCATTTAAAACTACTGTAGTAAACTAGATCTAGTTGTTTTAGGTACACAAATGCATTAGACTTTTGTTCTATGTTCATAAATAACTTGTAGTAGCATGATGATAGTAGGAAAGTTTTAGAAAACTCAAGATCTAAATTATTTTCAACAAAAATCATTTTTGAAAATTTGGATGAAAATGGAACCATATCTAGAAAAGTTGTTTTTCAACTTCAAAATGTGTATTTTTCATTTAAAATGAAGGGCTTAGGAAATAGATAACATAAATGAATGAGTTTGATGAGTAAAGTTTAGATCTATGAGTTTATAGTTTACTATCATGAATTTCTTTTATATTTATGTTCATAGTAAGTGTAGATCTTGGTTTTGAACTCAAACAAAAATAGTGAAATTCGTATTTTGGCAAGACCCCTATTTAAAAACCACTTTCCAAATGTCAAAATGAAAATTTTACTTGAAATAATGAAGGCTTAATATATGTATATCATCAAGACTTCTTTTTACAAGAATCAAAGGTGATTTTCAAAAGTTATTTTCAAAATAAAAATCTCATTTTCGGATTTAGGCCAAGACATATTTTAAAAACATGTTTTCTAACTCAAAAATGAAGTTTTTATTCAAGATATGAAAAGCTCTTAAGATATGATATGTAAGGAATGGATTTTTATTAGTTTAGATAGATTTTATCAAAAGATATGTCCAAAAATAAATTTGATAAATTCGGATCTCAACCAAGACCAATTTTGAAAACCCATTTATCAACTCCAAAACTCATGTTTTATGTGAAGAATGAAGGGTATAGGTAATAGGTATCATTAAGTAGTGATTTTTACAAGTTGAAATGAGTTTTGATGAGATTAAGGTGTAAAACAAGAAGTAGAATCAAGATAGAAAATTTGGAGTTAGTAGTCAACTTGTAAAATTCGTAACTTTGGATGATGCCCATGAAAACACCTATTATCCAAGTTCAAAATAAAAGTTTTATGTATTAAATGAAGTCCTTAAGTAGTAGGTATAGTAAAGTCTTAAATTTTAATGCATTACACAAGTTTTTCCCAAAGGAATCATTCAAAAAAGTGGATTTCTAAAAATTCGGATTTTTGAGTAAATCCTATTTGAAAACATATTTGCAAAGTGTAAAATACAAATTTTTATGAAAAAGTAAAGTCCTTAGTGGTTATGTATGGTTGAGCCTTAATTTTCTAAGTATCAAATGATTTTTCACTTAAAGAAATTACTCAAAAACTAATTTTACAAAATTCGGATTTTGGAATCAACCCTACTTGAAAACATGTTTACAAAGTGCAAAATGGAAATTTTTATGTAGAAATGAATGACATAAGTAAGAGATATAATGAGACTCAATTTTAACAAGGATAATTACATTTTCTTAAGAAATAAATCCAAAACAAATGGAAATGATCAAAGTTAGAAAACTAGACTTTTCATAAGTAGTTTTTATGTGGTCTTGCAAAATAAAAAATTATAACATTTTCTTTTAGTAAGAATCATCAAGATCACGCATACATCAAACTCATCTCATGTCATTCATGTTAGGAAATCATTCATATTGCATGTATAGCTAATCTATATAGTAGGAACATTTCAAACATTTACAAAACGATTTTTCGGAATTAGAATTTGCTACTGTTCTGATATGATTCGACCTTTTCGAAGCTTCAAAGTTTTCAAAACTTAAATATAATATTAGAAATAGATATATCTTTCGAAGTAGATAGAAATCGATATATAATTTGCGAAATTCCGAGTTAAAATAACCAAGTTATGGCCGTTTTAAGTTGGAATTCCTGCTTAGAACGAGAATTATGAAATTTGATAATTTGTATAAGATAGTTTGGATTAGTTAAGTGATGAAATACTTATTAGAGTATTTCCTCCTTTTTTTTAGGTGAACCCGAAATCGATGATTCCCTACCACTGGATTAATTTTACTAAAAGACCGGTGATTCAATGGCTGAGTAAGTTTTCTTCTTATTTTGTTACCTTGTTTGTGCTTGTAACTAGTTGCATTAGAATTATAGGAACAAGATAAAAATCGATATGAATGGGGATGGGATATATGATGAGACTGTGATGAATGTATGCCAAAGAATACTAAAGCATATCGAAACCATGATTCGATCGGATAACTGCACTGTTCATATTATTCCTGTTATGTGTATGATATTGGTTGGTCACTCTAAAGAATGTATGAATATTTTGATCTAAGCAAAATTAAATTGGTCATGCATCGCATCGAACATGTTGCATTTGGTAGCGTGCTACTCCTACACAAGTCGATCGGTATGGTCCGATGACTCGTTTGGATAACAAGACCGGTATCAGAGCTCATTCATGGGAACTAAGGCGCATCGAGGATGCATTTCATGTGTGAGCCTAGCCTAGGCGAGCTATGAGCCGAGGGCTTAGGGACTAGCAACGGTCATGTAGACGGTCATGTAGACTTCAATACCATCCTAACCCA
Organism: Combretum micranthum; assembly: GCA_024138025.1. Taxonomy (NCBI): domain Eukaryota; kingdom Viridiplantae; phylum Streptophyta; class Magnoliopsida; order Myrtales; family Combretaceae; genus Combretum; species Combretum micranthum. The sequence goes on from JAMXBD010000875.1 coordinate 99,635, forward strand.
AGATACGAATGGCGTAAATCCGTTCTGTGTGTGAGTTCCGGATATCCATACATAATTGTTTGCTCATGTGTTTGTTCATGCATAGCACATGGATGATTATAACTTGCTTGTTATGGTACGGAATTAAGAGAATTCTCACTAAGCTAGTATAGCTTATACCCCAATAGATGTTTAAATGAACAGGTTTCTCAAGAATGCTAAGTGGAGACCGAGATGGTTGGAGCCGAGAATGACTTCGGAATTCCGCAGGGAATAAGAATGCTTGAAGTTATTAGCTAGGTTTTATGTTTTGCCTTGTAATTGTTTTATGTAATGGAATCTTTTGATGAATGTAATTGAAGTATAATGTTTTGTATTTGGAGTACAGTAAATTGAAATTTCTTTACATTGTTACTTAAGTTATATCAACATAAAATGTATCACTCCGATGAGTCTCCTCCATGTGTTAGATGCCTTATACATAGTATGGAAGCCTTCACATGACTTGGGTGGTCATTCTTAGGCTTTAATATTGTGTACAGAGGACTGCCACGTTTAGGGTACCCTTCGGGGCGTGACAATTGCAACTTGTTTTGAAGGAAAATTACAAACAACTTTTTTGGATGAAAAAATGAAATAATATATTGGAAGAAAAAAGATGTATACTTCCATTGTTTCTTTGCTTTAGGCTTTTTTATAAGACTAGGGTAAAGAGGGAACCTTGGATTATGGAACATATATGGTTGTATTTGTAATTTTCAATGGATAATATAATTGTATTAAATTTCTTTTCTACCTGTGTAATTTGCAGCTTGTATCAAGAAAAGCTAGTTGTAAAAAACTTTTGTGAAAGTGAAAATCTTTATTCAAAAGTTGAATTAGGATGGTTTTTCTTTATTTGTTTAGTAATTTTATAAAGAAAAAAAATTAGTGAAAATTTAAAAATGAAAATTGGTGGAATTTGAATGAAGTATATATGGAACTGGCAATTTTGGCATGTCTTCTAAATTGCTAACTTATCATATGATAAAACTGTTTTTGGTATGCAGGCATATGGATATTATAATGTTTGTTGATAATTATCTGAATGGATTAATTGATTGATTTTTCTTTTTTTGGTGATTCACCATGAATTTTTTCCCCTTGATTGTTGATTAGTGAAGGATGCGAGTTTTGAATTTTGTTTGCAAATTTTTTTAGGATGAAATTTGTAGAGTTGGTGAATTGGAAGTAATGGATTTTGAACAAAAAGTTTTGATCTTCTTGATGTTTTCAATATTTTTTGTTTTATTTGTAAGGCTATAGAGATGATGTTGTTTTTATGAATAGGAGTTTCCCTTACTTAGAAGAGTTGTCCATGATATATGGAAAAGATCAAGCCATGGGTCAAGATGCACAAACTACTGAGGATGTCATTGAAGAGCTGAATAGAGAAGAACCAACTATACAGGATATTGCAAATGAGTTGCCAATGAGAGATGAAGAAGATGATCACTCATCTCATCATAGTATTACTCATTCTAGAACAAAAAGGAAACAAAGCTTGTTTAGAGATGGAGCAATATCTGAGCTATCATCTGTTAGTAAAAGCTTTGAGATTAGCATGAGGGAAATGAAGAAGAGTATTGATCATGCTGTGAAGCATTTGTCAATTGATGAGGGAAGAAGGGAAGTGAAAAGATTAAACAAATTTCTTCGAACAATGAGGGTCTAGAGTTGAAAGCTGCTTTGATCAAGTTGCTTAAGTGGAAGGAAAACTTAGTTGTGCTTTATGAACTTGAATCAAAAGATCGTTTGGATTATGTTAGAGACATTTTGGATTCCGCATACTGTCAATTGGATTATGTTAGGTTGCTTTTGATCACCTTAGTCACATTTTAGATTCCACGTAGTATGAGGAACTCATGAATTGGATTATGTTAGGTTGCTTTTGGATACTTACTTTTATCGATCCTTTTTTGATATGTTGATGCTTTTGAATACTTTTTATGATATACTAGCAAATGAAGTTGTACTATTGTATAAATCATTTTTCATCATATTATTGATGAGGTTAAATTTTTAGCTTGTTGGAATTAAAGTTTAGGTTTTTTTAATATTCTCGAGTCTTTATATAGAGAATATCATTTTTAACTCAGTACTTTCCTTTGTTTCATGTGATATCTATACCATATATAATATAATATTCTATTAATTTAATAATGAAATTAAATTTTCTATTAATATATACAGAATCTATATTAAATATATAAATATATGTTTAATTATATATCTTGTAAAATATAAATTAATTATATATATATATATTTAAGACAATGGCATTTTTGGTATTTGTTATATCAATTCATGAGCTATCCATTGTTTTAAATCAATCAAGTGAACGATATATTAGCAATTCATTACATCCAAATGAACGACATCATACATATTCATAACATATTACATCCTTATGCAATTCACTAGGAATAGTTATTCATTACATTGCTATTCCATTTAATGAAGTGAACGGCCCATAGATGTAGACTTAGCTTTTAAGTAAATCTCCATGTATCTATTTTGAATGAACTTTGAGAGACTATATCTTTTTATAGAAGAATGCCCCTTTGATATTTTGTAAGACCTTTATATTTCCATATTCATGATATTATGTTATGATTTCCATTCTTAAATTGCTATATGGATGTCTTCTTAAACAACTTGTTTCAAAATTGGTCCTCTATGATCGTGAACGTATGCCTTACACCCAGTATCGAAGCTTATAAGATGACTAAGGTTATCATACTTAAGCCTTAATATTAAGTATGACGGACTGTCGCGTTTAGGGTACCTTTTAGGTTGTGACAATTCATACGTGAACAATGCTTAGGTTTTGATATTCATGTTCATATATGTTCTGTTTTCCAATTTTACCATAAACCTTACTTATTTCTAGCTTTAGATCATCAAATACTCGCATAAACAACAAGTCAAATAAAGAAAACAACTATACTTATCTTTTAGCAATCACATGCAAATTTGATCTTCTATATTACTTCTTCTTTTTAGTTGATTAAGCTACTCCATGCTTGTTCTTCTTCTTTTATCTTGTTTCTTAACTTTGATTCCTCTTATGATCCTCTTGATATTGAGATTTAGAGATGGTTTTGAAAGAAAGAAGATAGATAAGAAGAAGAAAGGAAGAGAAGGAAAGAAACGAAAACGAAAGAAAAGGAGGGTAGGGAAAAATTGGAAAAAGAAAAGAAAAAGAAAAGAAAACGAAAAGAAAATGATAAGAATTAGAACGATATTTAGGAATAGATGTTTTAGGTTTAAATCTTTCAGATAATTATCTTTAATTCTAAAAGTGTTTAAATAATAATTCAAGAATTTGTATGTCAAAAATTAAGAACTTGAAATAGGGGTTTGCTTTAGGAGGTTAGTTTATATCAAATTGATATTTATCTTGAGCTTAGTCTTAAGAACTGATATTTTTAGACAAACAAAGAAACTCAAAATTCAAGAAGATGAAGGAATTAAAATGTAAATAAAAGTTTAAGGTTTAGGAATTTAAATTCGAAAAGATAATCGAAATCTCAAATTTCAACTTAAATTGTCATTAATTTAATTATATGAAATTGTCTAATTACATTTTATCATTTTACTTTATTTATCTAATCTATCTAATTTCAATTTCTAACCTAGATAAAGATTGTCACATCCCTACAGGATACCTTAATTGTAACGATAAATCATGTACTCAAGGCATTCAAAAAGTTACATGAGCATTACATAACTAACACGCCCTATAGCGTGAACAAATATAATAGAATCGAAGGTTATATAGAACAAGAAAGACATTGCATACATATAAGTCAAACATAAAAACAACTTTGCAAAATCTAAACTCATCACATAATAATTACAAGCTTTGTCTTCAAGAAATTCACTATTATACTTATAATAGCAAAACTTAAAAGATTACAAAGCATAAACTTATACTATTACAACTTTAGTCTCCAAAAACTCAATTACAACATCACATTCTTTCTCCAACTCATACACAAAAAGCTCCAACTTCTTCGTCTTAGTCCTCCTCTTAATCCTGTAAACAACGGTCTAAAAGAGCATGAGCACAATAAACTCAGTGAATAACAGAATCTTAACGAAATAGCCACATTCCAAAGAGTATATACATATATATTTAAATTATTTGATATAATTATGTTATGTGAAATGTGAACGAGCATATCATAATATAAATAAGTATTTGTGTTGAGTATGTGTTATTGAGTTTAGGTAATATAAAATTTTGTTGATACAAGCTTGGATTTAAGATAAAAACACGGCAGAATTTTTTAGCTATGAAAACAAGCCCAACAAAATTAATTATTGGCCTAAAACAAGCCCAAACACGTGGAAAATGAAGCCTCAACTTCAGCTGCCCCAAAAGTCAAGATTAGGATAAGTTTAAGCCTTCTACTTTACCAAAAACACTTTTCCAAAAACAGACCAAAATTCCATACGAATTTTCCCATCTTTCTCCAAACTTTCTTCCTTTGTCTCTTTAAGCAATATCATCTAAACTCTTAGCAAGATGAGCTCTTAGGTCCGAGTGTTTCTCAACAAGCCAAAGCTTCCTAAGGTAAGTTTATACTTGTTTGAAAACTCATTTGCTTTTTAAGTTTCTTTGAACATGTGAGTTTTGTGTTACAATGAATATGCATGTTGAAATGAGTTCTTGAGGAATTGCATGTGTTATTTGTAGATGAGGTAGGATTTTGATGATATATGAGTTGTTGGTATGTGTTAAATAGGTAATAAGGAGAGTTAAAATGAATGAAGTTGGGAATGAGTAGGGTTAAGATAGTTTAAAGAAGCATGAATGGGCTAAATGAGAATTTGCATTTAAAATGGTAAATATAGATGTTTGATGAGTTTAAAGCGAAGATTTTGTGTGTTGAAAGAAGTTAGAATACACAAAGGTTGAAGTTTGATGTTGGAAATGTGTTTGGAGGAAGTTTAGAAATGAAAAATGCGGTAAAAGTTACGTTTTCGTAACAAGGGAAGTCTGCAATTTTTCAAAATCTGTACTGCGGTGTATGCCACCTCAACTCCTCCAGCATAGAGGTCAACACTGCCGATGTTAGGGGTATTCATAGGCGTAGACCGATCCCGTAGAACTTGGATTTTTGGATAAAATTGAGTTGTACTCTACACCGGCTCAATGCTGCCGGCGTAGACCACAACACTACCAGTGTTTTGGTTAACACTACCAGCAATGACAAGTTAGAAAATTTGGTGCAAACTACACTAAGCGTTGAAGGCCGACATATCCCTTACTGTTTTCCCATTTTCAAAACTTATCCAAACATCTTTCCAAGCTTGACATCTAATCTTTTGATGATTTTATAAGTTTGTATGATAATGTCAGATGTATAAATATCGAGTTAAGATGTTGTATGAGTATTTATTTGAATTCTATGATCCTTTAACCTAGAGCTATATATATATATATATATATATATACGCATGGAATAGAGTTAAGGGTATTAATATAAGTTGAAATTTCTTGTAACAGAGATAGATCTTCAGTTGAATACTACCTTCGATTCTTGGTTTGATTCAGGTACGCAATAACATGCTTAATTTTTTGCTTATGATAGACATACTTTAAGTCTACTTTAATTAAGAAAACTCAAGAATTGTTTGTATGATTGTCTATTATGCCGTTGAATTCGGTTCGGGGAGCGGTACCTTGCTCAAATTGGAGACATGGTAGTTTGAGCACTTAGACCACCCCTGTTATGATGCAATGACTTTCATAAGTGGTTCAGCGGATAGTCGATAGGGTATTTGATATTGGTACAATATTTACTTATTCTTAAAAGGATGCAATATAATTTAATTCAATATTTATGGGAACACTTGAATTAGATGATATTACAGATTGAGTTAAGTAAAGTCAAGAAACGGCTAAGCACCCTAAATGAGATTACTTATTCCCATTATTCCCCATCATACATATTCAATTCATTTGGCCTATATTCTAGTGCACTAATTATCAAGCACATACAATAAATGAATTGGGAATAGAAACTCACTCAGCCATGGGTTCGCCGGTCTCTTAATAGTAATAGTCCGAGGTAAGGATTCAACGTCCACGGATTCGCCTAAACATAAAAGAAATACCCTAATAAGTATTCTACCATCTAAGAACACCAAAAACTCTAAAACAACTTAGTGAAATCGAAATTCACATCATTTCCGAAGTTCCGATTTAAAATGGCCATAACTTGGTTGTTTTAACTCGAAATTTCGTAAATTTTATCGATTTCTATCTACTTCGAAAGAGCTTTCTAAATATGAAGTTTAAATCAAGTTTTGAAAACATTTAAGCCTCGGAAATGAAGGATCAGATCTGTACAGCGGTTATGTTGATTCCGAAAATGCGATTTTCATGAATGCTCTTGAGATTCCTACGTGAAAAATGAAACTAAATGCCTTGGTGATGAAATTTCTCTATCATGAATGTCATGATATGAACTCTTAGGTGCCTAAGTTCTTATAAATCTTTAGATTTAAAGAATTTAAATAACCTTTATCTTAGGACACTATTTCATGCCATTGTTTAACAAATAATTTTACTACACTTGGTCACACTAACTTATTCTAAGGATTTTTCTTAGGAAAACTCTACTTTCCTTAAAGAAACTTTGACCCTTACATTAGCTATATCCTAAGGCCTTTATTTCTTTAATTAAATCTTCATTTGTAAACTTTTAAGTGAGTCTTATACTAGAGTGGTTACAAAAATCCGAATTTAGCATAATTTAATTTTGAGTGGATTCTTTTAAGAAAAAATGTATTTTATACTTAGAACTTTAAGTATTTATTTTACCTATACCCTAAGGACTCCATTTATTCAAGAAAATATCATTTTTAAAGTTGGAAAACTAGTGTTTTCTAGCCATCTATTCATTATTACGAATTTTGCTCACAAGACTTTCAACCCAAAACTTCTATTAGGCTTCATCTCTTGTTTTAAATATTTCCTTTGGTAAAAACTCATTTAAACTCATGAAAAATATCATCAAACATCATCTATCACCTACATGCTTCATTTTTCTTGTAAAATACATGTTTTGAAGTTGGTAAAAGGGTTTTTAAACTAGGTTTCTCAAGTCATCCGAATTTACACTAGCTCATTTCTTGAAAGGTGTTTTCCTTTTTGGTTTCATTAACTCATCTACCTATACATCTATATACTATCAAGGTTATTTACTCAAGACAAAAGCATTGATGACCATTAATGCCCATAAACTCAAAATAAAGATGAGATCTTAAATGCCTACATGAATATGAGTGATAAAATGATAGATCTACTATCTTAAGTGCTTAAATAGGTTTTGAAAATATAAAAACTACATTTTTATGAAAGATCTTTTGTTCAAAACACTTTTTGATGAATGATCATAAAGCTTATGGCATGAAAGCTTGTTTAAATGCAAGATCTACTTTGTGATGGTTTGGTATTCTTGTATTAATATTTCCTTGTCCCTAGCAAGAGATCATGGGGACATTTAGTTGGAAATATCTAAGAATATCCTTACCATTACAAGGATCTAAAGATAAAGAAGCAAAGTTCTTTTTACTTAAAGTAAAAATGGAAGACAAATGAAGAAAAAAAAAAAAAAGAAAGTTTTGTGTGTGTGTGTATGAGCCATAGGGGCTTACGGCAATAGGGTGAAGAGGGAGAGGATTTGAGAGCTTTTTACCTTTTGTGAAATTTTGAAATGAGAAGAATGAAGTGAAAGAGAGAAAATGTAGTTTATATATAAAGTGAATTTAGGTTAAATGAGATAAAATAAATTTAAAAAAATTGTACAAATGGGGGGGAAATTGAGAGATCACGCCGGCCACTATTGGGGGGGAATTGGTTTGTGTTTGATTTATTTTGATAGATTTCTACATCAAATGTCATAAATTGAAGTGATTATTAAGAGATAAAATATCCTTGAAAAAGAAAATGAAATTGAGTGGTTGTAAGGATGTAAGAATAGGGTGTACTTGTGAGTAGTAGTAGGTTGTACTTGTGAATAGTAATTAAGACAACTTAATTACCTGTAGTAAGAAAATACGAATACAAAGGCTATAACTGTATTTTTCATAAATCAAATAATTACGAAATTTATATTTTTGAAATCCTTATTTAATTTCGATTCAAATGAGTATTCACAAGTAAATTTTTGAAATTCTAGTTCCGGGGCACGCTTTCTGTAATGGGTCTCGGGAAGACCCGGAATTGAAATTTTCTCAAAATCTGATCTTTTCTTGGTTTAAAATATAATCAGGAACTATATTCAAAATTAAATTTTCTTACAAAAGTTTCTTAATTGGAAACCGAGGAAAAGCCGGATTTAGGGTGCCTAGTTCTCACTCTAGTCTTAAGCTATTCCAGTTTAGGGTTTTGTTTCCGGTTCTTGAGTTATCTTGGTTACTAGAAAAACCGAGGTTTACAGATGCCATTCCCAGGAAAGAGAAAAGATCATAAATCAACATTTAAAGCTTCAAATCTAGTATTCGAGAAGAAATGCTTTAGATGCTTTGGACCTCATGAGTAAATGGACTCTTGGTGCATGTTTTTCCTGCGGATAGGTTGGACATCGAGCTTCTTAATGTAAAAGCCTAGGATTACCACCAGTCTTTTGTGCTTACTGTAAGCAATTGGGTTACCATGTTGCAAACTTTAAAGATCGTCCTGATAACAAGAGTGGAGTTAAAGTAGAGAAAAGGAAAACAAATGCTAGGGTGTTTACACTACAGTAGATTGAGGAGACACCCTCAGTTGATACTTTGGCGGGTACTATGAGTGTTTCAAATCGAAATGCCTAAGTGTTGATAGTTACTAGAGCTACTCATGCATACATATATAAAAATTTTATGAATGAGTGTGAACTTGCTTTTGAAATATTAACTGATCGTGTTATGTGTGTGAAGACTCCATTGGTTGTTGAGACTAGACAACTATGCATATGTAGGAAATTAAGAATGTGAATGTTTTAATTTATGATGTGAGCATGCCTGTAGATACAATAGTCTTACCTTTGTCTGTCTTGCTGTGATCTTGGGAATGAATTGGCTAAATCTATTAAAGGTGACAATCGACTGTAGCAAAGCTGAGTTAAGTTTTGATCTGAAGGAACAGAGATTCATTTATTTGTTGGAAAGGTAGAGGCCTCAGAGTATGAAATCAATGGAGTTGTGGGAAGAATTTGTTGTAGCATCTGTGAGTACAGAAGAGGTAAATATTAACATAGTACCTATGGTAAAGGAGTTCATTGATGTATTTCCTGAGAAATTACCTGGGTTGCCTCCAAATAGAGATAGAATTCGGGATTGAAGTGCTACCTAGAACCATCCCTATTTCTAGGGCTCCATACAGGATGGCCCCTACAAAATTGAAAGAATTAAAGCAGCAGTTGCAAGAATTACAAGAAATGGGTTTCATCAAACCGAGTATATCCCCATAGGGTGCCCGAGTATATCCCTTGCCTAGGATTGATGATATATTTGATCAGGTTTTTATCAACTCAAGATTAAATCAAGTTACAATAAAAAACAAATATCCCTTGCCTAGGATTGATGATATATTTGATCAGGTTTTTATCAACTCAAGATTAAATCTGAGGATATTCAAAAGACAGCTTTCTAAACTAGATATGGGCACTATAAATTTTTAGTTATGCCTTTTGGGCTGACAAATGCTCCAGCAGCATTTATAGATTTAATGAACAGGATCTTCAGGGATTATTTGGATTTATTTGTTATTGTGTTTATTGATCATATTCTTATTTATTCCCGAAGTAGAGAAGAGCATGAAAAGCACTTGAAGCTTGTGTTACAAAGGCTCAAAGAGAAAAGGCTTTATGCTAAATTCAACAAGCATCAATTTTGGCTTGAAGAAATATCTTTCTTGGGGCATATTATATCAAAGTAAAGTGTATCTGTCGATCCAGAGAAAATTGTAGCAGTTTTGAAATGGCCAAGACCCACAAATGTGTCTGAAATAAGAAGTTTTCTTAGGTTATCTAGGTATTATCAAAGATTTCAAGAGGGATTTTCAAAAATAGCATCTCCATTGACACGGTTGACACAAAAGCATGTTAAATTCGTTTGGGATGATAAATGCGAAAGAAGCTTTGAAGAATTGAAAAAAAGATTAATATCAGCTCCTATTCTAGCATTGCCTGTCAGTGGAAAGGAGTTTGTGGTTTTTAGTGATGCATCCCTTCGAGGACTTGGCTGTGTACTTATGCAGGATGGGAGAGTGATAGCATATGCTTCAAGGCAGTTAAAATCACATGAGAAAAATTACACGGTTCATGTTTTGGAATTAGCAGCTATGATTCTGGCATTGAAACTCTAGAGACATTATCTTTTTAGTGAAAAATGTAAAATCTATACAGATCACAAGAACTTGAAATACATTTTTACACAAAGAGAGCTTAACATGAGATAATGAAGATGGCTAGAATTGATCAAGGATTACGACATGGAAATCTTTTACCATCCTACCAAAGCAAACGTTGTAGCTAACGTCCCCTTAGTAGAAAGAAACAAGTAGATGTTGCAACTTTGGTTACAAGCCAAAGAGAGATTCAAGAGGAGTTTAGAAGAATGGAAGTTGAAGTAACAAAGGAGAAAGTAGATGTCATGCTAGCTCAATTATCTTTGCAACCTACAATTTTGGAGCTAATTAAGCAAGCTCAAAAGGAAGATGTCGAAAGTGAGAAGATAATGTCTGCCATAAAAGATCGAAGAAGGAAAGAATTAAGACTTGATGAGGAAAGTGTTATTAGACATGGGAATAGAATTTTTGTACTGGAAATACATGAGTTGAGAGACGAAATTTTGAAAGAAGTCCAATTCTCATCATATTCTATCCACCCTGAGAGCATCAAAATGTATAAGGACTTGAAGATGAATTATTGGTGGGAAGGACTTAAGAAAGATGTGGCAAGCTATGTATCAAGGTGTCTAACTTGCCAACAAATTAAAATCGGACATCAAAGATCGGGTGGAGAGCTTCAACCTTTATCGATTCCCGAGTGGAAATGGGAAGAAATTAGCATGGATTTCGTATCTGCATTGCCAATGACTGTTCATGAAGTCATTTGGGTAATTGTTGATAGATTGACAAAATCGGCTCACTTTATACCTTTGAGAGTTGGTGATTCTCTAGAGAAAATGGCACATACATATATTAAGGAGATAGTGAGATTACATGGTGTTTCAAAAACGATCACTTCTGACAAAGACACCAGATTTGCTAGTAGGTTCTGGAAGAGTTTACACACAACTCTAGGCACATAACTTCAGTTTAATACTGTATTTCATCCTCCAAATTGATGGGCAATCTAAGAGGACCATCCAAATACTTGAAGACATACTTTGAGCATGTGTCTTGGATTTTGGTAATCGATGGGACAATTATCTACCACTGATTGAATTTGCTTATAATAACAGTTTCCAAGCAACAATTCAGATGGCTCCTTATGAAGCTTTCTATGGAAGAAAATACAGATCTCCATTATACTGGGATGAAGTTGGAGAACGAACTATCTTAGGTCCGAATTGATACAATAAGCTATAAACAAGATACAAGTAGTGAAGTAAAGGATGAAAATAGCTCAAGACAGGTATAAAAGTTACGCTGACATGAGGAGAAAGCGGTTAGAATTTGATGTAGGTGATCATGTATTTCTTAAGATATCTCCTACAAAGGATGTAATCAAATTTGGGGTCAAAGGCAAGTTAAATCCAAGATATATTGGTCCTTATGAGATTCTGGAGAAAGTTGGACCGTTGGTTTACAGATTAGCTTTACCCCCGAATTTATCAGAAGTGCATGATGTCTTTCATGTATCTCAGCTAAGAAAATGCATATCAAATATAATGCCATCATTTCTTCTCATCAGCCAAAAGTTCAACCAAATCTTAGCATAATTGAAAGGCCGACCAAGATCTTAGACAAAATTAACATAAAGTTGAGAAAGAAAGTGATTCCTTTTGTAAAAGTTCTATGAACTGGACAAACAGATAGAGAAGCAACATGGGAGCCTGAGAATGAAATGAGACAGAAGTATCCAGAGTCGTTTGAGCAATAAATGAAGTAAGCTAAGTTTTGAGGAAGAAACTTTTTGAAGGAGGGGAGAATGAAATAGCCATATTCCGAATAGTATATACATATATATTTGAATTGTTTGATATAATTATGTTGTGTGAAATGTGAATGAGCATATGATAATACAAATTAGTATTTGTGTTGAGTATGTGTTATTGAGTTTAGGTAATGTAAAATTTTGTTGATACAAGCTTGGATTTAAGATAAAAACATGGCAGAATTTTTTAGCTGTGAAAACAAGCCCAACAAAATTAATTATTGACCCAAAACAAGCCTAAACACGTAGAAAGTGAAGCCTCAACTTCAGCTGCCCCAAAAGTCAAGATTAGGATAAGTTTAAGCCTTCTACTTTGCCAAAAACACTTTTCCAAAAACAGACCAAAATTCCATACGAATTTTCCCATCTTTCTCCAAACTTTCTTCCTTTGTCTCTTTAAGCAATATCATCTAAACTCTTAGCAAGATAAGCTCTTAGGTCCGAGTGTTTCTCAACAAGCCAAAACTTCCTAAGGTAAGTTTATACTTGTTTGAAAACTCATTTACTTGTTTAAGTTTCTTTGAACATGTGAGTTTTGTGTTACAATGAATATGCATGTTGAAATGAGTTCTTGAGGAGTTGCATGTGTTATTTGTAGATGAGGTAGGATTTTGATGATATATGAGTTGTTGGTATGTGTTAAATAGGTAAAAAGGAGTGTTGAAATGAATGAAGTTGGGAATGAGTAAGTTTAGAAATGAAAAATGTGGTAAAAGTTACGTTTTCGTAACAGGGGCAGTCTGCAATTTTTCAAAATCTATGCTGCAGTGTACGCCACCTCAACGCCTCCACATAGAGGTCAACACTGTCAGTGTTGGGGGTATTCACAGGCGTGGACGGATCCCATGGAACTTGGATTTTTGGATAAACTTGAGTTGTAGTCTACATTGGCTCAACGCGCCGCCGCCGTAAACCACAACACTGCCACGTTTTTGTTAACGCTGCCAATAATGACAAGCATAGAAAATTTGGTGCAAACTACACCAAGCGTTGAAGGCCTGTGTATCTCTTACTGTTTTCCCATTTTCAAAACTTATCCAAACATCTTTCCAAGCTTGACATCTAATCTTTTGATGATTTTATAAGTTTATATGATAATGTTAGATGTATAAATATCGAGTTAAGATCTTGTATGAGTATTTATTTGAATTCTATGATCCTTTAACCTAGAGCTATATATATATATATGGAATAGAGTTAATGGTATTAATATAAGTTGAAATTTCTTATAAAAGAGATAGATCATCAGTTGAATACTACCTTTGATTCTCGGTTTGATTCAAGTACGTAATAACACACTTGATTCTTTGCTTAGGATAGGCATACTTTAAGTTTACTTTAATTTAAGAAAACTTAAGAATTGTTTGTATGATTGTCTATCATGCCGTTAAATCTGGTTCGAGGACCAGCACCTTACTCAAATTGGGGGCATGGTAGTTTAGGCGCTTAAACCACCCCCGTCATGATGCAATGACTTTCATAAGTGGTTCACGGATAGTCAATAGGGTATTTGGTATCAGTATGACATTTACTTATTCTTAAAAGGATGTAATATGATTTAATTCAATGTTTATGGGAACACTTGAATTAGGTGATATTACGGATTGATTTAAATAAAGTCGAGAAACGGCTAAGCATCCTAAATGAGATTACTTTTTCATTATTCGATAGATTTATCTAAGAGATTAAGTATCCACACTAATTTTATCACCCCTAAGCGTCGAGATTGTTACTTAGGTTCCCCTAGATACCCTGTTGTCCGGAATTTGAATACTCTAGTGTTGTTTGGTTAAGTAAAGATTATCTAATAACTTAATGGTTGTGGCATTTGCATGTAGCCTAAGCTTGTATGCCATTAAGCTCGTGTTTTCGTTACTTGTATACTAGGCCTTTGGCTCATATTTTATCAATTTCAGGTGGTGATGACAGCGATGAGTTTTATGCGAGTATGGGCTATGGTACAAACTTTGAAAACTTCCTAGATGATTTGGAGAATTAGATGTTGACCATGGACTTTAATGGATTTCCTTTTGTGATAGACTAGCTTAATGTATCTTTGGATATATGTAATAGATCTTATAACTTTGCCTATCTCGTATGTCTTTTGTATGCCTTGTTATTAGCATTTTTTTTTTAATATCTATACTTAACTATGTCTGTTTTAAGTTTATATCTTTTATGAAATGTGATGATGATGTTATGTTTTTCTTAAAAGTTTTAAAAGTCAATAGTTTTCAAATTTGTTCTTTTGAAGATTAGACGAACAATTATCCAAACACTTCTTTAAGGACAACCTTACATATACTGCAAGTTATATATAGTTGGAGAGTCGTATTTACCTATTTTAATTATAGAGGTGATGTCTGATCTTTACACTTAACACAGTTCATCAACATCAAACAAGGTTTGGTTAGCAATCATATGCATTATATCAATCAAACATATGTAACAAACATGATTTAGATTACCAAAATCCAAACTTATGAAGATTTACGCCCTCTGTAGGGGTTAAAGATCAGTTAAGTAATCTATACCCATGAGAATCCAAAACTTCAAAAAAAAAAAAAAAAGAACTCTTTTCAAACTTACTTATTATTTGTAAATAAATATAATATATACTCTCCACTTCATTTAGAACTTGGAAATCCCCACAAAGTATTAATACCCTAAACAAGGTTGTTAAACTCGAGTTTCTACCTAGAATCGCTAAGGGATCCATAGAATCGTAAGATTCTACAATTAATATAAATTTACTTGCAAAAACTATCGATGTACTTACTAAACTAATAAAACTTTACATAAATTATGAAATAAAGAATTTAATATTAAATTAGTTACATACAATCAAAATTTAAGTTTTACCAATCATAATTCACATATTATCATTAATATATTTAGTGCAATTTTATAATTAAAATAACTATTTTTATTTAATGATGATTCATAATCTACAATTATTAAGATGTATTGCAAATCATTTAAATTATCATATGTGAGCAGCTAGTTTTGTGCAGTAATGAATTTTTATGTTCACTATATATTTGCATAAAAAATCATTACATTTATGGCAAATAAATTATATATATATATATATATAATTATTGAAAAAAGGACAAAAATCTAGCACTATATATATTAGTTTAATTTTCATTCAAATTGTTCAAAATATATCAGAGTATATAACTTTAAAAAAATAACTCTCTGAAAAATACAAAAAAAGGAAAAGGAAGGAAAAAAAATTAAAAAAACTAAAATTAAGTTAGATTAAGATAAATATCAAGAACCAACCCAAAAAACCCTAAACTTAAATATATTAAATTGATTGTATTTTTCAAGTTCAAATAGAAAAAAAAAGTGTAAAATTATAACTTTACGATTTTACTACGATTCTACTTACGATTATACTACTGATTCTACCACCGATTCTATCGATTCTACCTATTCTACTTACGATTCTACTTACGAGTTTACTCAAAAAATGATTTTGTATACGAGTTGAATCGAAATCTCATCATCAACTCGCAAACTCATAGAAACGTACGAGTTAACTTGCAAGTTTGACAACCATGACCTAAAGCCAACTCCAATACAGGCGACCTCCTTCATCGTCTACTTAGTTCCTATGAAGTTAACAACCC
The DNA here is from genome assembly GCA_024138025.1 of Combretum micranthum. Classification (NCBI taxonomy): domain Eukaryota; kingdom Viridiplantae; phylum Streptophyta; class Magnoliopsida; order Myrtales; family Combretaceae; genus Combretum; species Combretum micranthum. The sequence goes on from JAMXBD010000875.1 coordinate 115,452, forward strand.
TATGGTAACCTTAACCAGATTCATTGGACTCATCAAAGCATTACCACATGATCTAAATGTTAATGCATGACATGAATATCATGCTAATGCAAATGTGAGGTCGCGTAATGCACGTCAATTTAAGTTTAAGGGTCTGATAAGCTTTATTCTATATTATTTAGTGGTTACTCCATTTTCAAACAATCATCAGTTTAAGCCACACAATCATTATCAAACAAGTAATTGTCACTTTGAATATTAGAATTTGTCATTTATTCATATAACAGATGGTATACAAGATTTCCCAACCCCATGCATTTGATCCATTTCAATTATACTTATACTGCGTTCCACTATTTTATAATCACAAGCAATGTGAGAAGACTCAAGTTACTCACCAGTGCATCTTCCACCATGCTCTTTGCTCTGTTTTGTACTTCAAAAACTTTACTTATATAAATACCTACTTGCATCACAACTCCACATCTAGCATTCTAAAAGCAATAAACAATCTTTACTTAAACACTTCCATCAACTTCAAATTGGTATTACAACAATATATATGCATTACTCTAACCAGACCTAACATCAACTTCAACAAATCACTTAAAGCCTATGATATCAATCATTTATGACTTATACTATCAATATCACTATCCAACTTCATCTACCTAACATCAAAAGCATCAACAAACTTATATACTTCATGAAAGAACAAGTACACTAAACTTCACTTACTTATTCTACAAAGATAATAAGGTAAAAGCGATAAGTAATTTACCTAAATTAACCTTGTCTTACTGATTTATATCTGAATACAGTTTTAAGAAGTTTTGGAAAAAGAAAAAAAAATTGATGAGTGATATGTGTTAAGAGGAAGGGGAAAGTGCCAGCAAGAAGAAAAAAGAAGAAGTGATATTTTGCCAAAGAAATTTTGATAATTATCTTATAGTTTGGATAAAATAATGTGACTTTAGAGGCATTGATGTAAGAATGATTGTGTAGGTGTTAGTGTGTGCTAATTCAGTGGGCAATTGGGTTTAATTAGCATGAAAAGAATTTAGGTTTGATTTGTCATGAACAATTGGGCTTCTTCAAGTCTAATACATAAGGTTCAACAATTACTTGAAATCAATACAAAGTCTTGATCAAATTAGTTTATAAATTTTATTTGAATAGAAATTTCTTATGAAGATCTATATTGAGATTCCTAATAATTTAGAGGTTAAGTTTTAAAAATCCAATTTTCTAAAGAAGTTGCAAGTAAAATAATTGAAAAACAACTTGAAACGAGTTACTTGAAATTTCAATTCTCTAATGACTTAACTAATGAAAAATTTGAAAATAACTTTAAAAAGAATCAATTGACATTTTGCATCTCTATTCTTATTAATCTTAACTCATACATGTTATTATACTTAAATCTAATAACTATAACATTCATTCAAATTTTTATATTAGAACTATATTGATTTTAAATATATTCCTTTAAACTTAACTTATAGAAAAAAACTTAGAGGTCACAAGGATTTAGGGTATTTTCTTCCTATACTACTTTGGTAGATGTGCTTGCTTATGTTGGTAATTGCAATCGAAATTGAACAAAACTTATTAGCATTTTATAATTTTTTTTTTTTTTAAAACTTCAAGTTCGTGTTTGATTGTTTCAAAATGCATACACATCATCGCTACCACCCATTTCTTTTTAAGTCATCATCCTAGAATTGGTTGGTTCTATCATGCACATATGATTCCCTTTGATGACCTTCAATTTTAATGAATGTAAAGTACTAGAAGCATCATACAGTATCATAAGTGGTGTTATTCTACTAGGATACCCATGAGGGCATAACAACAAGCTTATTAATGAGTCTGTTAACAAATCCGTTCACAAGTCGGCTTGCAAGCCTAAATCAAAGTTCAAGCTCGACTTGTTTAAATAAATGAGTTTTATTTTAGGTTTGAGCACAACTCGGCTAGTTTAAATAAACGAGTTTTACTTTAGGTTTGAGCTCAACTCGTTTATGAACAAAGCTTAAGCCAAGCTGAATCATAAGCGAACCACCTGGAAAGGTTGCGACCCTAAAAATAATCATATCAAATTTCCAATTTTTGAAGAGGAATTGACGTTGAGCTATCGTCAAATAATTCTAGTGTAAAATCAGATGACCTTGGTCAAATAAAAATTCTCGACTAGTAATTTTTCAACTTCCACCCAAAATCACTACTTTGGATATTGCGGTTTGGACTTCCGATATCACCCTCTCAAATATCTATTTTCTAGAGGGGAACTACATCGAAACAAGAACCGCCAATCCAGGTCATAAAAAAATTCTCTAGCGAATATGGAACCCACACTACAGATGTTCAAAATATAATAAACTAAATGAAACTCTTATAGATTATTCCAAAAAAAATTATTAATTTTTCATGTGATAACTTTTCCTTCATGCAAAATTTATATACATATATACAAATACTATAAATCCACTCAAGCAGCTTCCATTTTAACCCTTTACAATTCTAATTGTAGCATTTGTCACTTTTTCCTTTCTTACTTACATAAGCTAGTTAAAGCCCATGGATTGCATATTAATGTTGATGAAGATAATATACTTATGGAAAAGATTATCATAATAAACATGTTAATAGTATATCCGTATTTTATTTGACAGCCTTGAAGAAAATATTATGGAAAAAAAAAAATGGGCGAAAGTAAAGAGTTATGCTAGATATGGTTCTTCACTTTTCATGAAGAGTAAGAAAAGGTGTATAACGAAAAACAACAACAGCAACTAATAATATGTGTGATTAAAATTACATATGTAATAGATTATTAATCGGGGTGAACATGGTTCGATGTTTCTTATTCAATCCTAATCATAATTTTCTTAAAAGAAATATCAAAAAGAGAAAAAGGAAAAAAGTATTCGATCTAATTTAGTTCACAATTCAAACCATTTAATTTCTCGATCAAATACTTAGACCTTCGGCCTGTAGGAATAAATCTCCTCATTAAGTTTCTTAACAAATCTCTTCATTGAGTTTCTTAATCAAAGTTAGACCACAAACACCACACTATTATCTCTGCTATGATGTGCACAAAAAATTTATAGGTACCACACACCACCTTATACAGGCACATCATCAGCAAAGCTCTCAGTTGTATTTGATATTTTTTTAACAATTTAACAATATATGCACATCTGATTGAATTTCCACCAAGAATCATTCTTCATATTTCCTTCTTATCCACACAAATATTTTCCTCCTATTTTCTTCCCCGAAACCTACCCCCCCGGGCACCCTCTCTTTCTTTCCTACCAATTTCTTCCTTGTGCAACACTGTGTTTGGCAATTTTATGAAAGGTGGAAAATTGCAGAAACGAGCAGAAAAGAAAGAGTGAAAAAGTAAATGAGTGAAAATGAAAATGTGTGAAATATTTATTTTGTGTTTGATAATTTATGAAGAAAGCAGAAGGAAAAGAAGAGAAATTGAGTTAACATTTGACTAAATTGCCCCTTCTATCTTATTTTTGTTCTTCATTTACCAAGGAGAGAATGGGAATTCTGTTGAACTATTCACCATTTCCCCAGCTTTCTGCCCGACTTTAGAGAGAAAAAGGAGAGGGGCTAAAGTGGAAGAATTCCGTCCACTTCTCCAGCTTTCGTTTTACTTCTATGCTGCCAAACACAGCATAAATGTCCAGCCACAAAGCTCACTTCAACTTACAACCTCCAACTTAATGTCCTTTTTTGGGCACAAACAAAGGAAAAAGCTGCAACACATTAATCAGCCACAATTCAGAACAGGAAGTTCGTATTATAAGTGTCATCCATCCAAGCAAGCGAATCTCTTCCCCCTTAACCCCGCCCCCAAACCTCTACAGTCGTTCCAAGGTTCCCTAAGATGTATAATGCCAAAATGGGTTTTGTCGCAAACTACTGTGTTTTTTAATATAGTTGATAAGTTGGGTATTAGCAACAGCAACAAGCTTCTAGTTTTTTCCTATGGATGATTTCAATCTCATAAACTCCAAGATTTAGCTTTTTCTTGAGCGCCCATTGATAAAAAAATATAATAACAAGTAATGTCTACCCGAGCACAAGTATGAAAATATTATATAACCTGGATAATAGTCCCAGATACACTTGCTTAAGATCCAGATATCAATTCTTTTATGGATGTCAAAGGTGAAGTGTACCCATATGCTGCGGTGTCTCTCCACAAAGCCATTCCTATCAACAGCAAATTAGTTCAGTCGTTGCCAAAAGAAAGCAAAAGAGAGGAAAAAACGCAAAAATAAATAATTTAATTAACCAAAAAAAATAATTAAAAATAAATAAACAAAATAAAGAAGCAGCAAGAATCAACAGTTGAAAAGATCCACCATGTCAATCTTCGTGCACTTCCTGTCATTTTTTTCTAGGTAACAAGTGGGAGAAAATGTCTTGATGCAACTGAATTCATAAATTTTTTTCAATTTTTTCAAAGTGACCTCATGTTAGCTGAACAAAGATGTTAATCTTTGCAAAGATTCTGTGGGATAGGAACATCTTGTTACAAGAGAAAATGTCCTCAAGCAGATTTTTTACCACACCAGTCAGTAGTAGTACACAAGTGGGCAGGGTGGGATTATAGGATTTAACTAGCCATTTTCGTTCAAAGCCAAGCATCCTTTTCCATTCTAGCGACAAGACAAGGTGAGAAAAAGTGTTGTTTGAAGAAAATAACCAAGAAAGTGAGATTGTGATAGACCAGAATGGGTTCAGGTATACATGAGATGGGAGAGGAAAGTGCAAGTGTGGGGTAAACAATACAGGGACAGCTCTAGTAGCTGTAGTTGGTAGTAGAAAGTAGTAGAGAAGTAGTAATGTGGGGTTACACAGGGCTTATAGTTGATAAGAGAGAAGAATGGACTATCTGTAAGTAAGAAATGGGCCTCTAAGGAAAAGTTAGATGGGGCACAGATAATGGGCATCCAGCAGCATTCCTTTTCAAATTCGGAAGACCCCTGGGGAAAAAGATGCTCAGGTTAAGTCTTCATTCCCTTCCTCAAAACTTGATTCAATCACTCATTCTATCAAATTGATTCATTACACATCTAGAATACAGTCAATTGAGAAGGTTTTATTGGTAGTCAATGGAGAAATCAAGATCAGAAATGGGAATCAAGGGCACATGGAGAAGATGGTCCGGCAAATAAGTATCATGGAGGAACATATGATGATTATGAAATATTCTTTGAAAATAACGGAGAGATTGCTTCAATATAAGGAAGTAGACAAGAAAAGAGGCAGAAGAAGAAGCAGAGGGTAATTCAGAAATTGAAATTTTTCCACTTCAACCCTAATTTACAACCAGCTCTGAATTATGTTATATTCACAAATCAAACATCCATTGGTAGAGATTTGATTTCAGAAATGCAGCAGAAAAATGAAACCACAAGATAGCTAGGATTTAACAAGAAGATTACCTGAGCCCTTTGCTCGGTCACACAACTGCAACGCAAATTTTGCTAACTTCTACACCAACTGCTTCAACTAACTTTGCAAAACACTACAAAACTACTAAACAAACTCTAACCAACAGGTACAACTCTAATAACTACACACAGAGTACACGTGGAACTGTTCATCCTTAGCACCCTGTGTCAAGTCACGAGACACCAATGCATGCCACACAACCTATATCACAACAGCAATAGGATCCCCTCAGTCTCTTTATTGTATCAATGCCACCTGCACTAGGATGGTCCTTGCCCTCAAGAATAAACCTAGAAACTACAATTGATTTGAAGTGGTATTGAGCCAAGAAGCATTGGAAGGAAGCCTGACCCTGCGGCTGTACTTATAATTAAGGAGTGTCAACATCATCCTTAGCCATAAAGCAACGACCAGGAACCTTAGGTGGTGACAGAGTTGTATAATCAGCATCCATAATGTGGCCATCAGGAAATGTGGTGGCCAGTGAATGGAAATCCACTGACTGTTTCAACAAAGACACATGACAGACTAAGCACATCCAACATCCATTGAGCAACCAAAGCTTATAGACAACCTGCTCAATCTTTTCAAGAACTTAAAAAGCACCCAAAAATTGCAGGGACAATTTAAAATTGTCTTTAGCAGCCACCTTTCTCTGTCAAGCTGGTCTTAACATCAAGAAAACCAAATCACCAACTTATACACTACATGTCCACAGTACTTATTAGCATGGGGACTATTATTCAACTGAAACATGCTCAAAATCATAATGCAGCACTTGTAATATTTCATCCCTGATCTTATCACAGAGCTGGTATTGAAATTTCCTTACCCACTGAGCTGGCAATGCTGGTGGAAGATGGCCATGTACAGTCTTGATAAGAAGCATTATAGCTATATTATGCCCACAAAATCCAAGTTCCCCACTTCTTTGGCTAATCAACAATCAAGCACCTCAAATAGCATTCTAAACATCTATATAGAACTTATCAAATTGCAGTACCTCAATTTCGTGGTTGTTAACCCCTTAAAGACACTCAAAACGAGTGAAGAAAGTTCAATTTAAGTACCCAGAGATCTCGACTTGTGGTGCTCCAAATGCACCTGCCACAACTTCCCAAGCATCCTCCTCAACCTCCTACTCCTCTTCTAACACAAGCAATTGAAAAGACTTGTTAGGATAATAGTTATGATTGGCAGCCTATGGTGTCCTTTGGCATTTTTATCTAAAACCTCTGAATAAGAAAACTACTTCTGACCATGAGAGCCCCATGCAACAACCATGAGAAGAGCATATTTGTGGCACAACACCCAAGAGGCAGGCAAGGGAGGGTGTGTTGAAGAATTTGAGGTGCTTGCAGCACAATTCCCACCCCTTGAAGATTGATTTTGCTACAAACAATTTATAAGGGATTTTGATAAGTTTTTGAATAAACAACAAGACTAACTTCGAAACATCTGAAAATGTTCAAAGAGCCCATTCACCCAAGAAAAGAAACCAACCTCTCTGGCTTTCTCCGCTTAAACTTATAAGGATTATCCTATTGCAAATAGAACATTTTTAGCGTACAGCTCACTGCAACCACATCCCTAGCACTAAGGCAACCACATTCAAGCATATCTCAACAAAGCAATTTTCTTAAGCAAATGGGTAAGAAACATCTCGCTAACAGAATTTGATAAAGGCATGAACCAGCAGTGGGAGGTAAACGTACTAACCAATCCATGAGACAATTCCAGCTGTTGCTGTCAGGAACAGTTCCTTGCTAATGGAATGAAAACTGAAAACAGAATGAGGAAAGAGAGTTCTACAACAGAAATAATATAACTGCACGTAAACTTTAGGCAAAAGGAGAAATTATAATATAAATTGCAGATGCACACCAGTACATGCACACAATGTTTGCATATCCATAAGAAAGAGAGCCCCATGTTGAACCTGTAAACCTGCAAATATCCATTTATAATTTAAATTTTCTATCTACCATATTTTCTGGTTGTTAAAGTATGCCATCAATGGCAAAAGCAAAAAAGAGGTGAAGAAATTATTACTCCTTTTGAAGTTCTTTCCACATGTAATCTTTTCTAATCTTTATATAGGGATAAAACTATAGCTAAAGAATAACAAACAAAAAGCAACTTGTTTGCTATTTATCTCATATGCTCTTTTGAATTTCCCATGTTATCATAGCAGAAAGGTTAATTCAAGTTTTGGGTTGTCCTTGTGGCCCCATCATCAATACATGTCTAACTGTCATGCAGAATGTTGAAGTATATGATACCAAAAATCCCTCCTATATTTACATAAGCTGTCCAATAGTCACTTCTTTTTTGTTTTGTTTTTTTTTTTTTTTTTTTGGCCCTTTTTTGTTTAAAAGTAATAATTATATTTGATCCAAATATTATTAGCAAACTATATCTGGAGAACTAATAGGTTACATTTGGGGAAAACAAGCATTGTCATCAGGAAGATAGGGCATTACCACATGAAATCACGAATAAATAGTGCTCGTGGAATCATGAGTCCATTTCCAATCATTGCGAGCAACATTGAAGACGCTGATAAACCTTTGATGTTATCAGGGTTCAGAAAATTTGTCCACTGAACAAGATACACACTTCTCCATCAAGTAACATAACAAATAGTCAAAAAGATGATAAAAGACTTTTAGTTGCATCACCATTTGAGAAACTGGCATCCACATGAAAAGAAGGGTAGCTGTCCATCCTGACATAGCTCCTACAAGTTTAGTACCCTCTTCAGACAGTTTTCCCATACGTGCCTGCAAAAAATGGCAGCATGAGGATTTCAAATGGAAAGTGACTGTCAGCTAATGCTAATGCAATAAGAGATCAGTCCAACAAATTATTTGCAAAGCTTTCAATCACCTACTTGACGATGTGTCGGATCGGATAGAACAGGTATGGACTCATCCTACTAAAATTGTTATGAGATTAAAGCTACAAGATAAAAGCAGCCACAGTATAGTATAAGTTGATCACATTTAGTGATATGATCATATGCTGATCAGCAAGAATTTATTTCCCATGAGTAAAAATCGATGATCTACTTGTAGTGTAATAAATGCTCGAAATTAAGTGGCATGCCCCCTTAAAAGAAATCCGACTTTGATAACTCACTAAAGCAACGGCTGCCACCGCGATGATGAATGATACCGATCCAGGCAAAATACTATTTGGAATGTAAGGGACAAAGGTAGACCACATAACCTGCATGAAAATAAATATAAGAAAGGAGAAGTGAAGATCCTACAACTAGGAAGAGAGAAAGAGAGAGAGAGGAGACTGAGATTACTTGAGGAAGGACGGTTAGTCCGCCAACAGTGATGAAGTCTTCCCAAAAGCGCCAGATATTGGTATTAAGCAAGGAAAAATAGTAGAGGAAATTGAGGATAAGACCAGTTGCTACGACAAAGGAAGTGGTGAAAAAGTGGAACAGAGGCATAGCTCCAGCAATTGCAAGCTGAGCTATGACTACGTAAGTGGATATAACACCCAGAGTCTGCACAGCCGCTGCCTCTTTTTCCCTCTTCTTTGCAAAATAGGATAACAATGAAAGGTTCCCAAGTAATCCAGTAAGCATTCCCTGTTAATTTTTTTTCTTTAATTTTTTAATACGTTTTAATCCCACTCATTCATTCATCAACTGAAAGAATAAATAAAACAAAAAAACATAAAAAAAAAAAAAATTTTATGTTTGTGAGTATTGATTTACCAGCCATGGAACTGCGAAAAGTGCGGAATTGTCTCCTGCCAAGAGATTGCGAGCATTTAGAATGATCTGAGGTAGCTGAAGTAAAAGAAAGGGGATGTTGGATGCTCCAGAAAACTTTGCTGTCAACGAATCCCATTCCTTAAAGCCCAAGCTCTTGCTGTTGATGTTACCTTTCCCCTCCCCCTCCCCCTCCCCCTCCCCCTGTAGATATTTTACCAACGCATGCCCCACACAGGTACAAAGAAGAAGAAGAAGAAGAAGAAGAAGAGAAGCAGAAGAGACGTCCTAAATTATAAAATTGAATGATAAAATTTAAAAAAAAAAAAAATTGAGGGAGAGCATTGGAAGTGCCTGATCTTGGAGATGAGTGAAACTAAACGCAGGGAATGGGCTGTGTCTGTGTATGCGTCTGTGCTGGTGAAGTAGTAGTAGATGCCGATGATGATGATGATAGTAATTTAATGAAGATGATGAAATCCTTGAGGATGATGGATGATAACACCGGGAATTATAGAACGATGAGGTTGTTTGTAAGTGTAACGGCAGTCGTAGTAGTGCTACTGGAGGCTGTTGCTGCGCCGCCACCACCGCCACCGCCATTGCTACTGGGGAGGGAGAGAGAAAGAAAGAGAAAGACGGAGGAGCTCACTTTATCAACAATGAATCAATGATTATGTTTTTAAAAACCCATGCAGGGAAAAGGAAAAAAAAAAAAACAAAAATGCCATCACATCAAAATAATCTCGATTTTAAGTAATTTAACCTCATCTTTTGAACAGATGAGGTCATTAGTACCAGACCTCGTCTCTTCAAGAGGCGAGGTCGGCACTCTAATAACCTCGTCTCTCCAAGAGACGAGGTCAGACCAAATTACTTCCCCCCTCCCCTTTTGTGCCTTGAAAAACAGATTAATTTTTACATTTGGAATAAAACATATAAAAAATCAGATAAAAATAGCTATATAAGCAATTAGCCATCCTCCTCCAAGGCTAAACAACTTTCAAATTCAGTAGTATTCCGAAACTCAATCTAACCAAACACAATTCCCATCCCAAATCATTAAACCACAAATGTATTGTCATACTTTTCATCACAAAGATAAGATAGAATTGAAAGAAAATGAAATATGAAATCAATGATCGATTTTTTATTTCATCAAGTGTACACAAGAGAAGGAATACAATAATCATAAAAAAACTAAGGATCTGTATCCAACAAACATAAAACTTGAGAAAGTCTCCTATCTACTACTGCTGGTCTCTACCTCGCCTCCCTCGTCCCCGTCTAACAAAAGTACAGGCGAATAGTGTACGCTGATGAGGATGATATATGGATGGATCAATTGTGTAACTGTGTCATCCTCATCTCCACTAGCACCACTGAATGGATGAAATGGGACTGGATCTGGCTCCACTTGTGTAAGTCCCTCACCCATATCATGCGATGGCGATGGTCGCCTCTTTTGTGGAGCTAGGGGGTCTGAAACTCATTATATGACGGGTCTGGCATGGGGGTGTCGAATAGATGTGTGTGTGATGGTGACAATGGGCCAGCCTCGTCATGAAGGTACCGGGAAGAGCTAGGCTGATCAAATGACAATACGTGGGACGGCTCAGGCTCGTCCACAATCTGTATACCTCTGCCATAGCCTCACTTCTGACCCCATTTCCTCACATGCCTCTCCCTATGTAGACGTTGCCTCTGACTAGGCTGTAGATATGGGTCATCAGATGGTGGTGGTCCTACTGTTGGGGCTAGTGACGGTGGATAGTTTAAATTGTGCCCCATTAACTCTTCAACTACATGATAGACATCTTGTGCAGTGGAAGAAGTAATATCTAGATGCAAGTCTGGGACTCTATAAAATAATCTACCTGCAATCAACATAGAAAATGTAGAGCTGAGTAAGTGAGTCATGAAAACAAAATACATCTACTTACACAGGTTATCGAGTCAGTAACCATACCATATAGCATATGATAACCCTTGTGCGACTAATCCAGCGTCGGGTGATAGTGTGGTACCACTGGAAGTAATCATCAGATGTATCGATAGGAAAATCTGGCGTATCGATAATACGATCATGCCGACCATCCCACTCAGCTATCCACCTAGCATGCTCCTATTGCCAGTTCCACTCGAAATGCCCCCACATGTCAATCTCGTGCAGGGCTCTCATATATACAGTGGCTGTGGAATCTCTTGGAATCCACCAAACTGTCAGAGCACTATGTTTGGGTAGTAGTGCTCAACTATGTGGAAGCACACCAGCAGGACCCTAGATCGCTAAATGTCGCTGCCCGCCTGGCAGTATGGAGGAAGGGAGTCCAAAATGGGACTGTAAGGGTCCCACACAACCTGTTTATAGGGAAAAATTAGACAACCAGTTAACAAAAATATTAAAACGTAGCAATTTGAAGGGAAACAACACATTTGAAATCAAATTGAAGGAGAGAAGGCAAAGAAAATCATACCTGGTGCTCTATCTGTCGATCGAATGATGCTCGATACTCAATCAACAAGTTGGTGGATACACTGATGACATCAAAAGTCGCAGCCCAATGGCTGATCAGTGGGCGGCCTACTGTAACTGCTATAACCTGACGACCAATTGGGGCAATGTGGGGGAGGTGCTCCCATACCCATATCTGCAAGACAACCAAGGGTCCTACAATATCCCCTATGTCAACGTGGGAGGCCAAGCATAGCTGCCTATACAGCCATGCCAAAAAGGCTGCTCCCCACGCATACTGCCCCGCCCTCTCCAAGTCCTGAAGCAACCGCATATCCTCTGTGTCAACGTGTTATCAATTACTGGTTTCTAATAAATTATAAATTATAAAAATTTCTAATAAAATATAAAAATTTCTAATAAATTATACAAAATTTGTATTGCTTTATTTCAATTGCAATGTTTAATAAATTATAATTTCTAAATAAATTGTATAATAATTTCTAGTAAATTACTAATTTCTAATTAATTGAACTTTGTGTACAACAATGAATATGCGCACATTTCACACTACCATTATTCGACAATATAGCATCGATAATTCAAAAAAAACTTTGCAAAAATTCGGAATTGTACAACATACATTATTCCTACGATACATACAATGAATACTCACCAATGCAGCATCAATAATGTAACAAAGATTTTGAAAAAATGTGGATTCGTACCTTCGAATCCTCGCCGCCGTCGCCATTCGTCGTTGTCCAAGCTCCGCTGCCCACAACACTACTCTCCAACAAATTGCTTCTCCCTCAACACCGGCTAATCCAAAATCACAAGTTCACCGATCCAATTGCGCTCAATCAGACGCAAATTGCAAATTGGAGCTAGAGTTTCAATTTGGAGCTTAGGGTTTTGCAAATAGGAAGAAGAAGGGCAAATGGGGAAGAAGAGGTCTAGCGAAAATTTAGTCTCACAAACCTCGTCTCTTGAAGAGAAGAGGTACCAAGCGGCCCAACCTCGTCTCTTAAAGAGACGAGGTCAAGTTGTCTAAAATCAGGATTATTTTTATTCCGATGGTATTTTTATAATTTTTAAAAAACATAATTATTTTTTTCCTTTTCGAGCTAAATTGGGGGTCTGAAAAGAAAAAAAAAAACCGATTGTTTAGGATTTTCGAACTAAAATCGAAAAATCAATTCCAATGAAAAAGGTTAACCAATTCATCAGTTTCGTTTTAGAATTAGAGTTTTTAATTTTTTTTTCGTTTTCAATTTCAGTTTATAAAATCAGAAACGGACAGTTTCAATTAATTGGTCATATTTATATATATAATTTATAATATGTTTATATAATTATTTTATTAAAAACATAAATAGTCGAATATTGAAGGTTTTAAACCTTAAACTTTATTTTATTCTCTACAACCATAGCCATTATCACATATTCCCTTATCTCTTTCTCTTTTCCTTGTTTCCATATCCTGCTCTTTCTTTGCAGTCTGCAATCCATTAAGTATATGCCATCCATCCATCCATCCATCCATCAACGACAGCAAGGAGCTCTCAACACTCAATTATATTGAGGTTTCATTTTATTTTTAATTAATATCTGCTTGAAATATCTTTTTTCTTTTTTTGTAATTCTTTTAGCGGCATTTTTTTTAACTATATACTAATTTTTTTTAACCCCTATTATATAATACTAAACTGACCTTTATGGTTTATTTTCTTAATATTGTAATTATAAACTACAAATTAGACATTTTGTTAAATCTATGATTAAGAGCACTATTGGTTACATCGAGTACAGCTTTTTGTCTTTATTAGTTACCATATGTATTCAATATTGATAGAATCCAAAATGGTCAATCCGTCTTGATGGATTTTTTCTTAACTATTATCATACATATTCATCTATTTTGCTTGTGTGTAAAAAAGCAAAAAAGAAAAAGAACTCTTGCATTCTGGTCTTTGTTGTATATGAATTAAAAAAATTGAATCTTCAATTTAAACTTACAACCTGATATAATTTTTCACTCGTGTCTGGAGCATCTAAGTTGTGAAGTTGGTTGTGCACAAAACAAAACAAATAATAAACAAAGACCGGGTAGTTAAAAAGACTATTATAATGATTATCTTGATGGCACCGATATATATTGACAGCTGTTTCACATATCTTACATTCTTAATTTATAATATTTAATATAATTATTAAAAAATGCTATAATTTTTTTACGCAAATATTGAAAGATACGGTTAACTGAAAATTTTGCATAATCATTATATTAAATGGTTAAAAGTCAAAAACCAAAAAAATTATCCCAAAAAAATGGTTAACCACTAAGGTGATTAACCGTTTATAGTGGATCGGTTTATGATTGAGAAATTAGAAAATGATCATTACAGTTAGGTTAATAAAAAAAAAAGATCATGGACCGATTAACTAATACCCTAGGCAAATTATTGGGATAAGTGATTTCAAATAAGGATTAGGCCAAGTAAATCGATGGTAATAGTAGTTAGAGCCATGCGACCCATGTAATCTATTTAATAAAAGAAAAGGCAAAAGTCAATTTCTTTCTATCCATTTAAAGTAATACTAACTATGTCCAGCTCATTTAACTCATAAGTTGGCTCTTAGTTGCTTATTAAAGGTAGGTTCACCAACCCACTTATGAAAGCGAAAAAGGAAAAAAAAAAGAAAAAATATGAAAAAAAATGGTTATTGATATAGCATTATTCGTGATATTTTTGTATTTTCACTTAAGGTTATATGGTAAAGATAACAAAATAGAATAAGGCATCATAGCATTATTTTTAAGTATATACTTATTATTTTAAACAAAATAAAATATTCAATAAATTATTTTTAAAAACTTGTTTTTATATGTAAATAATAAAAATACCAACTAAGTTAATTATGGTTGCTAGACTAAAGTTTGTGTGTTTGGTATACAAGACAAAACACAATTAGTGATGCGTTGAAGTTAAACTCAGCTTAGACACTATGATACTTGAATTAGCTAGCATATTGATGATAGAATAGGCAATAAAAATGAGTAGGTATCTAGGCAATGTTACTATTACAATAGTGCCAAAGCTATTTATAGTAGATTTATCCTTAACGGTTACACGCAAAGTGGGATCATGGGATAATAAGCGGTTAGCAAAAGTTATCATGGATGTGGGTCAAGTCCACTAATTCATATCTAGCTATATTGACCCTAAATGATCAAATGGGATGCATCGAGTAGCTTTGGGTCAAGATTTGTCTAGTCATGCGATTCGACAATTAATATCCCTAACTGAGAGAATCAGCATCTCTAAAGGACTTTAAGCTAGCTAGAACATGTGAGGTCTAAGCCTAAAATGCCAGCCTGTATGGGTGATGGGTTGGACTATGTTTAGGGAGGCCATGATCCAAATTTAACTATCAACACTTACTTCCATGTCCCTAGTGCAACCCTCCCCCCAAAACCAACCAACCACCTTCCTTTGTCCAAGGGGAGTGAGTCAAGCAAATGAGTTCATGAAGATGAGTCCATGTGAAACCCTAAATTTTGACCAACCTAGACTAGGAATGTTATAATTAAATAAGTATAATAGGCAGTTAATTCAAAACTTTAAATTAAATTTAATTTAGATAGTTTAATTAAATAAATCAAGTAAAATATAGGGAATGATTAGATAAAATGACATAATCGAATTAGTAAATAGATTTAATTGAAATAGGAGAAAATACCCCAATTACATATTTCAATGAATGAAATTGAACTCAATTTCTTAAGTTCAACTACTTAAACCTCTAAATATCTAGTTATTTTACTCTACATTTCAATTCCTTAATCCTTAGAAATTTAAATCCTACTACTTGATCATAAATATCAATCCTAAGTCCTAAATTCTCAAACTCAAACAAAATATTAAATTCCTAAATTTCTAATTTGATATATAAATTTCTATATCGTAAACTCTCTTACCTCTTTTAATTTATTTCAAATTCCTAAAGCCCAAATTTAAGAGGCCTAATCCAAGTTAAGAAGCCCAAGCCCAACACTAAGCCCATGACCTTATATAATTTTCTTAGAAAGCCTAAGTCCTCATTCTTTCATTTCCTTCTTTCCATTTTCAGCTGACTCACTCTTCCTTCCCAATTCTCTCCTAAATTCTCTCTTCAACACTCCTAAACAACACAACAAGACCCTTTCCAATAACAACATACATAAGATCTTAGGTGAATTCAGAGAAAGGAATCGAGAATAAAGTAGAAAAATATGCATGAAGAAGCTGTATCAAACCAAGGGAAGTAGGGAAGTAAAGGTTTAGTTGATAGAGGTTGCTAGATAAGTAAGTATTCATGATTTTAGCTGAAATTAGTGTTAAATAGATCTAGGATTGATGTTAATTTTGATAAATTAGTGATATATGAACTTATATGCTAATTCCTAAATATGTATATGCATGTGTACATTAGTGGTAAGTTTGGTTCACTAGAATAAAAGGCTGAAAAAGAATAATAGTTTCTTATTTTATAGTTACAGGTATTTTAGAACAAAACATGCTTTTTAGTTAGGAGTTTTCATTCATCCAGTAAAGAGAAAAAATTATGATTCCTTATCTATTTCACATTACACGAAATAGATATTCTTTTAATAAATTTTTTTGCAAACCAAATAAAGGAATACATATTTTGTGATAATAAAGCTAGAATACTCATTCCATTTCAATAAACCAAATATGTTGTAGGTATTCGATTAAGTGCCTTGAAGAAATATGATCTAGAAATACGTATAAGAGTATTATATAGTCATGAATATGATTTATATGTTGATTTGAGATGTTTTCTAGTGAAATTGTGAATAAACTAACTAGCTAAGTGAGTTAAATTGGACAAATTGGACAAATGAAAACGTGAAAGTTGATACCCTATCCATCATGAGTGTGATATTATTGGTGATTGTGCCATAGGCCAATTACTGGATACTGTCATTCAAAAACATTTCTATTATATTGTTTGCATGTTTACTTTATAATAAGATTCGTGAATAATTTAATTATTCTAAATGTCCCTAGATGCTCATTATTGTGGGAACAATAATGAATTAAATTAGTATGAGATACAAATCAAACTCATAGTTACATGTTGGAGAACTATGTACTGGACTGGCCCGCTTTGAGATCACTACATGGATTAGTGTCATAAGTGATTCTCAAAATAAAATGTCATCGTATCCTCAACCGAAATCACCATGGATTCCAACATGAGAAATATATGTTTCAACTCAATCAAGCGTTATCTTTAACCGGATAATTATAAAGGTTAAGATTGGACAAAATATAAATCATGTAGAGGAAGTTGAGTGATTAAGATGGGATTTGTCTATCTCTTTGTGAGAGAGATAACTCCGAGCCCCTTGATAAGTGAGACTGAGAAATGCATGGCCGTGCTCAAACGAATTGATAGTATGATCAATTTCATTTGTTTTTATCAGTTCACTGAGAAATCGAGAAATGATAAGATTGAACGATATAAGGATGACACTATCCATGCCTTATGTTCAATCTATATATCATGTGACAAAAGGATAATGACAATCGTTTTGGATTAGATAAAAATCAGATCACCGATCTTCACTTAATTTGGATAAATATAATGTCTTTCTAGAGGTCGTTTATGTTTTTTTAACCAAAATATTTTTAGGTCAACTGCCAATATTAAGTGAACCAACGGGGTCACACACAAAAGAACGAGTCAAAAGGATTATGGACTAAATTTAATGTCTTGTAAGAATAATAATTTTTTATTATTAAGAATAATAATAAATTATTACATTGTTATGTGCAAGAATTTTATTTTAAGAAATATTATCCCTAATTAGATTAAGAGATACTAATGTCATTACTCATGTGAGAATGACATTAGTATAAAACGCATAAAGAGATCTCTTTAGTGTTAACGACTTATCTGTCAACATTAAACAGGCAGAGAAAATCTGCAAACCCTAAAAAGTGAAGCACGAAGAGTCGTGTGTGAAAATCCCAATATCATCTAGAAATGTTCTAGATTATGCTAGCACATGAAGGATCCTTTTGAAGAGTGCTCGTTCGTGTGGGTACTGTTGAGGGTATTGTGATTTCACAGTACCTACAGATCTGATCTACAAATTGATTTCAAGTTTCAAGCTTTTAGAGATACGAAATCAAACTATTTGTTTTATTTTAATCTAATCAATACACATGGACACTGAGTTAGGGTTTTCTTTTTGAATTCCTCTGCGAAAGATTTAATCTTTATAATTTTAAAACCCTATGGAAACCCAACAGATATGACCCATGATATAATCAAATTTAGCAATTGAAGACCATCATGGGCATGATGCCCGTGATAACACTGACCTGTATATAAAGGATGATCACGGCATTATTGAGGCACCATCTTACCCACGATTCATATCACATCCTAGATCACGTCATGATCGAAGGCATGATCCCCTTTACTCCTTTTACTGCCCTTAATCACAAGTGTGATGAGGCCAGTGATATGTATTTCGGTCTCAATTACGGGCATTATCTATTCCTTGGTATTTATATATAAAAAAAAGAAAGAAAAGAATAAATAAATAATAAATGTTGTATATATTGGTACTTATACAAACAGGAATGAGTTAAGTTTATGTTATACTAAGTGTACTTTGAATTATACAGAGTGTTAATAGACTTAATAACTAATTAAGATTAACATGGAATTTAAATATAAAGTGGACTTAGTTAATAGAACTAAGTTCAACATGACTTAATGGAATTCATTGAGCTAAAATGAACTTAAATTGATTAACTTTATTCAATTTAACTAAATTAAGTTAATATAGACTTATTAACTAATATGGGCTTAGTAAATCCTTTAGAGTTCAAATTTAGCCAACAATCTAATTAGTGAACTTTTATAAGGCCATAAATAACCTATAATTGACTTAAATACTCATATGAATTAACTTCTTTAATAGATACATGGGTAGCTTCTAATTTATTCTTTGACCTACCTTATGGTTTTGTTCTGGTTGTGGATGTATTATCAGGTACACAGTAACTTACATGTGTTGTGTGCTAAGATATGCATCACAAATGAATTAATACTTAAAGATGGCCTTAAAAATTTTCTGTTGCTTATGTTTCGTCATTTAATCTAGTCCGATGAGCAACAGCCTTATTAGGTGATGCCACCATGGTAGTTAGATGCTTAAGCCACCCCCTATCTTTGTTAAAGATATTCATAGGTGGCTTAGAAGATAGCTGATAGGACAAATGACATCATGATAATGTCTACCTAGATCTAAGAGAAGTAATATAGTACAGCCACAACTTGTGGGGCTAATTAAGTAGTATTATATTTTATGGATTGTAATAAGTAGAGATGCATAACGGCAGACAAAGCTATTATTTTAGATAGTCCTATAAGAGATATAAGTATTCATGCTCCTTGTGTCAAGCCATAAAGGATACTCTAAATGTGGCAGTATGTTATATACAATATTAAAGCCTAAAAATAACTACCTTAGTTATGAAAAGGCTTCTATATTATGCACAAGGTGTGCTTCACAACAAAGGAAATATATCGGAGTAGTGCAATTTATTATGATAACAATTAAATAGTAATGCAAGAGAACTTTTCATAATTAAACTCAAACAAGGTAGATTACATTTCTTAGGGACATACCCTCACCAATGTCCACAAATGGTTCGAATATTATAGGTATTCACAATAATCCACCAAGTGAAAACATATCATATATCTACATAAAAGTTCTCCAAGAAAAACTTCATTCCAAGCTCTCAGATCTTTCACCTTAAACTCAAAATCCATTAGTGATTTCCTTATCAACTTTTTTCTCGAGTAAAGTCTCAAGTATTCCTGTTTCAAACAAGATCTAAGGGGGTGTAAGCTTTAACATGCATAGTGAGATACTTCCTATCATTCACACCAACAATCATAGCAAACAAGTTTATTAATTAAAGCATATGCTATGCAACAACCATATGAAACACGCAAATATGTATAGTCATTCAGAAATCGTATATAGAATGGAGTTACCCCTCCATGACTGATAGGGCTAATTTACCATACTCAGTTGGGTTAATTTATGATTGATTATGCTTTGAATCATGATTAATTTAAGAGAATTGATACTTAATTAGCAAATATGTTCATTTCAGGTTTAAAAAGGTTAAACATCAACATTTAGATCAAATTGGACAAGAATGGAAGTGAAACATATCAATCAGGCATGATCATGCCCGTGATAGGATGATGATCTCCTTGGACTTATATAAAAAATAGATTACAGGCATGACAATGAAGAAGGGAAGAGAAACGTAACCACAAAAAAGATCACAAGCTTCAATACGGCTATAAGTAAGGTGGTGATCTTCTCGAACCTTGCAATTATGCATGAAACGACCGTTATTTGTTAAAGGCAAGAATGCCACAGTGGAGATAACAGCCTGTATTCCGGTCGTTACCAAGGTGGTGATCTCCACTAACTTATCACAAGAGCTTAATACGGTCGTTATTCGTGAGGACTTTTCAAAGCACAGTGAAGATCAGAGGAACAATTTGTAGATCTTACATGAAGACCAATTATAGGCTCTATCAATTGTAGAATTATGATTCGAAAGGATTACGATCAAGGTAACGACCGTGATTGACCTTGGACAACTGCTTTCAAGAAGATAACGAGCCATATAATGGCCATGATAGCAGTTATTTGTGGGACATTTTCACGCCTATTTGATTCTAAACATCTTTTTGAAGAGGGATGAAGACCAATTGATATATATCTTCACCCATCGGACATACCCAATGGAAGATACATATAAATATTTGTGTGAAACATTAAAAAGGATCGAATCATTAAAGTTAGACATCACTTTTTGTAAAAAAAAAAAAAAAAAAACACAAAGAAACATCTGTCATTTTTGTACTCGTATAGAAGTTTTTGTTGTGTAACATATTATATTGTCCAAGCATATTGGAGTATATCTGTACAAACATCTTCAAGTGAATTCATTGTTAAGGGTCATTTTCTATATTATATTCTCTTAAATTTCTACATTTAATGTGTTGTATAGTTTCCTTACATCATGTGTGAGTAGTTATTAAAGGCTTGTGTAGCCATGTTCAACATGTACATGCATGGATTAATTGTCTATTGTTGTTTATTTCACTAATCTCTATAGTATGTTAAAGCATTCTAATTCTAGGTTGTGCATAACTTAGGGTTAGATCATAGTTTCATAGGATGCAATTGAGAAATCTACCTATGGAATAGATCTAGGCTATAGAGAGAGGTTGCTTATAATACCTAGAGATAGGATTGTGAAATCTTCTGCATGTAATTGGAATTTACCTTGGGAATACATTATTAGTGCAATCTTAGTTGGTTGTTAATTAGGAAGAGATTCCAATTTGACAAGACCGGGATTAAGGTTCAATAGACTCGAGAGAGATATCGATCTAATTGGTGGAATCTCGCAGTTAGGAAAGACACAACAAATACTAATGTTGTAATACATGTTAATTCATTGGTAAAGCAAGTCTATTGTGTTATTGATTGTTAGAATAACCTTAATTTGTTAATTACTTTAATGAACATAGTTGTAGTTAGTAATTAGTTTAGTTAATTGAATTACATTCAATTTCTTCATCTTAATCATTCAATTTCTAAATAATAGGAAATTTAATCAGTACCAGTGTTTGTAATTCGTTCCCTATGGAGATGATCTATACTCATCCACACTAAATAACGATGGTACACTTGCTTGTCAAACCAGGTGAGGGAGAGAAAATAGGTTTATAAATTTCAAGACCAGATAGCTCTAATTAGAGGCGATTAGTGACAAGGGTTAGGGAATTCAAATTAAGGCTTCGCATCCTCTACTGCTAATCCTCAAGCACTTGCTCATAGCGATCAGCCGATGCGGCTCTTTTACAAGGATGCATTCCCCGAACGTCTGTAATTTCCTCAAGTAGGAACAAATTTATTCCTGCAACAGGATTCATAGGTCTTTCGGCTCTTCATATAAGAGCAGCAGCATTTAATGATGTACTTTTATGACATGCTATGTGTCATACCCCCATATGGTACTCTAGTTGTAATAATGCACCATATAACCGACTAAGGTCTTCAAAAAGTTACATGAGCATGATACAACTAATATATCTCGTAGCATGGATAGATATAATAAGATCGAAGGTTATATAGAATAAGAAAGACATTGTATACATATAAGTCATACATAAGACCAACTTTATAAAATATGAAGCCATCATATAATAATTACAAACTTCATCTTTAAGACCTTTACTATTATACTCATAACAGGAAAATTTAAAAAGATTGCAAAGCATAAATTCATACTATTACAAACTTTAGTCTCCCAAAACTCTATTACAACATCATATTCTTTCTCTAATTCATGCTCAAAAAGCTCCCTCATCTATATTAATTTCAACTTCATGATCTTGATCATCCTCTTAATCCTGTAAACAACATTCTAAAGGAGCATTAGCACTATAAGCTTAGTGAATAACAAAATCTTAACATAGTTTATCAATATCAAACAAGGTTTAGTTAACAATCATACACAATGTACCAATCAAACATATGTAACAAGCATGGTCTAAATGACTGATGTGTCAAATCTTTAAGTTTTAAAATTTATAATCTTGTAAATTCTAGATCCACACAAGGCAGTGCACCTATCGTGTAGTATAGAATTTAACTCGGATATCGTCCTAGGGATCAATGTGCAGCTACTAGTAATTACCGTTTAACTATTATCTAGCCAAATCAAGAGTGAATTTTATACTAAACTAATCACTAATTCTAATCTAAGATAAACCTAAGAACCTTAACTCAAGATATGCACAATTAAATGAAGATAAACGATTCACAACAAAACCCTTGGTTTTAATCAACCCTAGCCTCCTTCATCTCTAAAAGTGGATTCACTTGAATGAACTTTGATTTTGAACTATCGGGTTACTTAAATAGATTAATTACTCTCTTCAAGTTAATTAAACCCTAACCCTAAATTGCAAAAGTGGGAATTTCTTCCGTCACAAAGGTCAATTTAGAATCGCTTAAAGCTCATGAACCCTAATCCATAGAAAGTTAGAAAAACCCTATTTCTAGGTGGATTACTTAACCCCTTTGCTCATGAGAGATCATATCATTAATTGAAATCTTCTTTCATATTAACAAGAATCGAGTTTGTAATAACTTTGACCTAAAATTATCACAAACAACATTATATATCATGAAGCAAATCCAAAATCAATTTACATTCAAGTGATTAACAAGTCTTTACATGAAGGCTAGGGTTTCTCAAAACCTAGGGTTACACAACTACTCTTCCATAGAAAAGATAACAACACAAATAATAAGCATAATGGAAGAAGAAAAAGGAGAAATCATCAACATAAAACCCTTGTAGATGTGTAGTTGAGAATCTTCAAGTGGAAGCACGATTTTCCCCCTTCAAGAGCTCTCCAAAGGCGTCCCTAGGGTTCTGGGATAAAGTTATCTATTGAATGAATGAATTTTTTTCGCAAGAAGGCATGTATATATATACATTAATGCCTACACGACCCCTACACGACCCGTGTACGTCGGGGTCGTGTACTCATTAAAGTAGCGTGTTTTTCCCTTGTTGGCACATGTATACGACCTAATGTACACAACTAGTGTATGAGAGGTCGTGTACCCTTGATTCTTGGCTAAATCTTCAATATTTCTTCAAAAAAACGCTCCTCCAAAAGTACACTAATGGTGTGAATGTCACTAGTGTATGGGTAGCAACTCCGCAAAAGCTCCAAAAATCTCCAAAACTTGGCTTCTTTCCTTGATAATCCCTTGAAAAGCTCGATTGTTTGATGATTGTCCCTGAAACAAAAGATTAACTCAATAAAGATCCTTTTCCTCAATATTTAAACAAATAGCATATAAAATATGCCCAATATAGCACCAACAATTCGGGTCTTTGGACACTTATCAATGACCAAAATCTAAACTTATGGAGATTTATGCCCTCTCTAGGGGTTGAAGGATCAATTAAGTAATTCATGCATATGAGAATCCAAAACTAAAGAAGGAGAACTCTTTTCAATTCCATTTATTATACGTAAATAAATATAATATATACTCTTAACTTCATTTAGAACTTGCAAATCCCCACTAAGTATTAATATCCAAAAGCCAACTCTAACATAGGCGACCTCCTTCATTGTCTACTTAGTTCCTGAGAAGCTAACAACCCTATGGTAACTTTGACCAGATTCACTGAACTTATCAAAGCCTTACTATATAATCAAAATATTAATATGTGACATGAATACTATGCTAATGCAAATATGATGTCGTGTAATGCATGTCAATTTAAATTTAAGGATCCGATATGCTTTATACATATTATATAGTCGTCAATTCAATTTCAACAATAATTAGTTCAAACTACATAACCATTATTAGCAAGTAATTGTCACTTGGAATATTAAAATTTGTAATTCATTCATAAGACATATAGCATACAACATTTCTCAACCCCAAGCATGTGATCCATTTCAATTATACTTATATTAGATTCTATTATTTTACAATCACAAGCAATTTGAGAAGACTCAAGTTACTCACTAGTACATTTAGCTAGTCGTCGTAGTAATCTACTGAAAAATCTAAGTCTTGGTTAAAAGATCCTCTAAAATAATAAAAATATATTACTAAGTACACCAGTACATAATATCTTAAGTCTAAATAGTATTAACTTAGCATGTCACTAATATATGTCTATAGGTGCTAACATAATTAAAATTATATAAAGGATCTTATACTAATATTTGTACATATATACTTCATATCATTTATTTATTTATTTATTTATTTATTTATTTATATTATTATTATTTTTATTATTATTATTATTAGACACAGAAGAAGAACCACGGTCGTGATAAAGAGTGTGGTAAACTTCTATGAGTCACAAAGGAGATAACGTCTTATACCATGGCCATTATTTAAGCCGTATTGCCAATTACGGTCCTGATCGAGCCCTTGATCATATATGAAAATTTCACCCGATGAGATAACAGGCTCCATCACGCCGTGATGTGACAAAACTTAGTGATCCAAGAAGATCACTCCCTCTATTACCCCCATTATCACATAAACCCTAAATTGTGTTTTCAACTTTGAAATTTTACACTTTCATATTACTATAAACTTGAAACTTAATTAAAGAAAAAGATCAATAAAAAAAATTTACAATTGTCATAAGATATTCTATACTCTATAGGTTTTACAAGGTACAAGTAGAAGATGGGTACGAAATGCTATAGAGTAGGTGCCAAGTACGAATAAGACTTCAATTGTATCCATTCTATACCCCCTCATCCCTAATTTATAATAATAATCAATTTACTTAATGCACTAATATATATATATATATATATCGCAAGTTAATATTATGAATAAAATAGATATATTAAATGAGAATTTTGATGAGAAACAAATAATTCTCCTTCAATTAGAATGTAATACAAGACTCATATTTATACAGATAAGGTCAAAACTTAATCAAAATTCTAGGAACTAAAAAAGGAAGGTAATTAATTAGAATAAATGATAAAAAAATTTTCTAAATAGATTTCCAATAAAAGATCCTAATTAATATACTTGGAATCCACTTCTATCTACACTCTCCTCAAGTTGGGTTGTATATGTTATATAATCCCAACTTGGATTTGAATTCTTCGAAACTTATCCTTGAAGAGCTTTAGTGAGAGTATCAGCAATTTGCAACTGAGTAGGAATGCAGTCAGTTGAACAATTCCGTTATTGACGTTCTCGGATATGAAGTGTCTATCAATTTCTACACACTTAGTCCTGTCATGATGAACTAGATTCTTGGAAATACTAATAGCTGCTTGGCTATCACTATACATTTTTTTGTTTTCATAACATCTGCTTCCAATTCCCTTAATAGTCTTTGGAGTCACATTCCTTCACATATGCTTAAAGCAATGGTGTGGTATTCTGATTCCGCACTACTCTTAGAAACTACTTATTGTTTCTTGCTTCACCAAGTAACAAGATTACCCCACACATATGAACAGTAGCCAGATGTTGATCTTCTATCAGTTAACTCTCCAGCCTAAATAGCATCAGTATAGACTTCTATCTCACGTTTTTACACTTCTTGAAGATTAAACCGTGCTTAAAGATTCAATTCAGAGCTTCCAAATGTTCTTTACCTAGATTATTCTTGTATTGACTTACCATACTGACAGAAAATGATATGTCTAGTCTGGTATGTAAGAGATAAATTAGTTTGCCTATTAGCCTTTGATAACTTCCCTTGTCAATGGGATGATGTCCCTACTCCTATTTGTCCTTAAGTTAAGGTCTATAGGAGTTTCTGCAGCCTTACAGCCAAGCATTCCGATTTCTTTTAGCAAGTCCAAGATATATTTTTGTCGTGATATAACAATCCCTTCCTTTGATCGAGCTACTTCCATGCCTAAGAAATACTGAGAGGACCGAGATCTTTATCTCGAATTATATTGCAAGCATCCTTTTAAGCATGGTAATTTCCTTTGAGTCATCTCCTGTTAGAATTATGTCATCTACATAGACAATGGGAATCGACTTTTTGCCTTCTGATGAAAATTTCACAAATAGAGTACAATCAGCTTGACATTGAGTGTAGCCATTCTTTACCATAACTTTAGTAAATCTGTCGAACCAGGCCCTAGGAGGCTACTTTAGGCCATACAATGACTTCTTCAACCAACAAACTAGTTGGTTGTTTGAAGGACTTTCTAAACCAAAAGGGGCTTCCATGTAGACATCCTCTTCAAGATCCCCATTCAAAAAGGCATTTTTTATGTCAAGTTGATGCAGGGACAAGTCTTGATTTATTGCAAGAGATAGTAGGACTCAAACGGTGTTAAGTTTGGCAACTGGGCAAACGTTTCTTGATAATCAATTCCATATGACTGAGTAAAGCCCTTTGCTACCAATCTGGCTTTGAATCTTTCAATACTCCCATTTTCTTTGTATTTAACATTGAATATCCACTTGCATCCCACTGGCTTCTTCTCTAGAGGTAACTCTTAAACTGTATTAGGAACCTGTCTACTGTCAAAGTTGAGACAAAGGCTTTATATATAGGTGTCAATTTCCCATAAAGCACATATCTTTCAATTGAACGATTTGTACATTTTCGGACACCTTTTCTTTGAGCAATGGGTAAAGCCGAGTCATCAACAAGGGGAATAAGGGATTCTTCAAAGAATTCATACTAGTGTGTATATTTGAGATAGGAGGATCCTCCAAAGCAGGGGGATCCGATTCGGGTTCGTGACAGTTCCTCATTTGTGATGTGTCCTCTATAGACTTACGAGTTCCGATCATTTGTTCTAAGTCGGAGTGGAATGGACGCAGATGAATCATCATGAATGGTCTGATTTTCCAAATTGGAAGACTTGAAAGTCTTAGATTTAGATATTATTTGGATTGGATGTGGAACTAAGATTCTTAAGTGACTCGAATGATGAAAAAGTAGTTTGTGTGATACTTGGATAAAGGAAATGTTGGGATAAGGTGTCTTGGAGTGTTTCCCAAAGTTGGTATTTCCTAGAGTTCTCCCCCTGAATGACAGGTTTGGGAAAGAAAGATTGGTGTTCAAAAAAGGTAAAATCCAAAGAATGGTAGAATTTTCTAATGACAGGTGAATAGCACATGTACTCTTTTTGATTAGACGAGTATCCCAGAAAAATACATTTGATGGATTTTGGGTCAAGTTTGTTTCGATGTTGCTGGTGTATATGGACAAAAGATGAACATCCAAATACCTTAGGTGGTAGGTTAGAAGAAAAAACTTTGATGCATGGAAAGACTTGTATAAGGATTTAGCGAGGTGATTGGAACTGGAGAGCACTACCAGGCATTCTATTAATGAGATAGGTGGAAGTGAGTATAGCTTCACCTCAAAAGTGTTTAAGCACATGATTAGAGAACATGATTGATCTTGACATCAATCTTAAGAACTTGTATTTTCCTTTTGAATTGGGTGTTGATCATAGCATGAAAGGATTTGAATATGGCCACAGCTTCTGATTTTTATCTCTCATAAGGAATTTCCATGTGACTCTAGTATGATCATCTATAAAAGATACAAACCAGATCGGAAACCACCTTCTGAGGAATATTTTTTCTTAGGACTCATGTCGTGTTTAGACATGATGAGGGGAGATCAGCAAAGGATAAATTAGGTTTTAGAGTATGGTTTTGATACCATGAGAATTTTGATGAGAAAGAAAATAATTCTCCTTGAATTAGAATGTAACACAAGACTCATATTTATACAGATAAGGTCAAAACTTAGTCAAAATTCTAAGACCTCAAAAAGGAAGGTAATTAATTAGAATAAATGATATAAAAATTCCTAAATAGATTTCTAATAAAAGATCCTAATTAATAACTTGGAATCCACTTCTATCTACATTAAAACTTTCATAAGTTTAATGATTTGATTTCATTTTAAATAAATTAATAGTCAAATTTTAATTATATATATATATCCCAAAGAAAAAATAAGAATTTCATGGATTTTAACTTTTTTTACAAAATACATTCTATAATTGTTTTTTAGGAAAGTTAAAGATCATGTTATTAAATATTGAAAAGTGTATAATACAACTTGTTAATAAAATTCTTTTATATTTATAAGATGTACTATGGTTATAATATAAAATGAAAATATTGTACAAATAATCTTAATATCTAAATATAATAAGTTCCAATCCCCACCACCCCCTTCTTCTACTTCCCTCCCTAAAAAAATTCTATTATTTGATTTTGCATTTATCCGTAATCAAATCCAATATGGTGGTATGATACCATTATCGTTGTGTATCTTCTTTCCAAGTTCTTGTTTATTATCCTGTAAAATGAAAAATCTTATTTGTACGTTAATTTTTTTAGCATATTCCGTATAGTGATTATTTAGATTATATTTTGTAGTTGATTTTTGCATTCACAATTTTCATATCTTGTTGTTTTGCATTGCCTATTCTCCACAGCAAAGGAGACATGGTTATGGGCCATAATCTATAAATATAGCTTATCATCTGTAAACTTGGTTATGAGCTATAAATGTTGTAGCTTATCATATGTAAACTTTTGAGTTTACCATTAAGTTTTGTTTTTAAGCATAAGTTGGTACTTGGAGTTGTGCTTACGATTTGCATTTGGACTTCAAGTTTGACTTCGTACTTGGATATTGGAGTCTGGCTTTGATATTCTAGCAGAATCTAGAGTTTGGATCACTATCACAACTCACATGGTAAGGCCACGCTATCCATACAATAAGATTTTGCACTGAGGGTTCAAAAATTACCCAAGAATACAAAATATTTGGTACTTTCTTTTCATATTCTAAGTCACATAGGCATGACCTATAATCTAACTAGATCATATGGGTCATGACCCTCTCAACCCACTCAATGATCCAATGGATTGAGCCACCTCCAATCGGCCTTGTCTGACTTGGTCACTATGTTAAAAAAATAAATAAATAAAGGAAAAGGGAAAAAAAACAAAAAGAAAGTGAAATACATACATATAAATAAGAAAAGATTGTTTAAACTATATTTTATGTGGATAGTGAATTTCTTACTATTCACAACATATTATTATTAACATCACAAATAATAAGTACAACGAAAAATAAGTATAATCAATTATAGATAAACTAAAATCTTGAGTCAAACTCTTTTGTTTTGCTATAATCTCTTATTGTTAAATTTTAATCAAAAGTGTATAAATAAATGCACATCTTAAACATGTTAAAAATTTGTTATGATTAATTTTAAGTTAAAATATTATGTTTATTTTTTTTTCAAATTTTTAATTTCATGTTGAAAAGCTAATTTTACAATTTTTTTCAAATATTGTCGACAGGACATAAATCGACCCCGCAAACCAACCTCTCCCACCTTAAGCCGAACTATATCTGGTCTGGACCACCCCAGGCCCCAGCCATACCCAGCCCATGCCTATCTATCTGTGTAATACACGTAATATTGGCGTGCCATGCTCAGCAGTGAATATTCTAGGATTAAAAAAAATGCACCATACTATAATTTCAATTCCATTACAACCTTATTCTTTATAAATAGCTATTATAATATTTAATTGATAGTAATAGCAATTTTGTAAAAATTTCTATTATAAAAAAAATTAAATAATCATTTTTCACTAAAACCAATTAATGAGAATTCAACACTAGAATTACCTTACTTATATAATATACCCTTATTTAAATAAAAAATTAACAAAAAAAAAACCCTAATACAGATTATTCAATTATTCACTAATAAAAATTTAATTACAATCTTATTCATTCAGCAAAATAAACGAATGTACTAAAATAAATTTCAAAAAAGGAAAAAAAGCAAAAAACACCATTGCTATTTGATAATGATAAACTTGTATGTTTTTTCACGTCTTGAGCCTTGGATATCGTGAGTTGGAGGTTTTACGTACCGAGCGTAAGGAGGAGGATCCTCTCTACATATACTTTGTGCAAATTCCCAAAGCATGCCATGCGAATCGTAAATTACAGTTTGTAAAAAGAAAAAAAATAATATAAATAAACTTGCAAGTTGCAACAATGGTCAAAATATTTTCACCTGTTATATATAAAATATTGGATCAGATCCAACTGCATTAGACTCTCTCTCTCTCTCTCTCTCTCTCTCTCTCTCTCTCTCTCTCTTCATCGTCCGTAGTGAATACAGTCGAAGGAATAGGTTGCACCACCAATTCCCCGCTTACAAGACTTAAAAATGTCCCAGAAACAGCAATGCGTGAAAAAAACAAAAAAAAAAACAAAATGGAAAAATAAATAAATAAAATAAGGATTTTAAATGGTTGGAATTGGCAGAATGAGGATAAATCACTACAGGTGAAGGAAACCAAAACTATAAAAATATCTATGCATCCACAAGAATTGAGCATCATATGAATGAGAATTTCTTAGAATAATAAGCCCACAAGAGAACTGACTCAGTATAGGTTACTGGCCAACAACCATTCTTCGCAGGAAAAAACCTAATCCATTTCTGATTATATTATGCTATTCTGCCATAGTCTCTTCTTCCACGAGATGATGGTGGAATGCTTGAAAGAGCTTCACTGGCCCTACGCCCTACATCAAATTTTTACTCAATTAGAAAACTTCAATAGCCCGTTCCACCATATTAGAGGAAGCACTCCTCACAATTAGACATACAAAACACTACTCGTTAATTCCAGAACAAACAACTCAAAAGTAGCTCCAAAGTCAGGAAGTACCCCATGACACACCATTGACGATTGAGCTACTTCCGGAAGAATGAGGAACCCCACTAAAGCCAGGATTTGGATTATGGTGTTTGTTATGGTTCCAATCACCCCCTCGACCAGAAATACCTCTTCCATGATTGAACCTTTGTGGAGGCAGAGGTTGCTGTCCCAAGCGACTTAAGGAATTGTAAGAGAACTGAGGATTGCCATGAAATGATTTTGACATGGCACGACTGCTTCCACAATATTGGTCATTCGAAGAAAATTTCCCTACATCTACATGTGAATATGCTTGCACGGGAGCCGGCTGTCTGAAGCAATAAAAGCCAATCAAAAAATTAGATCATAAAAATGAAAGCATGCCAAGATTGTTCCTTCTCTTAAAAACTATGAGCATCATGGTGTAGAAATGTGAGGGGAGAGGGATTGGTGGAAAGATTGAGAGCGTATTTCACTTTCTTAATCTGCTTTCTGAGTTATCCAGGACCATTATGATCATGGGTATAGCTACAGAGATTTAGCAACTAAGCATGGGGCACATGAATACACGCATGGATTATGCCATCCATTGATCAATAACAGAGATTACCTCTGAATGGATGTACTGGAGCTTGTTTGTGGGACATTGTTAGAGGTTCCAATTCCACCAAATGAATCTGCAGAACTTAGATGCACAACTTTGCCAAACTCAGCAGCAATGTGGCTCATGTCTGATCCATCTTCTTGAAGCAGAAGTTCATCACTAAGCCAAAACCAAATGAGTGCGAATTAATCACCAATGAGAGGGAAAGAAATAATGTTGGCCAAAAAAACTTGCAACCTAGTATTGAAGATACTATAATAATACAAAATATTATAAGCAAAAATAAGAGGAAGGCATTTTCATGTAAGTATTAGGCTGTGCAAGACGAATTTTCCAAGTCAGCAATCAGAGTCTGTGAGATGCTGTTTCGACCATGTAATTCCTTTTTGAAGGCATCAATTTCTCTCTCATGGGAGGTAGTGAAAAGAAGTATAGAAGATTAAATGTGAAGGAAACCTAAAAATTAAAAAACAAAAAAATAAAAAAGGACTTCTGGTTCTGATTTGTCTTTCCATTACCGCTTCCTGAAATGCAAAATTACCTTCCATGGGTTCTTGGACTTGCAATGTGTGATGCTTTTTGCTAATGGATCAAATTTAACCAGCTTCAATTGTACATCCATTCATTTAAGCTAGATGGACAATTACCTGTAATTAGGATCCCAATCTCCAGGATCAGGCAATGATGAATTATCCGTGGCCATGTCGTTGACCATTCCCAGTGTTTGATGGTGCTGTCGGTTTGAGTTATGCCGCAGGCATCCTGACATGTTTTGCATAACAGAAAAACCTGAAGGAGGAACTCCAGGGCCTCCTTGTTGTTTCCAACTTAGCAAAGGCGAACTGTTTGGTACATGACAGCTGCCTTCTGCAGGGCAAGAGTTGCCTCCTTCACTGATATAACCTTGCCAATGCAAGGACGAAGGATTTTCTTGACCATGTGAGCTTGATGAATACCCATGACCCTTTCTTCTATTTATATGCCCAAAGCCAGCTGTCTTTCCCAAGGGTGACCCCTGTAAACTTCCTCTTGCTGGAGAAGTTGGGCCATAATGCCCAGGGGAACCCACTGAAAATTGGTTGTAGGAGTTTGGTGGAGTGAACTGAGATGGACTTGTTCCAAGAGGCAAAGGAGCAAAATTTCCACCTGATGGACTTGCTCCGAGTCCATTTCCATGGGAAAACTGCATAATCCTCCTCCTCGCATCAGGACTGCTTCCAAGAAGTTTAGCACTACTTTGTGCATGTATACTCATCGTGGATGGACCAGCAGGCGAAAAATATGCAAACATATTGGTAGTGTCCCCATAACTCCCATAGCTGTTGCTAAGCACACCACTGTCGTTATAACTCCCATGGCTACCTAAACTGCCATAACTACCAGCATGTGTATATGGAATGGCTTGAAAATTTGGGCTGCCATGTAAAGATAGCCTGTTTCTGCTAGTGACCTGGATAAGATTAATTATTTGGGCACATATGTTCATCAGACCACATGACTCGTGTAAATACATCATGACACTTCTCAGTGGCCAAATATTTCAGCTAATGGCTTTTAAAAGGGTGGAAACCTCACATTTGGAGAAAGCCCTGCAGCAAACCAATGCCCCCCTCCAGGATGATGGTCCACTTTGATATTTTGACCTACCACCTACAATGGGAGATAGGAAACAAGCAAGTCGAGTAAATTAAGTCAAATGAAATTCTTTGGAATTCAGGCTTTACATACTAATGAGTTTTTAAAGAAGAGGAGTCTTGCCGAGTATACATAATTATGTTATATCAAGGCCAAAGGGTTTAAATTTAATTCAAAAGTATGTAAACGACAGAGATTAATTACTCGTTGACTGCCAAAATCTAAAATTCAGTATCAGCTAAACTCAGCATGATTACCACCCAAAAAAAAAAAAATCTCATTGGCGGGAATATCATTCTATTCATTTTTCATCGATCATAACCCCTTTTTACCAAGGGCAACTGCATAATGACCACCATGATGAGATATCACAGCTGCCTAAGTAATCAGACCTACCATACTCTGGCTTTTGCTTGAGTGGAGCTACATGTCAACCAACAACAAACCTTCTAATCCATCATGCTAGCTAGCTGGGCTCAATCTGCATTCAAAGAGATATGGTGGACTTGGCAGTCGTGATATTAAGGGAAAGTTAAGTTTATCTAGTACCAGGTTGATTGTGTAACTTATTCAAGTGCAAGGACATCAGCAGGACAAGGCAACACTCACAGAGATTCTAAAGTGAATGGCCCAATATATGTAATCATACTACAATACCAGCCAGCAAGAATTGTGACGATTGATGCAATTTCAAGTAACTTATAATTAACAATGGATGTATTGCTCCCAGAATAATGCAGGTTCGATTAAATAAGCTTTGTTATTAGAATCAGCTTACGATGCGGGGGGTTTCCCGAGGAGGTTTGTAAGGGCATGTAAAAGTTTCCCCTGTGACAAATGGGTGTCTGGAAGCCTGCACATAGAGAAGCTCACATCAGCCATGAGGGGAAAGGAATTTTAAGAACAATATTTTCAAAGTGTCAGTTAGAATAACTATCCTTCTTCCTTCACAATCTAATTTTAGAATTAATCTACATGGGAAGAAACATGACCTGATAAGGTGACCACCGTTTTGCAGGATCAAACTCAACAAGTCCTCTCAGGAAATCAACTAAGGCTAGGCGACATTGTGTCTCTGCAGCATGATCATGAAAAGAGATAAGTTCTTTGAAGTTCTATAGCTCAAGAAAGATGTATAATAAAGCGAACCTTTGATGATATCATCTTTTGACAAGTTCTTTCGATAAGGGTAATTGGTAACAATAGCTTCAAGGTTCATATGATTGAAATATTCTTTTCCAATTGGCGGTTTCTTCAATTCCCTCTGCAAGAAAGGGAAAAAAAAATGTAGCAGTAAAAATGAAGTGGAGAAATGGCCAAATAGATATAAAAGGGCTTACAGCTTCGTATTCTTCTTCAGAGAGAGCTTGATAAACACTTTTACGGCCCACAGAGGCTTCACCATTTTCCAGATTATGGATGTTGCCAATACACTTAAAAAACTTATTTGTATTCCTTGCCTCCTTCAATATATAATCAGGTGGCTGACCTCTGCATATTTTAAACATTCACATAGCAACTCAATGCAAATTTCTTTTTCTTTTTTTTTTTTTTTTTGGGGAAGGGGGAAGGGGGGAGGGGGAGGGAGAGATGGTCCTAAATTTACAAAACAGTCTTCTTACTTGTTCCATACAAGAATGTAGTGCTCACTTCCCACACATCAACGATTTTAACTATGGGGCACTATATCCTACATGACCACAGGGCTGGCCAAGATGGCAATCTGTTGAAGATCCAGCCAGCAACCCTACATATTTTTTCAATTATTTTGGTCTATGTTATAGAAGTTCTGATTGCAAATCAGTTGTCCCGATGGTCAAAGGTGCATGTACTAATGGGGCTTAGTATATCTTTTTATCTCATATTTAATATAATCAACATTTCAATTCCCTGCTTCCCATCAATATCATTAAGATTGAAAATGATTCAATTGAGCAAAAACAAATGAAAGACCATTTGGCATAGAAATTAAAATCATGGATTCTGGGAGACATACTTTCTTGCATGGTATGCCACGGTGGTAACAATTTTCCATTGTTGTGCAATGTGTGTGCAATATTCGGTTATCAAGGGTGGTTGGCTTTGGCTATGTTTGTCAGTTGCCAAATTTCATAAGGCAATTATGTGCCAATAATAGGGTATCAAGGGAGTCATTTTATGGTTATATCTGTGTCAAATTATAAGTAAAATTAAGAAATAAGAAAGACTTGCATAACTACCTCTTTCAACCGTATTTTATGGCAGCAAAATGAATGAACAAAAGAGATGTGCTATTTTTTCCAAAAACTTAAAACTCTTAATAAAGATATCCTGTAGTTCTCTCTATGATCATTGAATTCTCTCTTAATGAACCTTGTTAAGAGTTCATTGGATTCTCACTTAATGAGACCAAAAATTACTATATAAACAAATTGATATCAAGCCAACAATTGTAAATGAAGAACCTGAAAGAAAAACTCAAAGCCTTCTTGTCTAAATACAAGGAAAGCTGAGCTCAAATTGAAGCCCAAAAACAACTACTTTTAGGCAGATTGCAAGCCCACACCTTCTGTATCAACACAAAGGATGGTGAAAACAGAACATGTCAAAACAAGAAACAACAGACACAGTGAAAGTTGTGGGGGGTGCAACAACAAAAGGGCTAATTGAGAGAATCATCACAGCTATCCCTAAGTATGATGGAACTACAGAATTGTTGGCACGTAAGGTCACACACATTTTGGAAGGCAGAAGTAGTATTACAAGTATGACCATAACAATTTGCAGTGCATGGGCAGTTTTGTGTTATTATGGGATGGTGATGTTTGTCCTGTGGCCATATGTCATAAGACAGCTATGTGCCAATTACAAAATAGTAAGAGAGTTGATGTTACATTTATTGTATGCATCAAATTAGGAGTAAAAATAGCAAATAGGCAATTTTGGATAACTGCCCCTTTCATCCATATTTTATGGTAGCAAAAATGAACAGAAAAAGGGGTGTGCTATTTTTGAAAAAAAATTATAATTCTTACATTCCATAGGGCTCTCCCTATAACATAGTCTCAGTTAAGAGATCCTTGGGCTGTTCTCTTAATGATCCACAAATTAAAGTTTCAGTCTTATAACATGGTACTTTTCGAACCCAGCACAAATGCATGATAGACATCCTAGAGACCAGAAATCTTGGCAACAAAGCTGCAAATATTCCCATTCATCAAAATCGTCACGTGGAGGGAAAAATGGTTTAATGAAAGATTACATATTTGTCACACAATTGACTTGATATTGCTTTTGTTATAAGTGTGTTGAGTCAATTTATGCATAGACTAAGAGAAAGCACATACAAGCTATCATGAACTAGAAAGTGTCAAACTTTGTAAATTTTAATTCGCTCAACAAAAGCTATCATAATCCACATCAATATAACATCAACAGTTACTTTCTACTCTTTTGAACATAATGCTTTACTCTCATGCACGAATTACTCAAGGATTTGCATATTAAAAGTCTGTTTGGATTGTCTGATTTTATCTGTATCGTATCCGTGTCAATCTACATTTGTAACTTATTTTTATTATATCTATATTGTATCTATTTAGTCTATCTATGAGTAAATTATCAGTTTTTCATCGATATCTATTTCTTCATAAGTATTTGTCTGAAATCGATAAAAATATGATACCAAAATTAGTAGAATATAATGAAACAACCAGACGCTAAAGCACGAGACAATGGTCTCATGTATTGCTCAAGGTTCAAACACAAAAATAGATCAGCACTTCATTAAGGGAAAAGTAGATGTTGGGCTATTAAGTACACCCATATGTGAAGTTAGGAGATTAATTAGCAAGTCTATTGGCAAAGAGTTTTTTTGACAAAGTTTCAATACTAAGAAGCACCTTGAGAATGTTAGATATCCATTCATAAGCTTAAGGAGGAGTGTTGAAATCAGGTATTGCCACAGCATCTTCATATTTGTCCTTATCTTCCCTTATCTTAGGTTGGTCTAATCCCACTGGTGTCTCCTATCGCTTTTTTGGGAATATATATCACATTTTTCCTTTTAACTCACTTTGTGGTAAATGATATACCGATGCAACTTTCTTATTTTACTTCTTTATTCATAGATAATATCATATAATTTCAAGAAACACAATGAAGAGAAGGCAAATGCATTTGCTGTCTAATGCTTTGCTTAAATCTAAATAATACAGCCAAAAAAACTGGCTGCCATGGAAAAAATACTATTAATAAAGGATTTCCTCTTACAAAGGCCTTAAATCTATTGAAAAATTAATGTTTTAATTCCTCCGTTATCTGGAGGGTGACAGTTTTTACTTTACAGCTTATTATGAATTCTCAAATGCACCAACAGTGATATCAGAAAACAAATTTAAGATAAAAACTTCATTTATTTTTCCCTTAGTAGAGAGAGATGACTTAAGAATCATGATTAGTGGCGTTTAGAAGCAGTTCATTCTTCCAATTTTAATTATTATAAAGGTGTAAATGCTAAATATATGCAAGTGTGATTACATATTGATTCAAAGTTTTCTTCCCATTAAGACAAAATTACTAAAATAACGTTTTATTCCCATTCTATCATGTATCTGGCAGGTGAACAAGGATATAAATCATATTCTGAGTCTCATCTGGAAATATGCCATTTAGGATGTATCTGCTAACCTATTTATCATATATTTCCATTAGGATTCACAAATTTCCATACTGGAAGTGTTAAAATAGATTGATAAATATCAGATTACACCTCCAATAATCAGGCTGTATTAGTTACTTTGACATAGTTGGCACACCATATTTACATCAATCTATCTGTCAGAATTCAGAATATCCCACCTTGATGCGATTAAGAAGAGGCACGTAAAGTGGATGAACAAAATAGTTCCTCAAAGATTCCACAAGGGAGTAAAATATCACAAGTACACGGGTATAAAACAGGATCAACGGAGGTGCTGATAAGTTTCTATAACTCGATCAATCATACTGATGCAATCAAATGAAGAAAAAGAAATTCAAAAAAATGTGAAAATATAAATTTACCCAAGAATCTTGATCATTCGCTGCAGAAGATCAAATTCTGATGCTCCAGGAAACAACGGCAATCCCAAGAACAATTCCGCAACTATGCACCCAAAGGACCACATGTCAATAGCAGTAGTATATCTAAAAAGGAGTTAAAGCGATTCTTTGTTGACAGTATCTCTTCTAAAGTAAAAGCTGTGTCATCATATATAATACCATGGAAGTGTACCATTATTCTTCTCTACAAGTCATAGGTCTAAGCAAAAGAAGGGAAAAAAGAACAGAAACCAAGCAGCAAACAAGCCTAATATTAGATTTTTATTTTTATTCAGAAGTAGCTTGAAAATTAATCCACAGTATGCTTTATTGACGGATTATGGTGCTTCATTTGTTACTTGGGATAAGCAAGCTGCATCCCTTTTATCAAAACGAAGTTGAACTATATCATTCTGATGGGAACAGATGGAACAAGCAAGCACTAACACAAGCTGTGAAACTAAAAATAAAAACGATAACAGGAAACTGACAACACTGAAACCCCGGGAGAAGCACTTGGAATTCAAGCTAAAAGGACCAATAGAGCAACATAAACACAAATCAATCGAGATAAATTAAAAATAAAGGAGGAAAAAGAAAGAAAGACAGAAATAAAAAAAGAAGAAGAAGAGTCTGTAATTCGTCAACAAGGATACTGATACCCCAAAAGAA
This sequence comes from Combretum micranthum, assembly GCA_024138025.1. Lineage (NCBI taxonomy): Eukaryota > Viridiplantae > Streptophyta > Magnoliopsida > Myrtales > Combretaceae > Combretum > Combretum micranthum. The sequence continues at coordinate 154,462 of JAMXBD010000875.1, forward strand.
CTTCCGGAGATCTATAATAACGGCTCTGCATAAGTAGAAGGAAAGACTATTAGTGTCCTGTTGCCAATTGGCATAATGAAAATTATAGAGTACATGAGCTTTAGATTGATGAGAACCTGAATATATGAATAGACAGTGCGGTCTTCCATGCATGCTGATCCAAAGTCAATGATTTTTATTTCTGCTGGTTTCATGCTGTATTTTCCAGACAAAGCACACAAGTGTGACTGAGATACCATGCAACTTACTAACAAAAATTCAACAATCAAAAACATCTCACCTTGTACAGAGGAGTATGTTTTCTGGCTTCAAATCACAATGGATTATGCCAGCATCTTTTAAGAGAGCCAACCCTCGCAAAATCTATTTGCATATTTGTTAGTATGCAAATATCAGCCATCTATATGGCCAATCAAGAACAAAGACGAGATTAATAAATAATCCACTATAGTATACAATACCTGTTTTGAGAATAGCTGAACTATGCTCAGTGATAATCCCCTAAACTGGTTTATCTTAATAAGCTCATAACTGCAAGACCAGAAATCATCACTATTACTTCTCATCAATACCTTAACTGTGAGTACAAAGATTTTGATAAGCAGCATTGTATATTGAAGATGAGATGTTTCCCATCCTTTCACATCCAAACTCCCCAACAACTTGTCACAATAATGGATGACTTACAGATTTGTGTCAAGGAGTTCGAAACAAATGCACAAGTGACGCTGATGTACAAAATGATCATATATACGGACAATATGATGTTTGTCCTCTGGATCATATTTCTTATTTAACTGCAACAAGGATAATGCAGTGTGAGCATTGAAGAACGACAAACAGGTCACAACATAGTAAATTGTCATAGCAAAAAAGAAAACTGTTTTACCGTTTTCAATATAGAAACTTCAACCAGTGCCTGTTGTTGGTATGCAGGTAGATTTTTAATAATCTTCACTGCTACAAAATCACAAAGTTCTGGAACCCAGCATTTTGCAACCTGCCCAAACGTACCATGTCCAAGAACATCTTTGACAATGTACCTGCACAAGGCATTTAATTGAAATAAGTGAATGAACTTTTCAGCATTATATAATATTTTTGCCAAAAAGAAACTTTCCTTTAAAACTTGATGAGAAAAAGTTTGCCCCATTTTTAACTGCAGTAGATGACAAATGATTTCTTAAAAAGTTGAGCACAAAAAAGGGTTGACCTAGTGGCAAAGGTCAATAGAGAACAAACCTTTGTTGAGTATCCGAATTGACCAAGACACAATTCACAGTCAAAATGAGATCAGAATTTGCATTATCATAGCCATCATTGAGAACACCAACTGATGGACTGGTCAAATAGCGCTTTGGATTTAGCTCTTCTGAATACTTGAACTGTGGATTGCATGCATGATATGTTTCTACTATGTCTTTTGTCAATTTTGTCACCAACTGCAAAAGCAGGAAGTTCACAATAAGCCAAAATTAAAGTTGATTGTCCAATGAATATTTAATTATGGTGAGGCTAACTAAAATTCTGAAAGGACAGTTTTCACTAGGATCTTAATGTGCAGGGACCACACCAGATGCAGTTTCATGGGAAAGTCTGGCGTTCCTATGACCCTCCTTTAGTCACGATTTCTAAGAGAATCAGCAAAACTGAAACTAAACTAAGCCCAAGAAATAAAGGATTGAAGAACACATCCAACTTCAGTAATGAAAATTGAAAGTAGACCCCAGGATATCCTAATAAAACACTTTCAAAATTGGGCAGAAGAAGCTCTTTGAATGAAGAACGACAAGGCAATACTTTTTCCAGGATAATTAATTAAAGGCAACACAGTCAGGGATAAGAAAGACAAAAAAGGTTGTAACCCAAAGCCATCTATTATGGCACTGAAATGATAATGAGGACCAATTATACCAGCTCCCGTTATGCCTCACCTTATATGAACAGCATATCAGTTCTCTAAGTGATGCGAAAGAAGGACCCAACCAAGCATTTTGAACTGGAACTAGCAATCCGTGTTAATAGGTGTGCACATGTCCTTATTATGTGTCAAACTCATGTTGGTGCCAAAAAATATGTGTAAACATGTTGATTCATATTGCAGTCGTACCTTCATGTCAGTGTTGAATTGAGTGTCATATCTTCTCTCTGTAATTGTGTTGATAATCATGCCATACCAATGTTCATGTTCGTGCTATCATATCATATCATAGCAGCAATTGCCAGTTTGACTAAGAAAGCAGTAATAGTCTTATTCAATTGACTTGTGGGATGGAAATATTTTGAAAAAACTGGCCAAACATGGCTTGCTAACTGAAAAGGCAAAGACCCAAATTTTATATCTTTATTTGGGTCCAATGGATTGCCCTAGTGTGATCGTTTGGTCAGCTTTGTGATTATTTTCTGTGTTTATATTTTACTTTGTTGTTTTTGCATTATTTTACTTGGCAGATGCCTGTTATGTGCAGAAACTTCTAGAAGTACTAGACAGAGTGAGTTACAAAGATTATTAGTGCTAGATAGCCCATAAATAGCTCTAGGAGATAGAAGTTAGTTGAAAATTTTCCTTTGAGATTGTAACCCTAGAATGACCAATCTGCTCTTGAAGCATTCGCAGCTAGATGCTGAGTAATCATTTCGTTTGAGAATCAATTAAAATCTCCTTCTGTTGCCTTAACCAAGCCCACCCATGCACTACACTTGTTCCGATTAGAGGCTGCGAATACAACCTCTGAAGAGGTTTATTGTGCCAATAGGCATCCAGGTGAGAAGAACAAGAAATCATTCAGCAGGCAAGACAGTGCATCAGTACATTAACATACATATACATATTACATTTCATCATTCGGTAAGTCTATATCTATATCCACATGGACAATCAGCTAAAGAAAGTACACACCAATCGATCATATTAAGGAAGGAAGTGGTGGATGACTTACAGGTTTTCTCACAACGACTCGCAGGTTATTGGTGGCAGCGCGAGACAGAGACTGAGAGTAGGGACGGAAGGCAAGCTGGGCGGGAGACCAGGGTTTGGAGGACGACGCTTCTTCACTCTCACTTGCATTGCTCTTGCCCCTACTCTTGCTATTGCTATTGCTATTGCTAGGGCTGACATCATCCATCACCGAGACACCAATATATAATCAAACGTCCACCCCAATCCCATTCATGGGTTGTGTCTCCTTTTTCTTCAAATTATTATAATAGCTTATACGGTGGATAAAAATCCAAAGGAAAAAAAATATTTAAAATAAAAAATTCAGTCAGCGAATGGGGACTGACTGAAATTGCATGAAACAAACACAGCCATAATCATAATTATAATCACTATCACCCACCGATTTCAAACCCATATCAATCACTTAATACATCAACCCTTTGATTCAACCATACTCGAATCAAAATCGGAATCAAACCATGCAAACTAATCCTACAGGTTTGAAGAGATCGATATATATATGTATACAAAGATCACTAGGGCAGAATAAGATCTATCTAATTAAATATTTGATAAAACCTCGATTACAACCTAATAATTGGAACAAGAAAAGAAAAAAAAAATTAAAACGACGGTCGATAGATAGAGAGAGAGAGAGAAGGAGGGAGAGACAAAGAGGACAAAAGACGGTCGGGTCGGGGATAGACGATAGAGTGTTGATGTTGAAGAAAGAAGACAGCCACCGTCTCTTTCCCCAAAATAAAAAATAAAAATAAAAAACCATGTTTTAAAACCTTTTTAATAATATGATATAATAATTCTGTCAATATTATATTATATTATATTATGAATACCAAATCGCATATCATATCAACTTAAATTAAGGACATATACATGTATATGTATGGTCGATTTATTTTTTTTTTTTTCTTTCCAAAATCCTAATCTTTTGTATTTTTAAATAATTTTTATTACACAATTTAATTAAACATATTAAATAATTATTATTTTATTAAATTAATCATTACATCAATTATATGGTGACATATAATTGATTAAACAGATACATAAGCATATAAAATGTAACATATCATTTTTCTTTAGGTTAATTATAAAAATATGATTTGGTTTTTAATCAATTTGCAAATACATGAGCAGTGTTTTTTTTTACAAATAGGTGACTTAAGTTTCATATGAAAGTATCAGCATTATTTAATAATTTTATAATAAAAATATCGATAATTTATTGGTCATAAAAATTAATTTTACGTTTTTTCAATTTTTCATTTTTAAAAGATTAATTTTTTATACCAATAAAATTCTAACGCATATCCATTTAATAGTAATTAATTATAATGACAATTTTATATGAAACTCGAGACACCTATTTGTCAAAAAAATAACATAGGTCATTTTGCAAATTAGTTAAAACAGAAATCATGTTTTCGTAATTAACATTTTTTTTTCTTTTTAATGCTTAAATATCATGGTGATAGGATTCAATTATGGTATTTAGAATTTACATGCAAACAATCTTATCCTGCACCACACATTACCTCAAAAGACTAACACATAGGTCCATTTGTATTGTTTGTTTCTCATCTGTATTTGTATATATATATAAATTTTATGTGTAAGAGTATCTTATTTGCAACTATATTTTATATGTATTTGGTCTATTTTATGTTTTTATGAGAACTAACATATGTCTTTTATCTATATGTATTTTTTTACAGCAATTTGTTTGAAAAAGTTTGAAATAAGTGTCATCATCTGCCGAATGCCAAATGCTAAATGAACCAATAAAATTATGAAGAGAGAGATGGAAAAAGAAATAAATGGTTCAAGAAACTCGAATACGCTTATAATATGTGGAGGGATTATAAGGTATTAAACCGATTGGTTTTGAGAAGTAGTATATTTTTCCTTTGGAGTCTTGTTTGATTTTTTTAGCATCAATCTAAATTCAAAGGTGTGACATTATTGATGGTGAAATTTGAAACTTAAATGAAGAAACTAATGAGTATATATAAAGTTTGGATTTCAAAAGTGCCTATTAAATTATGTTAAAGTAACTTTCAAAAGATGTCCCCTCTTAGTAGATCCCTGCATGGGATCCTCATAAGTCTAACTTTCACCTTTAAAATGGCCTTTAAAAGTGCAATGCTTTATATTATTTTTGGGCTTGGAAAGAAAATAATATTACCTTGGTCATCAATATGAAGCCTACGATGATCACAAATCATGACTATAATCCCTACTAATTGATCATAACTATCACATGACCTATCACAACTCACAAAAATGGTTAAATCCAGCCTACTTCAAGTACATTGCCTTTTCCATCGATCCAATACACCTAGCCTTTTTTTCCACTGTACCAGTTACCTTAATAGTGTTTGCCAATGTAAAACAATTGTTACACACAACATTAACACTTGTGAATTTATAGCGCTCTCTGTCTCCTTTTTTTTAAATACTTAATGTCATAAGCAAAGAACCCTCTAAGAACACAACTTTTCTCAAACCAACGGACGACTCACTCTTCCTACCATTGAAACAAGATTCAAATACCTCTTTTTAAACAACACTCTACAACATTATTTCTCAATCATTTATGCAACATCCACCACTTTGGACTCTTTCCTTTAACCCATCACTCATAACCTATCTCTCGCAACATTTTTCCACCAATCAAGTACAACCAACACTCTCTTGCATATCCATATTCCCAAGGATGCAAACCAGACATGTAAAGTCTAGTTGTAACATAAAAAGGCATATGTTATACCGATTCTTCTTCAAGATAAAAAGATATAAAGAGGATTATACAAGGCTCGCCATCAATAAAGGTTCAGATTTATGAGCAGTGATTCAATTAAAACTCACCAAAAGAAGTGTTGTGTTTGTCGATGCCAATTAAGTAACTAAGAATGGTGGTTGAATTAGTTACTTTTAAAAATTAAAAATTTTTCAAACAATTTATAAAATTTCTTTGATTACTTACCAATATTGGCATGAGAAAGCAATTGCAATATTTAAATTTGAATAAAAATGTAAATACATGGTAGATAATGAAAGGGGAAAGAGAAAAGTTAAGACACTGTGATATATAGTAGTTCGGTCTTGTGCCTACGACTACTATTTTAGCTCTAAGCTGGGACCTTGTATGTATTCCAATGAATCCAATAAAAACTTGATTACAAATAATATGTCAATCTTCTTAGACTCAATGCCGCTATTTGGCCTCATGTCTTATCCTCAAGCTATCACTGACTATAAAAGCTATTTGTAGTCTAAAAGATCAACAACAAATACAACTAAAATCAAAGGACACGTACTATTTCTCCTTTACTAAACAATTCGACTATTAAAGGAATGGAAGATGATTGCTAAGAACATTTGAATACAAGTGTTCAACGCTTGACAGAAATATAGCAATGGTTCTTTGTCTTCAATGGCTAGTGAATGTATAAGAATAGTTGGGTCTTGAACATTGAAGATATAACCCTTCCTGATTTTTGCAACTGATATCTTTATCCTCTTATCTTCCATAACTTCAAAAGTTCAAAAATAAAACTTATAAATATATTTTACTGCTAGGTGTCCATGTTATTGTTTATCTTCTCTTGAAAACATCTTATTTAGATTGAGATAAATCATGCAAAACATTATGTTCTTATCTAAGTGTAGTTATCTTCTAGATCATGCCTATGATATCCCTTAAAAATTAGTGAAAAAAAAAAAAAACTTGTACAATTGAACGTCAAATTTCAAACCTCAGCTCAACATTTTTAAAATTGTAAAACTTATCTTGGATCTTATCTTCAAGTCTTCATGAGAAAAATTCAAATAATTATGCATCCAGCTTGGATCTTCAAATACGATGTGGAAACTATCAGTTTATTCAACTAAAACTTGAAATAACTTGATGGAGTTAGTAAAAATAAATTTAAATCCCCATTGATATTAATCCTACTCAATGGAACATTTGAATATATTAAACGTATTCAATCTTTGAAGCTAGGTCTTGAAAACACTTTTAGCAAACATTTTAATCACCTTATGTTCAATTTGTACATAATCTTAGCTTTTCAAATATTCTAAACTAACGCTCTATGTAATGCTTTGAGTGGACTCCATGTTAATTTTTCTTTTTTAGTCCATCTAGTACATGCTATAAGTAACAATCCATGTAACTTTTAATAATTTACTCTGACACGTCCTCATACTTTATGTAATGCTTTGGTTGTATTCAAATCTTAAAACAATTATGTTGTATGCTTGATGTCATGCTCTATAATGTTTGTACTATTTATAATTTTATCTTATTTCTTAAACAAATTACTACACACTTAATTAAATTATTAGTAATCTCTCGTACCTTTGTTATCATGAAAACTCATTTTGAGAGAATCTAATAGTACTGTAGGCATGGTTATCAAAATCACGATTTTACTATTTATTAGGATGCATAGAATTGATAGAATCATACAAAATTATGTAAAACTGGTAAGATCATACATATAAATTCCTAATTTAATCTAAAGTCTTTACCCAATCAATTTTACATCAATTATAATTAAGAAAAAACATAGAAAATCATAAACTCATAGAAACATATATTTTGACAGCTATGACTGTAGGTATAATATTCGAACTCCACACTCCCTTCCATAAATCTTTTTGAATCATAACAAATGTAGACGCTTTTAGAAAAATAAGTTCCCTTCTTTGTAGATTAAATAAAGAAATACATAGATTTCATAAAACATTACCTCTTTCAAAAGGCCAAACTCATATAATGCTCACCACTCAAAGGTAAAATATGTATTCTCCTAATTCATTGAATCTCCACTTTAGTCAGCAAATGTTGAATCTTGCACAACTTCCATTTGCTATTATTCAATGTAGACACCCATTTTTTTGCCCCCTTACATTATTGGTTTAAGAAGAGGAAATAAAATAAAATAAAAACTACGAAATAGAGAAAGAATCACAAAAAATTACAAAAAAAATGGGTGTTTTGACAGTCATTTTGGTGGGTGGTATGGTGAAAATAATACTTAAAAATACACAGTTCGAATAATAGTACCTTTAAACAAGGCCTTACTTAAACTTACATTGTCCATTTTGCACACATTTAAAATTTCAAGATAAACTAAACCATGAAAATATTATTTGGGCTTAACTTAATTTCATATTCATGAAATGGAGAAAATTACATAATAATGTATTTATGCCTTTAAGTAAGTTCAAATAAGGTATTAACATTTCAAATTATTAAAAAAATGAATGTATTTTTCATTAAAGGGGTTGTATTGACATTTTTCAAATGGTTTATAAAAAAGATAAACTAAATCAAAGACTTACGCTTGACAACTTAGCAATCTATCTAAAGATCTAATTTTTCAAAATGGGCTAACCATATAAAACTCTCGAATCGAATATTATTTTCTATTTTATTTTGAGTACGATCTTTTATTCTTATAAATATTTATTCATCAACTGTAAATAGTTGTAATAACCTATGTATTCAAATGATGCATTACATTAACTAGGCTTAATGAGTTTATCCCTACCCCCTTCTCCCAATGTAAATATTTAGTGAATAACATATATGTTTTGGATGAAAGACCTAAGACAACTAGCCATTATACATGCCTTCGAGAGTTGAAATTTATTTATATTGTATTGTTAATTAGACCACCTTATTAATACCTATGTATTCAAATGTTGCATTACATATACTAGACTTGATGGGTTTATCCCCCTATAAATATTGAGTGGATTAATATGTGTTTGGGATGAAAAACCTAGGACAAGTAATGTTACGCCCGAAGGTATCCTAGTAGTAGTATATATACCACACATATATACTATTACCAGTTTACCCCAAAAATGACATATTTTCAAACAATAGAATCTATTAGTTGTATCGATAAGAAATGATAAATACATGCAAGTCACAAATTAATAAAATAACTATCATCACAAGTTTAGAGTAATATAATATTACAGACCAAATTCCTATTCTACAAGTCTCAAAAATATATAAACTGATATTTCAAATACTAGCTAAATAACAACTAGGAATTAAAAGTAAATCACTTATCCTAGCTATCCTATAATCTCCCAGCTTCTGAATCTTACCGGAGTCATGCTCCTGGAAGTAACAAGCCAGGGTCATAGTATCAATCTGAAAGGTCTTTAGGAATGCGAGCAAAACCATGGGCTCAAAATAACCAGACATATTACACATCAAGCAAGTTTATTAACAAATCATGTGCAATGCAATAACAAATCATATGCACAGATACAAGCTTGGATGATCTAGAATTCAAACAAGAAAAAGATTTACACCATTTTTCTAGGGTTGAAGAACATCTACTTAATGACCCATCTGCCCATGAGAGACCAAGTACATAGGAAAATCAACGATTTCTCATTTTAGGACTATCACTTTAATTGAAAGGTATTTTAACTAACCATTTCCTGCATCAATCCTTAAAAAATCTCTAAGTATTAGTAATTTCAAAGCGATAACACGAGCATCGTCCTTCATTGCCACTTAGTTCCTGTGAAATCGAAAGAATAAAAAAATCTTGGAAAAACTAACATTTTAGAAAAAATCGAGAATTAATAGAGAACCAAAATACTAATACGTAGCTGGCTGTCATCCGTTTAGTGCATGCAATAATGTAGTTCGTGTAATACATGATAGTTTTTAATTATAAAGCTAATAATTTTTAGTCAGGCTTAAGGTGATCATACATTACACACACAACATATAACATGTTTTTCTCAAATCATTAGACAATCTATATCATCACTTTTGTTATCTTAGTTTGTCAATCAAACAAGCAATTCACAACACATACTCAAAAGATTTTCTCAACAATCGTATTATTATATTTGCTTTACATATGCCACTAATTACGAACACAAACAATGTAATAGATCTGAATTACTCACCTGCTCATGATGGTTAATCGTAATAGTCTTCAGAGAAATCTACTAATTGATCAGTCTCACATATTGAATGAATAAATAATTACTAATCAGATACATATATCTATATAAATAAATTCTATTAGTCGCCTAAGTGTCCTATATTGAGAATTGATTTAATTTCTATTATTCGTATTGGTCTTTTAAGGTAAGGATCCTATGATAACATATTCTCCTTATTTAATCTTTATTTTCATTTTACTTGTCTTGATATTAAAATATTTTATTATCATTGGGTAATTATAGAGTCTGTATTTAATAACTTGGTACTTTATTATATCATCATTGTTTTAATATTGTTTGTTAGTTTGGCCATAACTAATATTTATTTTCTATCATTTAATTTCATTATGTTTCTTTTAATCTTACTTCATATTATTATTTTGTTATTTTTAAAAGTCACATTATTCGTAAATTTAACTTATCTGATTTTCCATTTTTATATACTCACCTATATAAAATAATTATTGGGTAATTATCATGACTTCTTCTATTTGTTTAGTATAATAAATGTGTTTTCTATTCATAATGGTTTGTAATGTCTAATACTTAACAAATATTTAAATATAATAATCTTATAATATTTATATTTGTTTATTTATTAAATTTTATCTTTTGTTGTTGTTCTTCTTCTTCTTCTTCTTCTTCTTCTTCTATATGTATATATATATATAATCTATTACACACGAACAGATTTCACTCAATGAAAATTTTGCACATACCCCAGCATCCAATGTTGTTGGCATTGAACTCCTGGATACCGGTGTTCGTGTAATTTTTACACGTTCTTGATTCCAGGGTATGCTAGCTTCGAAGGCCATCAGCGTTACAACGTACACTGTTGGTGTAGATAGTCTATGCCGTCAGCGTTTGCTCGTTTTACATAAAAAAGAAATTTACGCAACTTCTGTCAAGCCCCGAAGGGTACTCTAAACGCGGCAGTCAACCGCACACAATATTAAAACTAATGAATGACAACCTTAGTCACGCAAGAGATTTAATATCACATGCAAGGCATGCTTCCAAGATAGTAGGAAACTCAAAGGGGTATTACGTTTAAACAGATAATAACAGCATGCAAGAATTTATAAGGGTAACATGTAATAATCATTAAGATCAAATTTTTACAACTTCTTAGGGGCATTCTCCAGTTCTTAAAGTCTTTCTATTCTAAGCCAACTTAATAACATACATAAATATATCAAATGCCTACTATAGAGATTTTTCTTAGACATCTACATCAAAAACTAAGTATGCAAACTTCTTCAAAAAACTCATAGTAACTTTGACTCATACCTGACAAAAGGGGCTCCTTCGTACCAACCACAAGTAATCAAACTACAACAAAAAGCTATAGGGGTATAAGCAAGACTAGCTTAGTGAGACAACCCCCTTCTTCAAGACATTTCTATAAAAACATACAAGTATTTTAGACAATCATATCTATATGCAACAATCACATGAGCAATCAAAATACATGATTAACTGGAAACCATGTGTAGCATGGATTTTGCGCCCTCCATGTTAGGATTTGGGTGGTTACCGGCCCATTCGACCATCAATATTTACATACTTACCAGCTCTTACTTACTATGTAGACTTCTCGGCTACTACTAGCCACCACTACAACTCTTCATTTCTCTACCCGAAGAATAGTGGCGAAAAATATGTGACTTACAATATGTCATGCATGAATCATTTTTAATATTGGTTTATCCAATTATTGTAAGTTTTCAAGTTAAGAGTGACCAACACATATTCACCATACCACAGCAAGAGAACATGATTTATTCACCAAATTTTTCCGATATACTTATCTTTGTATTCAACAACCACTTCATTCAACATGCATCTAATTCACACAAAGTTTCTTTTTATCTTTCCTTAAGCTCTAATGTCACTACTTACAAGCACACTCAAGAAAATATAATTAGTAAGGGATTAACTCACTTTATGTCGATCGCTCATAGTCGAAGTAGTCATTCGAGAAAGCGATATTAGTTCCTCCTTCATCTAAATAAGATGAAATACCCAAAATGAGTCTTTCATAGAATTTCTGTTCAAAGATTCTAAATATATCTTCTAATTGCGGTAAAAATCGGATTTGTGGAAATTCCAACTTAAAATGACCATAACTTGCTCATTTTAACTCGGAATTTCTCGAATTATATGTCATTTTCTACCTAATCGAAAAGATCTATCTATTTTTAAGGTTATTTTCATTGTAAGAAGTAATTTAGGTCTTGTATCAGAGAGGTACAGATTTACCACGAAAATGCCTTCCTTTAAAAACAAATTTTTCTAATCATTCCTTCACTCGAAACTTGTTAAGCAAAATTTAAATATGTATATGGTTGGAAAGAATCCCTTTGGCACATAAATAGACTCATAATTTATGCATGATGCTATAGGTGTTGTCCCATTTAATTAATTTCAATAAAACAACTTTTCCTAGGTTTTGAAAAATCGTATTTGTTGTTAAACTTTTCTTTATGTGGTTGAAATAAACTTATAAATTATTGGGTTATCATAATTTAGTGTTCTATACTTTTATTCTTTAGTTTATCAAAAGTGAGTTGAAACAAAGTTTGGTATTTTTAAGTTATCTCTCAATTTTTATTTATAGGAATTGAAAAATAGAGTTTTAAAAGTTTTCTTTAGTAGTATCTAACGAGTTTATTCCTTGAAATTTTACTTTATTATATTGTTGACAATTTTTATTTCTTTAAGTGGGTTTCTCAAGACTTGTAAGTTGATTTTTACCTTAGCTTGAAAATTTGTTTAGTTCTTAGTTTAGAAAGTTGGTACAGATTGGTATAGTATTAAGTTATCATCTATATATCAAGATTTCCATGTTGTCATTTGAAAAGAAAACATTTTAGACTTTGAAGAAATTTTCTTTACCAATAGTTTGAAATTTCATGATGAGCTTATACAAAATTTTGAAAGGAATTTGTTAAAAACATCCTTCTAAGTCTTGGTAAAAAATATTTGTTAAGTGAGAAAATTTCAAGAGTTTAGTCTTATATAAAATATCTCTTTTTATTTAGACAACAACATATTAGCCATGCATGAATATGATTATAAAGTTTATAAAAATATAAGAATAAGTATAATAATAATGTCAAATATTGGAAGCCTTAGCTTTATCAAGGATTTCTAGTCAAGCATTGGGAGCCTTAGCTTCATCAAGGCTTATTAGGAGTAAGAATAAACTAGTTCTAAAAGAAAAGAAAATTGTTTTGACTTGATGAAGACAAGTTTGAGACTAGAAAAACTAATCTTAAAATAACATAAAATAAGTAAATAAATTGCAAAGCATGAAAATAAATAAATTACAATGAGCTTATATGCTCTAAAGAATATACATGGATACATAAATATATTTAGTTAGATATAAATAAGAAGTTAACATAATAACGACAATATGAGCATAATAGCAAAAACATAATAATAAAGCATAATATACGAACAACGAACAAAACATGAACATAATGTTGCTTTCTTAGCCTCCATGGGTTTTTAGAAAACACACATTATGTTCATGCTAAGTTACATGAACATAAAGATAAATCTACTAACAATGTCATGTTATAAAGTTTAGGTATGAACAATAACAAAGTATGAACATATTGTTGGTTTCCCAACCTCTATGGATTTATAAAACATACACTATGTTCATGCTAAGCTAATGAACATAAAGAAAGCTTAAAGGATTATTATCTATAAAAGAAGAAGAAAGTAGAGGGGACTTTGAGATACCTATTGGAGCGAATTTGGGATAGTAATGGTGGTGTAAGAAATGTGTGAAGGAAATAGAAGAAATGGTGATATTTATATGAAAAAGTGAAAGACAAATTATGTTAATTAAATAAAATAAAAATAAAATAATTAGGAGTGAAAGGGGGAGGGGCTAGCGCAATTCTCCAAGAGAGAGGAGGGATTTTTTTTTTTTTTTATTAATGAAAAGTAAGATGCGAGAGATGTGAAGTTGTATTGGAAATGAAAATTATAAGAAAATAGGTGTATAGGTTGTAAGGAAAATTAGAGATAGATGAATAGTAGAGAATAGTAATGAATAGTAAATAAGATAATTAAAGTACCGATGGTAATAAAAATACGCGTAAAAAGGCTATATTTGATATTTTTAGTTTTCAAAAAATTCTAAAACTGTTATATTAAGAATCATCATATAATTACGAGTCTAATGGTATTATTGGAATATTTTTAGCATTCCATGAATCCGGACTCAAATTTTGAAAACTGATCCTGTCCGGGTACGAAACGAACTTAATTTTCCCGAATCTGATCTTTTTATGTTCCGCTATATTACTATGAACCATAATCTATGGTTATCTTGATTTTATTGCTCTAAGGTTAAGAGTACGGGATTGTCGATCTAAACACATTGTATTGACTTATATGGCTATTAGGGTTTTTGTTTGATTTTCGGTTGATGAAGGTTAATAAAACTATCGAAAAATCAAAGGGCTTACAGCTTCTGTTCCAGTGCACATCGTCGGCCTATCCACGTACGCCGTCGGCATTCGTTCGTTTTACAAGAAAAAAATTTACGTAGCTTCTGTTCCAGTGCACACCGTCTCAGGTACTATTAGCCTATCCACGTACGCCGTTGGCTTTGGGCACTTACACTGCCGGCTTTGGGCCGGTGTAAGCATTGTTCATCATCTCCCTCTTTTTTTTTTTCAGTTTGAACTTCATTTTTCTTATATTATATATGTATTATGCGTACGTTTAAACTAGGTGTTTTTCCATGCTTCACAGGTATCATACGTGATATATCTCCAACCACAACATCTAAGAATCAGTCTATACATAATTTTTCATAGTTTCTATACATATAAGAACTATAATTAAGGTTTAAAGTGGATATTACCTTGTTTGAACTATTGTGATGATGTTACACTCTTTCCTTGGCTTGATACGAATCTATATTAAGAGAAACATTGTTTAAGCTAATGTTTAACACTTAAATTAACTTAAAATGAATTTTTACTTACCTCTGTTTGCTCCTTTCTTAAGCTTGTATTGTGTTCAATGGAAGTTTGTTTCTAATGATTAAGTTTATGGGAGTCTTTGCTATTGGTTTGGGTTATTGTTGTGTGCTTAAATGGTTTTGTTTGTTAGCATTTATAAGCTAATGGAGACAACAACTTGCATGAAAATTTTCGACCAAAGAGGGAGCATTTTCTTCCACCAAACTAACTTGTTTTTACATGGATTTTCCATGCATTAAATAAGTTGGTTTAGCTAAATTTCATTTGCTCTTACGACATTTTCATTGACTTTGTTGATCCTTTTTTACTCAATTGTTGTGCAATTTTGGCTGGTTCAAATTCTAGGAAATTCCAGTCATATATTTTCCACAATTTGCACCGAATATGTGCATTGTTTAGTATAATATTATTTAATTAATTATCTTAATTTTAAGCTAGTTTATTAAGCTAAACAGGTATAAATATGTCAATTATTTAGGAGTTCTATCTTCAAAATTTTTTTAAAAGTTTCTACAAATTTTCTACATTATCTTTAATTCAAATTTGAGTTTAAAATTTACGCAATTAATTATTTTAAGAGTTTTATCTTACACGATTAGGGTTTTCTAAGCTTAATAGGTTACGGTCTCTAAAAGCTTTAGAATTCACTAACTAGAACAATGGTATGATCCAAAATGTTTATTTAGAGTCTAGATTGTTAGTTATGAATTTTTTTTCGTTCTTATTGTGTATTTATAACCTTAATAGTTCATCCTTAAACTAGCGTTTTCTAACTATAAGCTTTATTGTTTATTTACTTTCTAATATATTTGAAATCTTATTTTAATCATTTCTATATTTGGAGTTTCTGATACCAGCTACAAAATCTTTTTTTTGGTATCTATTACTATCTATAAGCTCTTATTTTAGGGTTTGAAGATATATATATATATATATATATAGATTCATAACTATTTGTGGTCTTATTCTAGGATCTTTATTGAATCCTACATTGATCATCTATTTTTATATTTGTATTTCTATCTATTTATACTAGTATGAAAATTCTCGGGGTTTATAAGTAGCCATTATACATGGCTTTGATAGTTGAAATTTATCTATATTTTAGTGCTAATCAGACCACCTTGCTAATACCTAAAGTTCTAATTTTTTAAATTACCAATTATTATTTTTAGGAAAATAACTACACATTGTATACACATATATCATATTTAAACAACAACAACAACAACAACAAAAGTTATTCGATTTTTTTTCTTTTTCAACAAGAAAATATTTATATATATATAATGTGAGTAGAATTATATGTATATATATGTAGTATATTAATTGTTATGTTCAATTAGCTTAACTTAGACAATCCACCATATATTTTAAATAAAAAGACAGTCAGTGGCATTAACTACTATTAGAAAATAGAATGTACCAGTTATCCAACAAACCTAATTTATTAACATGTGTCAAATGATTACCACCATAAATGGTTTAGCAAACAATCTAAACAAATATACTTTTCAAACTCTATATAAGAGAAGTACATTACTTTTGGGAAAATTCTACTGTCTCACCATTAGTTTTGACGAAATCGGTATTGTCACCATCCAACGGCACATATCACACCCAATTGTGATTAAATCACTAAAATAGTTAATATTTTATTTATTATATTTATTTTAACGGTTAGATTATTGACGGAATAGTCCTGCTGACAAGACCATCGAAGCTCCCTTACTTTTGCCATCTTTCCTCTTTTCTGACTTCTAGAATCCTACAAAAAATCCAAGTATGTATAAGCAAATAGCCACACCTAATAAGTGGATTCAAAAGGGCGATTAAAAATATTATTACACAAACCACAATTATTATTAATATTAAAGTATTATCTCACTTGCATGATAAGATTATAGAAATTATCCCCATTTTGATATAGGGCTTCGACGAGTCTTTTTACAACCGCTTAGGTATACAATCTCAAGCCTTATCATTACCAAGTAGGTTAATTATAGAGAGGATCACTAATGCCCGATATTTTGGTAATGAATGAAAATGTTGTTGAACCAAATGGTTCAATTTGGATTTTAATGAGAAAATGCATTGCATGATTGAATCAAAGTCACATTTAATAAGTTAAGCATATGTGTAATGTGATTTGATTAAAGTGTGTGTGTGTGTGTGTTTGTAGAGTTACAGGACCCATCTGCATTATAGCTAGTATCCAAATGCTAAATATGCGTTACGAGATGGTGTTTGGATGCTAGCATGATCAAAAGTCTAATCATGTAAACTACAACTAGCATCCAAGCACTAGGGGTTAGATTGATAAAGTGGTTGTGAAGTCCTCTTTGGGAGGCAATTATGTGATCATGGAGACTATGAACTCCACATTAAAATCCACACATGTTTCTCTCTATCATTTATTTTTTATTTATTGTATTTTACTTATATATTGTTTTGTTTGTTTAGACTGCATTGTTTAGACATTAAAATTTTAAAATGTATAAAATTTGTGTAAAACTCAATCACTCTTCTCCCCTTCTTAAGTTTAGCTTAGGTATGAAAAGTTTTTCTATTTGTATCATAGCCGGTCTCTAAGTTTTTTAGTGCATTAGAGTAAAGATCATGACTACAAATATATTAAATTTCTTAGAAGGACAAACCAAAAATAGGTTACTCCTGTTAATCGGAAATAATCATCCATATTAGAAAATGTAAAATGAAATTTTTCTAAAAGTACAAGATGATGTTATGGAATTGTTGTAAATAGAAGGAAAGAGAAGAACATAATTATATTAAAGCAGAAAATGAAAAAGTTCAATTAAATGAAATTGTTGTAAATATTTTGTATTGTGGGTTTAATATAAACAATTTTAATAAAGTTTGTACATGTGAAAATACCAAACAAATATGGGACGAGATAAACAAAACATATGAATGAACAATTAAAGTTGAGAAACCAAAATAAGTCCTATTTATGGACAATTTGAAAACTCTAAATGGAACCTAATGAATCTATAGATGAAATGTGTAATGGGTTTACTTACATTATAAACCTTTAAAGTGCTCTTGGTAAGAACTATACTGATGTGGAAATCAATCTCAAGCTTCTTAAGTCATTACCAAAGGATTAGAAGAACAAGAGAACTGTTGTTGAAGAGATATATGATTTGAGCAAATTAACCAAAGAGGAGCTCATTGACACACTTAAAACTAATGAAATGATTAAAAGGTAAAGAAAAGAATCCAGTAAGAAAGTGATTGCCCTTAAAACTTTCGTGCTCCTAGTCAAGTGAGAAAGAGAAAAATGATAATGAGTTAGATGAAATGATTAAGAAATTTGTAAAGTTTTAGGAGTTCAACAAGAAAAAATTATTTTATAATTTTTGATAGAGTATATGTTGCAAGGTGGGTATAAGATATCTTGGAAGCTATGCCATCTATGTAATAGGGTACAAGTTTAAACGCATATACAAAATATGAAGACCTTATACCCATATACTACCCTATAAGAAAGTGCGACTATTTTTTAAATAAGAAATCACATTTTCTAAGATAAAACTTGGATACTTATCATTTTAGAAATCATCTCTTGAAATATATGATTTCACATGATTTTAAACGACGTGATTATTTTTAAAAGTCTAGATTTGTGAGATTATTTTTGAAAAATCCAAATTTTTTTAACCTTAGAAATGTGTTAACTAAAAACTTTAGCATCATGTTTGGTTCACTGTAATGGAATAAGGCTAAAAAAGAATAGTAATTCCTTTGTTTCATAAGGAATAGCAATTCCTCTGGTAAGAATCATAGAAACTTCTTATTTATTTCACGTTATATGGAATAGACATTCCTTATAATATATTTTTTACAAACCAAATGAGTATATCGCCATTCCATAAAGATAAAATATTAATTCCATTTGTCAACCAAGTGCAACGTAAAGGAAAATAAATGATAAAGCTAAAAATAGAAATCCTACTATGAGTAGAGAATGTATCTATATTAATTATTTGAAAATACCAAGTTTAGAATAAAAAATAAATATAAGAATCGTGTCTAACAGGATTGTGTAATAAGTAATTACCATTGAATAGTGAATATATATATATTATAATGTTGAGTTAAATTTAAGTGTTATAATAGTATGTATGGAATAAGAAAAAACACAAACCTAAAATAGACAATTAAAGTCAGGGTCTCATAGCATAGTTGGAGTGAAATTAATGTTGTGTTTGGATTCGTGGAAGTAAAATAAAGTTGAGAAATGTGCAAAAAGGGATGAAAATTGCATGTTTAAGTAGTTTGAAATGATTAGAATATGGATGAAAAGGATATAAATAGTGGACAAGTTTTCATCGATAGTCTTCATTTTTTAATCTAAATTTGGAGAGTAATATGTGGGAATGCATAGATATGTAAATAATTTACAAATATACCCTTAACTAAACACAGGGTTGCAGACGAATCAAGTTACCCGTGAGCTATTAGAGTTTGCTTAATAGATGAGTTGAGCTTGAGCTTCAAACAAAGTTTGTTTTAAACTCTTTTTCTTAAATGAGCCAAGCTTGAACTTTACTTTAACCTCACAAACAAATTTATCAAGGGCTTATAAGCCAAGCTCATGAGCAGGTACATAACATGTTTGTGAACAAGTTTTCTTTATAATATTATTTCATTATATATAATTATTTATGTTAACAAGCCCAAGATCAAACTTATTGAGCTATACAATCCTGATCTTAAGCTCAAGCTTGTTCAATCTTATTAAGCTAAACAAGTTTACAAGCCAAGCATGGGCTCACAAATCCCTAGTGAGCTCGGGTTTGAGCCTATACTTTTTAGGCCCATTAAAAGTTTGACTTTGTTCGAGCTTGTTAATACGTTACACGAGTCGAACCTATGCTTTCAAAAGCTTGGTTCAACTCAGGTTCAGCTCATTTTCAACCTTAACTAAACATATCTAACTTTTAGTTAAATCATCATTTTACTTCTCTTCTTTTTATTTCTTTAAATTAACCAAATAAGAGAAAAAAGAAAGTTTTAATTTCCACTCTTTATATCTAAAAACATCCTTCTTTATTGCCTATCCATACCAGGAATACCTCAAACCCTCACATAATTAATTTATAAACGGTTTAATTGAATAATATAATAGATAGTTAATTTTAAACATGGTTAGATAATTTAAAAAAATAAAATAAAATAAGTAGACAGTAGAGAAAGGAAGAGACAATTTGATATAATTAAATTAGTAAAAAGGTTAAATTGAGATTTGAGATTTAAAATATTTTTTTAAATCTTCTATATGTCTCAATGACTTTTCTTTATGAATCAAACTTTTAATTTTCTTCAAATATTTCATTGAGACTCCTTTTTCTTTGATTTCAATTCTTAAATTTTGAAATAAATATCTTAAAATGTTTTACAGACTCCTAAACCCTTAAATTTAGTTAAATTTCATTTTGTACAATCTTTATAAATTTTTGAAATCAATTAGTTGCTTAAAAATATCAATTTTAGACTAAAACCCAAAGTAAATATTTGATTTTCATTAACTAAACTTTTGAATTGTGTTTTTATATCAAGTTATAAATTTTTAATGTATATGTTGTCAATTTATTCTTTAATTGTTATGATATTAAAAGATAATCATCATAAATATTTAAATTTAATACCCTATTTTAAAAATATTTTGATTTTCCTTACCCTCATCCCTTCCTTTTCTTTTTGCTTTTCCTTTCCCATTCTCCTTCCTTTCTTCTTTCTTCTTCTTTTCTTATTCTTCTTCAAATTGCAGCCCTCAAATCTCAATCTTAACAAGACTAAGCAAGAAATTAATGTTAGAAAAGAATATTAGAAGTGGAAATTATGTTAGAAGAAGTTGTAACCACTAGAAAGAAGATTCGATTACATGTTCATGCCTAAAAGCTAAGTATAATTCTCTTTTTTCATTTTGATTGTTGTTTATGAGTATGTATGATGAATTGACGTCAGATCTAAGTATAAATTGTGATAAAGTTGGAAAAACAAGAGATATATGAATACGCATGACAAAACCTAAGGTAGTATATACAATTATATGTTAGATGATTGATGACATGGTTTGAAGATATATGAAGTAAAAACATGTCCAAAAATGTTGTGAGTTATGATTTTGAACTTGTATGATATTGTTAAGATATAGTAGATGGAGTTCTTTGAGTAAAACAAGTAGACAAATAGCCAAAGAGGAGCTAAATTGAATAAAGGAAAGCAGGGGAAGTCGTCTGAGTGAATACACCTCTTGATATGGGGCATGACAAGGGGCGTGGTAACCACTATCCCCATGCTAAACCCATATAGGGCATGGCAAAGGGCTTGGTGGCCACCACGACTCTTGATATGGGGTATGGCAAGGGGCCTTGCAGCCACCACCACCCTTGAAACACCCCATATGGAACCAGGGGCTATCTTGTTATTCTTTTCCTTATTGTTTTAAATTTTATTAATTATAAATTTTTCATCCGAACTGGGATTTAAATAATTCAAAATACTACGAAAACCTTAAAAAGAGATCTATGACTTTTATGCTTTAAGTTTTTAGAAATTCTAAAAGTCTTAAGGCTTAAATCTTGATTAATTCCAGCTATTATATTTTTCAAATAAAGTTAAAAACTTATGTTTCCTTGTTAAATATGTATAGTTAAGTATAAAATGAACTTAGCTAATAAAACTATATTTAACTTGACTAAATGAACTCGAATGAACTAAAATAAATTAGATTGATTAAGTTTAATCAATTTGGCTAAGATTAAGTTAACATGGACTTAAGTTAATATGAATCTTAGATATAAAATGAACCTAGTTAATCAATCTTAATCTAACTTGACTAAATAGATTTTAGTAAGCTAAAATGGATTAGATTGATTAATTTTTATTATCTTAGCTTAGTAATTGGATCAAATGATTAACTCTAATTAATTGGATAGGATTAAGTTAAAATAAGTTAATAGTTAATCATTGGGTTAAGTTAATAAGTTAGGATGAACCATGAATAATACGGGAATATGTTGTTTTAAATGTGTGTTTGCTTAGAAAATGAATGTTTATGTATATGAATGTTTTATAGATGTTTTTGGCGGGGCGATCTTCGTAGCCATAACGAGGTTCCTATTTAGTATATGATCAAATAGGATTTTAATAAAAGTTTAATATAAGTGGATAATGAGCATAATTTTTTATAAGAGTTTAATTATTGAATCTATAGACATGGATACCTTATTTATTTTTTGAGATGGATTCTGAAACATCCTTCAAGTCTCTATTTGGATTTCACATAAAAGGTATGCAATAACTTGTGTGGTGATTGTTAGAATAGGTATCTTAGAAATGAACTGACACTTAAACTCGGCTTAATAATTGATTAGTGATGGTTATGCTTGTATCGTTGAATCTAATGTAGGGAGTGACAACTTTGTTCGAGTAGACACAGTAGCTTAAGCACTTACGCTACCCCATCATGATGCAATGACATTTTTAAGTGGCTCGGTGGGTAGCTGATGGAGCAAACGATATAGGTGTAACGTCTATCTTAATCGGCGAGAAGTAATATATTGGGGTTCACGTTTATGGAAATGGTTGAATCCTTTTATATTATGAATTGAGATGGGTAGAGTATGTGTAATGGCTATGAACCCTATATGAGACTCCTATTCCTTTTCGGTTATATCATCTAGGAGTTATAAGTATTCGGACTGCCTATATTAACCCCCCAAGCGTCATGTCATTACTCAAGACTCCCAGATTCCTAATGGCTTGTTCCAGTGTGTGAGTACTCCTGTGTTGCTTGATTTACTTTAAATGAAAGCTAATAATTTGTTGGTTGTTACATTGTATTTAGTTAGGCTTGTGTGCCATTCCATGTGTGTTTGTATTACTATGTACTAAGCTTCGACTCATTATTGCTGTTGTTGTTCTTTTTCTTTTCCTTTTTTTTTTCCAGGTCTTGCTTTGATGATGTTGATGATTGGATGACAATGATGCTAATTTGATGAAGATGATGGTGTTGATGCTGGTAATGATGATGCTTGGTTCGAGTTTTGGTGTGATGTTGGAGGAGTGAATTAATGCAGGACCATTGATTTTATTTTATTTTGTTTTTGTTATAAGACTTGGATTTATTTTCTAAAAATGTATTTTGTTTTCTTTAAGAGGCTAGTTATGAAGCCCATATGTTTGTGATAATCTTTTCAAGCTTTGTTTTTGTAAAAGTTCTGTTTTACCGCTACCAATTCTAGTAATCCTAAAAATCTAATTAAATTATTTTAGTAATCTGAAACTGGTTAGTAATGTTTAACATAAACAAATTCTTTAAGGAGGTTTGCGCATATAATACCTAAGGTATTATACGTGGCTGACGGATTTGGCTTACCTGAAATTTGATGTAGGGTGAGTTGGGTCCTTACAATATCTCACCTTCTATTTCCATTATAATACAAGTTTTGCAAGTTAATTGACGTGGTAATATATAGTTGTGTAAATGTCAATTTTGGTACTCAAACTTTGCGTAAAAGTTCAATATAATACTTGTTGATGGTCTAATATCGACCACATGCCTTCCAAGTCTACTCCAACATATTACCCACATGGGCTGACTTATTGGGCTCATGTCCAATTCATGATTACACAACCTGAAGTCTTACCGAGGTGCCTCTTACCCTAGTTTGGAGTATTGACTAACCACTATTGCATTCAAACTACATCCAACATATTGTCACTCAACAAGATCTCTTTACTCAGGCTCGACAAGGGTAAACATAGATTAGTGGGCTTACTCCATGTCTTCCGTCATTGTCACCACCTACCCATGATGCCACGGTACACTCAACCACCAGGAACTTGCTTACTATAAATATAAGAGTAACCATCATTGCGTTCATATAACATTCGACCCATTGTCACTCAACGTGATCTCCTTGCTCGGGCTCCACATGGGTAAACATGGATTAGTAGGCTTACTCCACGTCTATCGTTGCCATCGCCAACATACTCAACCGCCGAGAACTTGCTTATTATAAATATTAGACCGACCACTATTGCATTCAGACTACATCGACCCATTGTCACTTTGCATTATCTCTTTACTCAAACTCAACAGGGGTAAACATGGATTAGTGAGCTTACTCCATGTTAATTGTCATTGTCGCTACTTACACATGATCTCATGACACATTAAACCACCAAGAATTTGCTTACTATAAATATCAGAGTAGCCACGTCGAGCTTAGCTCCATGTTTTGCTTTACAGGCCTATTATGTAAAAGAGTCCATCTAGTCAGTGATCCCTCTTCAACCTCTATCGAATTAAAACTAGCAACAATACCTAAATTTTAAATTAATTGATTTAATAATCAATCAAACTTTTTGTAGCCACTTTTGTTATCTCTTCCCTGACAAAGTTTGCCCTGTTTGCATAAAGAAAAGATATCATTAAATTTTTACCATTGCTCTTATGATCGTCTAAAACTGATAGGTTCCTTTTTCTACATTAAAATGAGATTTTTCAATCGCAGTCAATCAAATTAAATTAAAACCCTATTCTTACTTTGTGACTAAGGCCTACCTATTGATTGTAGTACCAGTGTAAGCATAAGGGTTGTTCCACCAAGACCTGTATTTACTAGTAATTACCCTAATTTTATTATCTAGCTAATATAATCCGAATTATATTAATATACTTACACAACTAATTAATTAATTAGCCATAGCAAAAGTGAGGGTCAACGCTTCTAAGAATATCATATCATAAGACTATCCCTGATCTTAATTCACCACTAACTCTATTTCTAATTCCTTATAAAATTTCATTAACGAGTTGTTTAAGTTTTTGAACTGTTGGAATCCCTAATTTCATCAATCTCTTTTTCAAGATAATTGAATTCCAACCCTATTTGCCTAATGGAAATGTCTTTCATCATTAGATGCATACAAAATTGCATTAGAGTTCATGATTCCTTAAAAAGATTCAATCTTTATATAGAAAGTTCATGCAATTTATATCCAAAGTCACATTCAAACTTCACTATTCTTGCTAGATCTATTTATCAATCAATTCGCTAATTAAATTAACAAAAACCAAACAATGATCTAACACTATGCATATATTAAATCAAGAAACAAAAACAAACACATGAACATATGCAAGAAAATATAAACTTCCATTAATAAAATAATTCAATCTCTACATTAAGGTTAGTGTTCCTTAAGACTTTAAAAATATCTATTTTTTCATAGAATAAGAAATATAATGATAGAATAAGGAAAAATAGTAAAGAGTCATGATTACAACTCTTAAAGATGAAGTCTTATGATCTCCAATAAACTCCAATGTTCTCCACTTTAAAACACATTTTTTTTTTCTCTCTAGGGTTCATAAAAAGGAAGAAGGACATGAAAAAGACAACTTAAGGACACTATTTATAAGAAAGGAACGATTTATCTTTTGCACGGGCATCCTATATGGCCTATGTTCAAAACTTGTGTAGGATGTAAGCTGGTGAAATTCATGAAATCTAAAGTTACACGACCCTTGATCACGACCCATGCACTCTGGTCGTATACAATATAATCCGCTTCTGATTTCTTTCCAACATCTATGTAGGCATTTTGCACAACTTGTGTAGCCTTCTTATGCGCTTTGAAATTGCTTGGACGTTTTTCATCTTCTACTCCAGCATTCTGTAGAGCTTGTGCAGAAACGGTCATTTTCCACTGGCCTATTTCTTCATTAAAATCTCCTTCCTCAACTCATCTAGAAATTTTCATTAAGCTCAATATATTCCTTTATACCTGAAATTAACATTTTAACCCAAATAAGTATTATTTTCCTTAATAATTTACATAAGACCTATATAATATAATATCAAAACAATGTGAATAATAAATGTCTTTAGACACTTATCAAATGCAAAGCATATGGATATGGTATCAGTAGGGCAGCAAAAATAATCACAAAAATTTTGATTGGGTATTAGATTGATCATTTCAAACATCAGGTACTAAATTAAATTTTTATGTAAAATTTTAGGTTTTGGATTGGATTTTTTTTATATCTATTAATATTAAGTAAGTACTGTATTGGATTCCACATTTTTTATACATAAAATATACATTTTTAGTCTTATTTTTTAATTTATTTACATATTTTACCATAATTTAAAACTAACAGTTTTTTTCAATAAGTTTTTTATTTAAAAGAAATAAAATTATTTTCTAGTTTCCTCCTATCATACCTTTCGTTTTTTTTTCCCCTCCTCTCTTATAATTATTACTTTTTTAATTTTATAATTATAGTTGAAGATACCAAATGACTTGTGAGTGAATGACAGTGTTATCATCTATTTTCATTAGGTTAATATCATAAATGCTTCTTAAAAATTTTCAACGTAAATAGATATTTTCCTCATAATCAAAATTTTTTGTATTAAATTAATTAATTTTAAAATTTTAAATATTAAATTAATCAACCTTTCAAATACTAAATTATCTAATTTCAAGATTAAAATAACTAATTATGTATTTTGCCCACTTACACGTACCATTCATCAAATTATCCCATATGAATCTTTCTTAGCAACTAAGAACGAAATGCAATTGCGCGTGGGAGCAAGAGTAATAGATACTGAATAAATGGGAGCCACCAAAATTAGAAGCATAATAACAATTGGATTGCTCAATAAATTTTTAGGAGAAGATAAGGCGTAGGGTAATTTAGGGTTAGGGATGTGGATAGAGATTATATGTGGGCTGGTGATCTATCGGCTGTTCCGGTGTTTCTTCTCCGACAATGACCTACTCGACCTTCAAACCTCCGATTCCGATTCCACCGCTCTTTTCTCTGTTGCTACTAGGTACTGACTTTTTTGTTGCTTCTTGCTTCTTCTTCATTTTTACCTACTTATTATTAGGGTTTTCTTTAGACTGTATCAAATCAATGTTAGATATATATTATGTTATTGATGATGTTTTATGGATGTAAATTTGTAAAGACTAGAGAAAGCGTACGGAGGGAAGGCATATGTGGGTCTCCGAATACCCGATCCAGATACAGCCTCCAGGCAGAATATCGACATTGTCCTTCTCACCAATGGGTACCGCTTCTGCTTGCTTGCTTATTTCCATTTCTATTCTACCATCTTTCATCATCGTATTCTTAATTATTATTATCATTATTGATTATGTCTTATAATTAATTAGCTGTAAATAATTGCTATAATAACACTTATTATATATTTATATACATACATACATGCACGCAGGGAAGCTGTTGTTGTTTCGGTTAAGAACTTCTCGGGTTTCGCATCCATTGATAGTGATGGCTCCTGGGTTTGCTCTGTTGATGATAAACTCAGCAAAACCCAACGATATCCTGATCCTGTATGTATATTTCTTGATTTTTTGCTATTACTTACAACTCACAGCCAACACTGCCACCACCACCACTACTCCTACTACTTACAATAACGCTGGATTGTCTTTTGTCTTTAATACTACTTTACTTCTGGGGCTCTGTTTCAGGTTTCAGAGGTTAAGAAACAAGTTTCCATTCTTGAAGCATACCTTGAGCAACGAGGGATCCCTCTACCTCAAGGATATATCTCCTGCAAAGTAGTACTTTCCGATCCCAAATTTTGGTAATGCTTTTGGGACCCACTCTCATCTGCACACACACATGAATGAACAGTGTTAATCACTCGTTAGCTTGAGCTCATCCACCAAAAAACCTTTTTGAAATTTTATTGATAATTCCATTTCTTTTTAAAACTACATGTCAACATTAGATACTTAAATAACTAAGCAAGCTGTAGCAAAGAAGAAATACCCCCATCATAGAACAAAGAATGTATTGCTTTTCTTGCTGGGAACACTAGATAAATAAATAAAACCCATAGCCTTTTAAGGAGGGTTTACTTACAAGCTCGATAGATTCTTGAATTTCATGAAAGCATCGTTCACAAGGCAAATCAAATCAACTGAAGCATTAGAACCAGCCACTAAGGCTTCAGCAGAACTTAAACGAGACTACTTACACTAAGCAGAGGTGGGAGAGACTGGATGGTAGGGGGAAATAATTGATATGCCGAGGAATTGAAGAGGATATTATTTGTGGTAGAGTGTGCCATTAGAGATGATCCATATTACTGATCCACTGGAAAGAACGATTGATGTTTTGTGTTGTTCAAGAGACATAATAATATACTGTATTATTATGAAAAATGGTCTGATTCAAACTATGCAGTATAGTCATGTTGTGAGAATGCACAGACCTAATGCATTGTTTACTGTGTGGACTCTATTGTGACTTTTCATGAAGAAAATGCCATGATATAGACACACCTATGGGGATACGCAACTAAATCGTGCTGGAAATCCAGAATAGTGAAAACATTGATTAGACGTGTTGTATATCATATTTCCTAGAAATGCAATTGATCTGTATGTTTCGTAGATAAATTACTGTATGTTGTATAAGCTCATGCTTGAAACAGTTGCTTGATATGATTTTCATAATGCTTTTGAGCATATGCCAGCCATGCATCTTCTTTACTTATGCAAATGAGATGCATGCATTTTTTTCTCTTTTGGGGTAAGTTCAGATTTTTTTTTTCATTAAATAAAGGAAAAGATACAAAATATACAGAAAATTGAACAAAAAAAGTCATCTTAAATATTGACAATCATAAAGAAAATACAGTTAAAAGAGAGAGACTCCTAGGAATAGACCTTACAAATAAAACGGGTAAATAATTAGAACTTGATACCATCAAAGAATCTGCTAGTGTCATATCAGAAGGAAGTTCAAGTTATAAAGGCTTCTCGATAATAGTCCATTACAGTATTCCATTCCTTGATAATAACTATGAAATTGCAGCCACATCCACTAAAGTGAACAGGTACTTTTTGGTTTCTATTTTAATGAAACAAAATACTTAGCATAAAAACAGTGTCAGGATGGGGAACTATCCCCCATTGAAAACATTGTTGCCCTTTGTCATTTAGCTGAATCATTGTCTATTTTCAGAGTAAACGCAATGAAGAAGGAATAAAAAACACAGAAAATAGGTATTTTTTCATTACAATACCTTTGGCGTATGTATTAAAAAGCGTTTTCTTTGTGGAATATCATGTATCTTATGCATTTTTACCATGGCAATCAGTATATACTTTTTAGCCGGACTGTTTTTCGAAATAATTATTTTGTATAGGTACTGTATATCTGTACATTTCTTGTGTTGTAGTAGTATTTTTCTTGTCATATGCTGCAGGGGCATCAGGGCCCTGAGGTTTTTATTCGTCTGGCATTATTTTTATTGATCGTTTATCTTTTTTCCCCCTTTTGCAGTACCCTCAACTCCAGTTGTTTTCCACCTGAGGTAATGACATATGAACAATGGGCAAAGTCGAAACTACAGCCCCGAACTGCATTGTCTGATCGGGTTATGGGTGCTTTCCGTTTTGGGAAGAAAGAAATGCGGGAGTCTCTGCAGCAGCAACTTAAGTTTGGTCTGAGCACAGCTCCAGCTTGGGATAGGTTTGTTCTTTCATCCTTCATATTTGATCTTTATTTTTCTACACATAGTAGCATAAGTTTTAAGCTAACTATCTATGTCATCGCTATACAGATTGGAGCTTAAAGGAAATAAATTTGTATTGGGAGAATTTTTGGAGTTCAAAGGTAAGTCAGAAGATACACAGGCTCTGAGAAATGTCAGAAGATCAAAAGTCGGTCGCTTACTCGTTCAGAAGACAAGCATGTTTGGATTTGGTAATTTCACAACTTACACTTTTGTGTGCATACTCGTCAAACGAAATTCTGTGCTAATGTGTATCATTCAAATGCAAGCATGATTGATAGATCTTTTGACTTTAAGGGGGAAAGGATAAATGTGTTGCTAAAATTAAATGACTTAAGGTTCATTCATGACCTCATCTCTCATTGCATGTCCTGTGGATGGATGCCTTGGGATGAAAATTAATTAATGATGATCACGACTTTTTGATCCCCTCACAATTTTCAAACCATTACTTAAGTGAACTTTTGAATGGCAATTTACTTAAGTGATGACTTGAATAAGCTTCAAAGGAGTGATATCAGCAATATGACTCCTGAATTTTTTATTTCAGTTAAAGTTGGCTTCTGCTAGTGTTATTGTACTTGTACATGGAAACTGTAATCACAAAGCATGGCAAGAGAGAGAAATGGTATAGTTAATTATGGTTACCAAATTTTCCATTTTACTATTTATTAAAATTTATAGAACCGGTATAATTGTACAAAATCGTGTAATATTGGTAAAATCATAAATGTGTAGAATCAAATATTTAAACTCATAATTTTACCTAAAATTCTCACCAAAATGATTATGCATTCATATTAACTAAGAAAAAATATATAAAATTATAAACTCGTAGAATCGGATATTCAATTTGTGATTTTGACTAGTATTTAAATCTTACATTTAAGTTTGGCTGATATGGTTTTTGGCTTCTTTCTAGTTTCCATCATCTTGGTTACATGCTACTATCAAAGAAGTATAACTCAAACCGGTTCTGAAATACGAGTGTCATATGAATGACAAATGGAAACATAACTTGAGGTTGTGGAACCAATTTAATCGAGTGCTCTTGTTGGTCTCCATCAAATAAGCAGCTGAGTGCCTATTAAATGATGATTTCAACTTATCTTCTCTCTTCCTTCCTTTGCCTATTATGCAGCACCTTCAAAGCTCCAGGTTTTGTATTCTTCTCGTGATTATCGAAGTGAGGAGGGGTCAGATTCAGAGTGGGCAGAATTGACTGTAAGATCAAGCACAGAGATCATTTTTCAACCCATGAATCCAGCTAAAGTTCGTAAATTGAAGTTGTCCTCTGTTGTTTCTATGACGCTTAGTCCATAGTTTTCTCGGAGGCATGAAAAAATCTTATTTGAAGTTTTGATTGCATTAAATAATTGTCGTGTCTGGTATACCTTTAGGAGGAGGTATGTATATTAAGACTATATATGCAGGAACCAGAGCTACTCAATACTTGTATACTTGATAGGCAGTGTGATTCCTTCAAGCTACTCCAAACCTATTTTGATGATTGTTAGTAACCATGTAACCTATTTTAATGATTGTCAAAAGCCTCATATTCTAGCGATATTTCCTCTAATCTACTCTTAATCTCTTAGTAGAAGTATTAGATTCAGTAATAGATTCAAATTCCTCATTTCCTTTTGTAATGGTAAAAACAAAAATATAGTTATGCTTATTAGTTATGTATATATGTATGTATGTATACGTAGTATGTATAAGAATTCTCTGATAGGAAAAGATAAACAAATAACAGATAAAGCTGGTATACATGAAATGAAACTATTGTAATTAAAAAAAAAAAAAAAAAAAAACTGTTGTTAAAAGATGCAGTCTCCGTACATCAATTTTCTAGATAATGCAGTCAATGTTGGAATATTGGTCCGTCCCAGGCATCCCAGACCACCTTGCATAGGCTTCTTTAGTTCTGATGCTAGGTATCTTCTCTTCTGACAAAGAATTGTGCATGAAGTGGAGCTACCATCTCCCATGATTGGCAGGATACACTAGCTCCTCAGCTTAAGTTTTGAAGCCTCCCCTCCAAGGAGACAGCTGCTTCTGCACAACCTAGTTTCTTGACCTTTTTAGTGGAAATACCTCTAAATTTCTGCGCTTTCCGTTTCTTTGATGCAGATTTTTCCTCTGTTTGCAAACTTTGTTTAGTATCCTTCTGAGAAGTTAGAGTGGTATCCTTCGTATCAGACGGCAAATGTGCACCTTTATTGTTTGTCATGCCTGCTTCAGGTTCAATAACAGCCATTCCATTCAAAGTGTAATCCAACAAAAATGTGCTTCTTACGAGTCTGTCTATCCTGTTGAAGTGTCTCTGGGAATATGGTATCAGGCCTTCAAGCAGCTCTCTGATCCCACTTATCTGAATATCAAAGAGAATTCATAGCAATTCGTTTCTTAGGAAATTTTTCTTTTTTTTCCTTATTTTTTTAGGCATAACAGAGAAAATAATAGCAATTTAATTTTTACTTTTCCCTTTTTCTAAAACTCTTCTAAAATAATACCAGAAGCATATTATACTACCTACTCTTCTTATTCTCCAACCATGCAAGTGACATCAGCACTTTATCTAGTTCTTCCAATACCATCAATAGGGGGCTGCCAGTGATGACCTCTGTGTGAAGATTGATGACTCGGCCCTTTCTGGTAACCCTATCCACCTAATATGAACGACCAATACATAGGTCCATTCCTCAAGAGATGGATAACTCTTGTGATCTCAAATCCAAAGCATCATACCAACTTTTCCATCTTGTCAATCGGATACAGGATCAAGACAATAGTTCCCATGATGTCTTTTTTTAAGCTTCCAATTGTTCCCAATATTAACTCGATATGCAATGATCACTACTGGACAAGGCCATAGCTGTCATAAAAAGTTTTCGAAAAGGAAATTCATTTCACACGAGGGATGGATGCTTTTCTATCGTATTAATTTCAAGGTAAAGGTTATTCATGATGAAAAGAGTATCCCTCTTGGTGAAAGAACCATCAACCATATACATTGTACATCATTAGAAGAAAATTGGTATTGAACTTTTTTTTCTATAATCTATTGGTCTCAACTCTATGGGTCTCTAATTCCCTTAGGTAACAAGGTCCTTGAAAATCATAGATCCAATCCTAGTGAACAAATCTTCATTATAAATAAGGTTTTTTCTGCCAATTCCCATTTGAAAAATTTTAGTCGGACCAATAGCACATCAAATTGTATAAACATCGCAACAATCAAATTATAACTGACGGAAAAGCAACTACCTCGATGATCTCTGGTGGAGGAAGTATCTTAAAGATAAGGAAAAGCACAAATTGGGCAACGTGACACAGCTTTGGCTTTGTATTCCATTCTCGAATATATTCAAGGAGCTGACATACTTCTTCTTTTCCTAGAGACGAAAGGACACTCTCTATATGATTTACGGCTTCTTTATTCCTGTAAATACTACTGTCAATAAATGCCATGCCTGCACTAAAAAAAGTGTTCAAAACATACTGACCGGCAAATTTCCACAAATAGCTCATACAACTTATGAGGCCGGCAGAGTTGCAATGCAATTTGAATTGCTTTGGAATAATTAGCATCCAACAAAGCATTTTCTAATTCTTGACTTCTGAGAACTCCCTCTTCCTATATAAAAATTTTACAGGTAACATATATTTAACATCAGCAAACTGAATATTAACAGGTTTTACCAAACCAAACATAAAAAATTATTGTAATTAAGATGCCTATGAACTTATCTGTTCAAATTCAATTCAGTTAAATGCAAATGAAGGAACCAAACGCAGATAAAAAGCAATGACAGAAGCGAGAGCAGAGCAACCAAAACAAAACCAAAAATCCCTGCAATACAATAATTCTGCCTAATCTGCAAGGTGACTGATTGTACCAATTCTAAACGTCAGAAGAAATTGCAGGTACTTGCGCCAGAAATATAGTTTGACAACATACATGCCCATTGCCTAAAGTTTTTCAATTTTCTAATTTCATGCTGTGTGTATAGATCATGTATATAAGTCAAGCGAAAAATATAGAACATAAAGATGCTAAGGAACCTACCTCTTTGTGGAATGCTTCCTCTTTATCAAGAGCTGTTGAATCATTCCAGATATTGACAACAGCATCACTTCCACCAGTTGCAAGCATTTCTGTCCTTTTCCCAACAGCCAATGCCCAAACCTACCAAAAAGAAACTAATCAGCAGAAGAATATGAAGACAAATTTAGACTGCATCGAAAATCAACAACTAGAGAGCCAGTCATAAATTGCAGTACTTAGTGAGCATTCAGTTGAGAAACTCGGATTCTACAAATGAGGTTGAGCAGCTTTGTGATATAAATATAGTAACATAGATATAGATAAGTAATATTCCCCAAAGAATACAGACTACTTTGGAATACACAGCTCCCTGGCTTATGGAGAGACAAGGAACGGGAATAATATACATGTATTCCCATAGGAATATAGATTTCATGAAAGCAGTGGGGGAAAAATGTATCTCCAAGCCAATCAATTAGACAGAGCATAGGAAAACACCACCTTATCATCATGCTGGTCGTATGTGGCAATGCATTCGCTTGTTCTAACAGTCCACAGTTTTACCAGACCATCAGCACCTGAAAGGGTCTCCCATTTAATTGCAGATACTTCAAATATCACTGAGATAATTGAAGATAGGAGAATAAGAAGAGATTGTCAGTTTTGGCTACCACAAGAAACAAATTGTGTGCCATGAGTGAGAAATGATGCTCTCAATACACTTGATGTATGCCCTTCAAACGTCTTCAAACAGGACCCATCAGATATAGCCCATATCTTTATTGTTTTATCACCAGAAGCTGTTATGATACATTGATCAACTGGAGAAAACTCAACAGACCATATTCCCCTTTTATGGCCTTTAAGTACAACCACCGGTACTAGGTCAGGAAGTCTCCACACACAAGCCGTTCGGTCCTAAAACCATACCAGAGTTAAAAGTTGAATAATCTATAAGAGTAGAACAATCTCTCAAATGAAGACATTTCAGGAAGGTGATGCAGAAGAAGTTTTTGGCAATATGCTTACCTGAGAACCAGAACAAGCCAAACTATCATTCGGAGCAATAGCAAGCGAATTTATATCCTTATCATGAGCAGCAACAACTGCTTTTGCCTTCAAATTCCTGGGCTGCTCACCATCTCCTGAGATGCAATCCCAGCTCCAAACCTTAAGGGTGCGGTCACTAATTAAAGGAATGGAAAAAAAAAAGGACAGTCTCACTATCACTGAATCAATTTCACTGCTATCATTAAATCAGTCCCAACAAACAATAGACAAAATATAGCATTGTGCACTGCTGCTGCCATAATTAAACCAAATGATGAAGTTATATTGAGAAAATCAAAGGATCGCTGCTGTCATCATTTGTCAAAGGTTTGCTTCGACTAGAAAGCTTCAAGTGGCACAACTTCACATGATATAAAAAAACCAGGCAAAACTTTCTGCTAAGGACATACCAGAAAAAGAAAAAACTTGGACAAGAAATAAGAGAATCTTCATATTGTTTTAAAAAAGCAAAAGTCTAGAGTATCGAATATCCACATTCCAGAAACTATCACCCACATGAAGGTGAAAAGATAAATACTACAACTAGAGCATCATAGAGACTAGCACAGACATGTCTTTAGAGCGGCAACAGTTAAGTAAGCATAGGCACGCTCCTCACAATTGTAAAGATAATGCAACCCAGCCTCATTGCACTATATACTACTAAAGTAACCTTAGTCATAGCTGCAAAGGAACATTGAAAGAGATATTTTATGAATGCTAAGGGTTAAGCACCACCATGTACATAAATATAAAGGCCACTTATAGGAATGAGAATAACAAGTGAAGCCACCTTCACCTGCTACCACTGATGAAAAAGTCCTTCTTTTTTTTAGAGAAGGCAACTGCTCCCACAGCTCCCATGTGGCCTCTTCCAATTCCAACACAACATCTGCTTCCAGCATCCCACAACCTAACCTACGATAGGAGAGAACATCAGAATAATCAATTACGATAACAGAGAGGGATTACAAAGGGACTCCTGACATCTCTAAAACAGTAGCTTTCACATGTAACTTTGACACAACAGCAGCAGGATTCCAGCCATAATAACAGCAACGCCTCCAGAAAATAAGCAAAATAATTTCTATAACAAAGATGAGTGGGTGAGGTTGCTGAACCAAACAATCATGTGGTACAGCCAACTGATTGTAGAAAGCATATAAATAACTGATGAACAAGCCATCTAAAAATCTTTTATGTAGGCCATCTCATCTTTCAGATGTCAAAGTACCTTTTTCGTTTCTTTTCTTGGGGTTAATTGCATGTGAATTGCATTAAATATGCCAACCAAACAAGTTGCCAAATATAATTATTATACATAGTTCATTATCTAAGCAGAGCTCTTCTCTTTACATAAAGCAGACAACCAACCAAGGAAAGGGTTCCCAGTTAATATATTGCAATACCACCAGTCCATAGAATAGTTCTACTCATAAGATGACTGCCCTATCAGTGCATGTCAATGTGGTCAGCTAATCACTGCAATAGAATATTTAGGACCAGAAACCGTATGGTTTTGCATTAAGTACTTGATACAGTTAGTATTAATACTTCCTAATACCATGTTGCTATGAGATAAGGGTCTAGAAATTTGGTTATATTAAGGCATTTATCATTTCTCTCAGAAGGAAATTAGGACCGGTGAGCTTGAAGAGTGGAAGTAAATTTTCTCCAGTTTGTACTTTCCTTCCCGAATTAGGATTTGTAACTCACATCTTCACCAAATTCAACAAGATCGAGTGTTTGATTCCGAACAATTGGTCTGACTTGCCAGAACAATCGCCAAATAACCAAGGACGATGCATGCCCAGAGGGAAAGCACACAATGATAATCTGAAGAAATCTATGCAGGATCATTCAGATGAGAAGCAAATGATGAACTTGGAACATACAAAATTCATAATTCATAATCTACTCGCTTCACTAGAGAAGATTTAAGCATACGATGAAGAAGAAGATGGACAAACAGCTGGAATCAAGGATGGAAAATAAGAAGTTGGAGCTAGTTTCTAATGAAAAGAAGTCAAAACAGATATAGAAGTTTTATTGATTTACTATGCTGAAAACAATTAGAATACAAGCACCATGATGCGGGCCCTTTCCCCAAACTCATCTTTCACTATTATGTTGAGGCCCATGAAGTGTGAAGCCCACAACAAATGCCTTGCCATTGCTTGAAACTTTCTAGGAAGCATCCGGATACAACAAAACTTTGTAGGTAGAAGTAGTGAGATTATATAGTATTCTATACTAACTCCTCAATTAGAATAATTTAAACAATTCATTTGTGGAGGCCTCTTGTATATAAAAGTTCTTCCTTTATATACATCCGAGTTCATATCTATCTCTTGTGGAGTCTCTCTCTCTGAAAATGGTGCGATTTTAAGTGTTTTTGTAGGTTGATTGACTCTACCTCTCTACAGAAGAAAGTCTAAATGCTACATGTGCTAGTGTTGTAAACATTTCACATGACGATCGATATCAAAACAAGCTTTTGATATTATATGGAGGGAAAGATTGTTGTTGATCTAAATGCTGCATTTGACTAAACCCCAAAATAACTCCATTCACAGCCGAAAAGTCACTTGTTTGAGAGATACCCAAAGAAAGTGGAGCATCCTTGGAGGCTAAGGTAGCTAAGGTGAAGCTACATGCTGGACCGTATTCAAGGTATAGAAGAAGCTTAGGAAGCTCGAGGTATAGCTTAGAAAGCTTCTTGAGGTGGGAACTCACAAGGAAAATGTTGGCTGCCTTAAATTTATCAGTGATCTGCAGAGGTGATGCCACCTTGAAAAAGTTAGCTAGTTACTTGAGGAGAGAGTTGGAGGAGTTAAATGCTTAGGTCATAGATGATTAGCTGGGCCATCGTGAGAGTTCCTGTGCAATGGCCCAAGAACTTCAAGGGAGTCAAGAACACCAGAGTTATTGACAATCTTTTTTCTACAGTATAGAGCAGTACTTAGATGTGATGGGCATGCTCATTAACGGGTCAAGGCTAAGGGAATCCCATGTTCCTGAATGTGGCCACATTGTGGTGATGAAAGCAAACCTATGAAGTATCGTAAGGTACCAAGCTAGTATAACATGAAAAGAATTCAAAATAAACTAAGAGCTGAATACTAATCAAGAAATGCAAGCTTAGCCCAAGATCCTGGTGCAGAAACAGAGAAACTGGATGGAGAACGAGCAGCTGCACAAAAAGGGACAGAAATTACATTGTCCTGCATTGTGACAAACTTTCAAAGATGATCCTAGAAGTACCACAATTTGAATGAACTGGTCCATCTGGGAATCTACTGGAGGAAAGGCTGGAGATGTCGTAAAACATAAAAATCTAAATCAAAGTTTGTCTGGTTCACCAATTGGAAAGTGAAGAGACCCTGGTAGGAATTTGAAGACGGATCAATGGGGGTACAAGGCAAGATTTCAGGAAGGAGATAGAGAAGATCCCCAAAGGATGCCTAACTCAAGATCTCGAAGTCAAGCCATATTTGGAATGGAATACCTTGTAAAGTGAAAGGGTTTCATTTACAGTGATGTAGCTTGGGATGATGTGGTGAACCACATGCACTTTGAGTCGGTTTCCAAGAATACAATTTCAATTAGATTCATCTAACAGGGATATATGGGTGGCATTGGCATCTGCAGCAATGGTGTTAAAAAAAACAATCGAGAAGGAACACAGCAAAGGACCCAAGTACAAAGACCAAAATAAGTTTTAAGCAATAATAGTGGAAAAGAATTTCCTTTTAGAAATGACAAAGAAAGACTCGTGGTAAGAGCAAACAATAGCAACTCATCCATACCGTTAGGGATTTCACATAAAGGAAGTATCACGACTAAATCTCACATCAAAGTTGTGTCCAAACTGCACTTTCGTTTGGATCTAACTTCTTCATCGATGGTTGTTTCACCACTTAATGCATAATGTCACTAGCTTAATTAACCCGCAATTGATAGGTACATTATTGTTGCCACAAAAACATCTATCGTGAACATTCTTCATCCAAAGGGACGATTAAGAGTTACAAGAAGGATGAGTTGAATGTTAATTATTGATCTTCCTTTGTTCATCAATCCATGCAAAGTCATTCCTTCAATAATCTGTTAGTCTTTGACGAGGGCACTAAGATCACTGCGAACATATCATCCTTAAAGAGGCATGGAATTCTATTTCAGTGTACAAGTGTTGCATTGTCTGCCATTGTATTGGAGATGAGTTTGCAAAAAGTACTGTAAAGATGGATAAATAAAAATAAGGTCCTACATCTTGTTGAAGGAAGAACCTCCATTAACCGTTTTAGGGTGTGTAAACATAGTATTAGTATTAATACGATATATCAAGAAATAAGGGTCTTCTTTAATAAGATGTTGTCATGGGGCAAATGGACAAATAAATAGTATAAATGTGGTGTCCATTAGTAGTTTGGATTCATTCTGGCATTTATCATTTCTCTCCATATTTAGTTATGAGCCATGGGCTATGAAGTAGATGACACTTATTTTCCTTCCCAACTTAAGGTCTGTAGCGACATTTCCTCAAATTCAATAAGATCAGTATTTTAATTCCTATCTTAGATTTTCTTGGTAATTCCTTTTGGTTAGGGTAGACTTGTAATTACTTGGAATGATGAGCATAACATAAATCATGCTTGGACTCCAGCTACTCCTAGAACGGGGAAATAAAAGCAATTTTTTTTCCTCTCATTTAAGTACAAAGAATAAGTAACTTACAGTGTTGTCTTTGCTCCCTGAAACAATAACTTGTCTAGTACTGGATGTGCAGGTATCTAAGCACAAGACTATGTCTGTGTGGCCGGCCAACACATAGGAACATGACATAGTGCCAACTTCATACACATGTACCTATAATTTGAGATAGGTATTAGAATTAAATATAAATAATTAAAAAAAAAGAATGAAAACTACAACAGCTACCAGAGAAAAAGGGTTTAGAAGATCAGAATTGACCGAACTTACAACAAAACCGCTTAAAAATACCAAAAGGAGCCTGTACGACACAACTTTATTTGAAAACTATTTCTTCTAATCAAAAGAAAATCACGTGGATATATATTTATCAAGATTTTTTTTATTCTTTTTAAAAAGAAATTATACCATCAGAATTCAAATGTGACTAAGCTCCCCTAAGATAACTAACTGTTCCAAAGACCAAATAAAAGAAGATTTTCATGAGGTTTGACAGCTAACACAACGATTTATTGATCACCATAAATATGGGTCAGGGAAGAGATTGCGTTAAGGCTTGAGGGAGAGAGAGCAAAAGAAGAAGAAGAAGAAGACAATGAAGTAGTTATTGTCAAAATCAAGAGTTTACCATACGATTTTACGAATTTATGATTTTATATGTTTTTTCTTAATTAAAACTCAAGCAAATTCATGTAAGTGCAGATTTTAGGTAAGATAATGAATGTAGGTACACAGTTCTGTTAATTTACAATTTGCACAATGTAGTACAATTTCATCCCTTCTAGTGAATTGTAAATTGTGAGTTTAACAACCACATCAACCTCATGCACAGTCAAACGTCTAAGAATGAGGTACATTACATTGAAAGGCATTAACGTTTGAGAGTAAGTTCACCTAAGGTATTAAAGTTTCAAGTGATTCAAGAGAACAATTAATGTTTGAGGATATATTTATTTAATATATCAAAGTTTTAAATAGTTAAAAAGAGGTATCAACGTTTTATAAAGTGAGTCAAATAAGGTATTAATAATTGACTATTAATGAAAAATATAGAAACTTAATTGAAAATTAATTGAAACATTGATAACTTAAATGAACTTTGCAAAAAGTTGATATCTTATTTGATTCACTTTGCAAAACGTTGATACATCTTTTTAACTACTTGAAACGTTGATATTTTAAATAAACTTGCCTCCAAATATTAATACTTTCTGATATAATTTACCCTATAAGAATAACTCATTTTCTATGATATGCTTCCTTGTCACTTTAGTTCATGAGGAGTATTGCATTTATACACTACACCCTGTTTTTCCATTGACTGTGCCTATTTGACCATTTTTTCGATGAAATGCATTTTAGATTGACTAGGAATCATAGAAAATTACGGCTTTTTATGACCCTAATGTTATTTAGGAAAATATCTTTTTACATGCAAAAACAATTCCAAAGACAATTCTCAGAGTCATTAAGGTTAGTGCTCCTATAAGGAAAGGTATAAAAGAGCTAGAAGTTACTTGCTCCAGATTTGTTGCCACAGCAAGAAATTGCTCCTCATCTCCCAAAAACTTCATATCAACTATTTCCTCATTATAACCAACAAGCCTTCTGCGTAAAATTAAGCCCAGCTTGTCCTCGGGTGTTTTCTCAAGGGAGTAAAACAGAAACTGTTTATCAGCAGTCACACATAACAAATCCTGATTAGATGGTAGCATGACCGCCGCAATGAAACCACTCCTTGATTCATCCACGTCTTTGGCAAGAGTAACATCAGAGGATTTTTGTTTGAAGAGGCAAAGAGAACTGCCAAGGTAGCATATATTACATAATAAACATTCACTTCTGGGACATGGAATACGTGAGAAGAAATACTACAACAAAGAAAACAAGTGAAATTGTCAGGTTTACCCTTCAGATTTCCAAATCTGTACAATCCCACGTTCCCCAACTGTAATAAAATGGACTGCGGGAGATGCATTTCCATGGTCAAAACCTAAGCATTCTGCAAAAAGTGTTCCAGAAGGTACTACACATATAGCTTCAACCACCTCATACGTGGGTATAGTCTTTTTGCAGGTATACTGGCGGAGGTCCCACAAAGATACAACCTGAAGATGAAAATGTCTTTCAGATAAGTATAGGAGGATATAGCTAGGTCTAGCATAATTAAAGATGAAAGTAAACAGGTACGGAGCGAAGCAGAGCATGCCTTATCTCTTCCAGCAGCAAGCAGTGTCCATCCATCCTCAGAAAATGCCAGAGAGGTTACCGTAGAATCATGTCCTTTGAGTGTGGAAACACATTTTTTAGCCATGAGATCCCATGCTCGCACGGATCCATCGTCACTTGCTGAGAAAAGCTAGAACGGGAACAAAGCAAACAAAGATGTCCTTTATTATTATTATTATTAGAACTCTTCGATTTATGTTGCTGTTGCAGTTATATTTATATATGTATACACAAAAAAAGGGGAAAAAAAAAAACTTACAAGAGAGTTATCAACGGAAGGATGGAAGACAAGGGTAGTAACAACACCAAGATGCCCTTTGAAGTAATGAGTGCAAAAGCCACCGTCAACATCCCACACCAGAACCTTCCTATCAGCTCCACCGGTTGCCAGTAACCCTCCAGAGGCATGGCAAGCCATGCTCATTACCGGTCCATCGTGGCCCTTAATATTAAAAAGAACACACAAACTCATCCAATCAATCATTATCATATTCTCAGCAATTATTATTATATGTTATTACGCATACGTAAGTCCGTGTCCTCATACATACATACCTTCCAAGAGCGCAAACACTTGAGACTAGACAGATCCCAAACCCTAATTTGACGGCTGTGTCCGGCGGAGAAGAGCAGCTTATCATCAGGGGAGAGAGTGAGGGCGGTAATGTTGTCGGACTCGCAGTCGATGGTGGAGATGGTAGATGCGGTGGAGGAATCCGCGATTTTAATGGAATCTCCGCAGCTACAGGCAAGGAAAGAAGCATCGGATGAGACAGCAAAAGGGCCGCCGGCGTAGAACTGTTGCAGTGCAGCATTGCAGCGGTAGTTCTTCTTCAAAGACTGGGACGCCATGCTCGCACCTCCCCTTCCACCGCTACTCCTTCTGCAGA
The DNA here is from genome assembly GCA_024138025.1 of Combretum micranthum. NCBI lineage: Eukaryota > Viridiplantae > Streptophyta > Magnoliopsida > Myrtales > Combretaceae > Combretum > Combretum micranthum. The sequence goes on from JAMXBD010000875.1 coordinate 196,974, forward strand.
CCTCTTCGTGCTGGCCCACTTGATGACCGGTGACGGTAGACGTGGTGTGGTGTGGGGTGAGGCGGGGCGGTGCGGTCTGGTTGAGTTGGAAATAAGAACAAACAGGAGGGTTTTATTAGGGTTTTGCTCCTCTGATGATATAAAATAATAACCGTCCCCGGCCGCTGTCTATTTTCAGTTTAGCTTGATTTATAAAATAATCAACGTCCATATTTATAGCGGGCTAAATCTATTTGAACTTTTTTAAGCACTTGGAGGAATTAGCTAGACAAACATGATTTACATCCACTTAATTCTTAAATTATTGTGGCAAAATTGCATATAAAATATACAATACTTGCTTTATATTTATATATATATATATATATATATATCTAAATTGTAATTTACGTTATGGTATTTAAGAAATTACGAGTTATAAATACAATTTAGGGAAAATATTGACTTTGGTTATAAATACTATTTGTATTCTTTTTTGCTATTTTAGGTTTTGGAAATTGCATGTTGTAAATGTGATTTTTGTACTTTTTCAACAAACAATTGTCTTACCCTATAATCAGATATGTATGTGTTTAACTTAAAGCTTAAACATGTTTACAAACCACTAAAAAAAATTGACCTTCACAACATATTTTATAAATGATTTAATAGAGTTTAATGCATGTCTATCAATATTTTAATTTTTATTGATATATAAATTTGAAGAAATTAATCATAAAAATCCTGCTATAAAATTGCTATGAAAGGAGATATTAATCTTTATAAGCAAATTGTACCTATGATATGATGTTTCTGTATGATCGTTTTATTGCGAATGTGAATATCACAATACACGTACATCACTATTTGCAAGCACGATATAGATTTTTATCGCACTTATCAATTGTGATACACGTCCGCGCTGTAGTGTGATCCGCTAAAAATGTATAGATATAAAATAAGAGCAAATTCCCCAGCAAGTACACTAGGCCTGATCAAGTAATATAATGATGAGCAGGATATCGTTCCCATGAGGATTAATTAACTACAAAACAGTTATAAGATTCTACTGTTATCCAGGCAATCGAATTTAAGATAATAAACTAATTCTAAACCTAGATTATCAATTATCAATGAGTCCAGAGAGTGTTTTTTAAGAAATGTGTATATATATATATCAATTGAATGTGGGAAAAACAAAATCCACCTTAGTTTCACTAATTAAATTGCCATCATTTTATAATAACCATTAGCTTTGTAGATATTCGTATGAAATTATCAAATATCTTAAATTTTAAAATCTTTTAGCACCACCAAGCAATCCATTAGGTTGCACTATACGAATTAACAGTGGAATCGAAAATACAATTATGAATCTTCTAATTCTATAATTGTCTAATGCCTCAAACCAATTTCTCTTAATTCCTTAATGAGAAACTAATCTAAAACATTGCATTAATCTCGATGGATAATTTCTAAACCAGATTAAACCATGCCACTTCCGCAATTGTAATTCAACCTAAATTTAAGAATTCCTATTGAACCCTAATTTCCTTTCCGAGTTATTAAGATTCCTATAAAGCTAGTTTAATAAGAAACATGATTTATAGTTGGAATTGCAACATGAATATTCTACAAATCTAATAGTTCTATAACAAGATTACAATAATCATCTTAGATATATAAGGCTTCACCAATTTCCCACAAAAATAACTTAGAAACTCATAGATTGAACCACAAACAAAGTTTTTACAATAACAAAATTCACTATCACAATCAAAATTAACTATTGAATTTGCATAAAAAGAAAAGGTTAGAAATCACCAAATTCAATCAACAATATCCTTATTGCAAAACTTCAAACAAGTTTTCAATCTAATCTTCAAATGATTACAAAGCTTCAATTGATAACAAATTTGGATCCAAAAAAAACTCTGTAATAATTCTAATATAAGGGCTTCTATTCTAACCTAGATCTAGAGGAAAGCTGCTAGGAATTTCATGTGTGTTCTCTAAATGAAGCAAACCCCAAGAATTTATAAGCAAAAACCAAGGAATTTGAGTCGTTTCATTTCTACATTGGTGGTTATTGATTCAACACCGGCGGCGTAGGGGCGGCATACAGGTCTATGGCGATTGAGCACTGGCAGCTTTGGCATAACGTTAATGTTTTGTAAGCTGTGGATGGGCTATACCACTTCAACATTGGTGGTGTCGGAATTCATATGGCCGGCGTACATTGAAAATCATGAAGGCTAATGAGATCTACTCTTGTAAGTCGGCGACGTTGATGTCAGCTTTAAAAAATCGCATTCTATTCACAAGCTAAGTTGGCTCAACACTGGCAGTATAGGATGAAATTTTGCCAGCGTTTGTTCAAAATTTTAAACGCTGGTGAAAATTTTCAATCAAGGCCGGTGGTGTTTGTTTCCATTTTGAAGGCTGCCTATTTTCATAACCAAGGTTGGCGGTGTTGATTTAGATATCGGTGGATTTTTGTCTTCCAAATTTGCTTCAAACGCCTCTAATTTGCGTATATTTGCAACTTTAAGTCATTCTTGACCTGAAATAACAATTTAAGCATAATTAAGTACCATTTCCTTATATTTCTATAAAATCAATAACAATTTATCACTATTTGTTCCATGAAAAGTGCATGAGATATGACTTTATCATAGTGCCATCTTCCTATTGTGACATAGCTATGTGCACGTTTACTTATAGATGTTTATATATCACGTTTTATTCACGTGATTTTGCTACTATGTTTTGGTAATTAATTTTAGTCAAATCTTATTTAAGTAAATATTCTAATTAGGGAAACTATAGTATAGATGTTTATGAGTGTCTTTATTGTGGACTTAATTTTACGAAAGATGATGAGAACGTGAACTCATGACCACTCATCTGATTTCATACTTATGCCTAACTTTGACCATTTAAGATTGAGTACTTTGGAATAAGCAAAGAATAATAATATTAAACTTTGAATTAAAATCATCAAAGGTTTAGTAGGTTTGGTGAGCTTTGCAAGTTTAGTAGATTTTCTTCAAGCCTTCTAAGATGTGATCCTAAGGATAGATTACTTTCTTGATTTGTTAAATGTAGTCTAAATGCACTCTAGCTATAAATGCTGCCAAGAGATATGGACTTTCTTCACCTTCTTCTATTGCTTGTCTACATGCTTCTAAGCTTTCTACAATTTCTTCTTCGAATCTATATACAACTTCTCTAACTTCTATATTGTCAAATGGGAAGTCTTGTAGACAACTAATTAGATTATCTCTATCAATCATAGGCACACTCTTGTAATGTTTTCTTTATACTATCTTATTAATTTGTCTAATTTGATCATGTTCTTCTCAAGATGGGCTATTTGATTTTTTTTTAAAGAATATTTATTATCTTATGTTTGTCTACGATTGTAGTCCGTAGAGTGTCTTACCCTTTCTAAATCATCCTCTTCCCTATAAATTAATACAAAATTATCTTGTCTAGCTTATTTGAACCTTCTTATTTCTTGTTGTTAACATACCACTTGACACACATTACCTTGCTATATTGTTTTCATTATTTGGATTTATCTATCTATTTATGTTATATCCTTTTTTTTCCTTTTTTTTTTTTTTTTACCTAAGTTATATTATTTTCTTAAGTATTCTTTTACGCCTATTAAGATTGTCTTGAGTCTGGTTTCTACTATTATATCACCAAGATAATTTGTTCAAGTTGTTTTATGTTCTTATAAGTTGTAGTTGATGGTCTAACTTTATGCGTCTTACTTTGGTCATTTCCTGTTTTTGATGCCTAATATGGTCTCTTAATGGATTATTCATGAACAATTTGATGTTATGCTATATCTTATTCTTATAAGATGTCTGTTTATTCTTTCCAAGTTGCTTTTTATACTAGCTTTAAACAATTCTAATAATGTAATACTACCATCCATGTCTCATATGTCTAAAGTTTTTCCTATCCTTTCAAGTTGTAATTGAAATTGTCTTTAAGGATTTATATACCCAAGAAGCTCTTCTTTTTGTTGTTTTATATAACCAGATAGCATAACATCAACACATAAAACTATAAAATTGTTGATTTGTAAAATCAAAAACCGTAAAATATCAAACGGGATTTAAAACCTTATAAGAACTTTAATGTTACTTGGTACTGGAATCATTTGCTCTTATTATAATAGTTCTTACCATAGCATACTATTTTTCTCTCTCCTGTTTTTTTCTTTTCCAATTATTCTTTTTCCTTTCATGTGAACCTTTTACTTCACCTTTCCTTTAACCTTCATAGTTTCAAAGCCAAATTCAAATTTCATAAATCAAGGCTCCTACTCCTTGATCAGACCATCGACCCTAACCTAAAAAGAGCCAAACAAAGCCTTTCCCATGGTCATAAAAGGGCATAACAATGACTAAGTCTTGTAGACCTTATCAAAAATATTATGAAACCTGGTTTAGTTGTGATACCAAGATATAGAGAGAGGATTGGAGATCAGGTGAGGTAAAAATGAAAGAAGAAATAATGATTGTAGAATTCATCAATTTAGAGAAGGTTAAAGTATGAGACCATTGAGAATTATCATTAATAAAAGAATGTTCTTGTTCTCTTCCACTAAAACCTTGAACGTTTAAAATAAAAGAAATGACGAAAGTTAAGAGAGCTTACAATAAACCTAACAAGGCTTTATTACCACACACGAATAATTACAATGAAATGTTGATGTTCAAATGGTAATTACAAAAGCTTAATTACAAAGCTTTCTTAAATATTTTCAAAGGAGTGTCAAAGGAAAAAGAGTGAGAGAGTGTTTAGAGAATGATAGTGGGAGAGAGTTTATGGGAGTGTTTTAATATTATGTATGAGCTCTAAGGATTTTTACATGGTTTCCAACGCTACATGAGGTTCGTTTATATAGAGAATTGATGGTCCGGCATACCCTTGCATAAAACATCTTTTATAAAATACGTAAGGGTATTTATGTAAAGCAAAGAGTACAATGAAAGTTTGCAATAAAAAGTTTAATCAATGAAAAATCTATAGTAAGAAGATAAGAGTTTGCAAAAAAATTCTAAAGGCTTTTGTCCTTGTCTATTGTTGCTAGATTTTTGTTTGTCTTATAGTTAGATATTGCATTTCCTGCCATGTCCACTTATAGTTGGATTCTTCTTTCTTCATCCTTACATGTCTCTTCAATTTGCTCTTTTTTCATATTTGCCAATTAGTTTCAAGATACTTTGTCTCAATGGTGTGTAGTAAAGTTTGAAAATGTCTAGAATAAAGGTTGTAAATATTGTTTTGAAATATCACACAATATTATTTTGAAGGATGTTCTAGTGTCTTGGCAATTTTGTATTTTCATACTGTGTAGCTTGGTCTGCATTCTCCATCTATGCATATTGAGTATGGCTGGCCTGATATCATATTTAAACCATTTTAGTGGTACATAATATATGGTCATTTTGATCAATACGGCAAATCCACTAGATGTTAGGTCCATATCTTCTGTGAGGTTTTTAACATCTTCTTTAAAAGCTGTCCCAAATTTAGACTTCTTGAATTGTTAAAAAATTTCAATTCCGCAATTTAAAAGTACTTAATCTAAGAGAGTTAGTTCAAAGAACCAATGTCCTTTCATATATATGTTTAAAAAAAGTCTAGGGTTGGATTGAACTTACATATATAAAAGTCTAATTTTTCTTTTATATTTTTGTAATAATATGAGGTTATATCGTTATCATTATCTATATTATCTTTGCAATATTTATGGATTTCTTCAAATGGTTTCCAAAAATTTTTAATGGCATAATAATTTATTAATTTTCTACATTTATAAAATAATTCGTTTATGTACACTTTTCTACAGAAAAATATGTATGAGTTTGTCCAAACCGTTTTTTATAGTCTGTTTAGGGAGCAATTGTCTATAGGTTTTTAATTCATTTTATTAAAGATGATTTATGAATTTCCGTGTCTACGTTTTGAGATTGTCTAAATTCATTAATTTAATTAAGGGTCAATAAGAAAGTCAATATGCCAATGACTCTTCAAGCATGTATTTTGCCTCATATACTAATTCACATTCTCTCTAGACTAGACCGATGTAGTTCTCTATTTGAGGCATGGCTAAAGGCTATCATTTGTAAATTATGGGGTTAAAACCCTTGTAACTACATGGTAGTGAAACCTAGAGTTTGATGCAATGATGATCGAGTTTTGTGATTTATAAACCTAATATTCTACTCTTAAATTCGGTTTTAACAATCAAGTGCACCTATCGTTTTAGTAGTATAGAGTTATCTCCACAGGGAACATTTTTAAGCACCACTACTACTCTAATCTTCCTATTATCTAACAGATCGATTAAGAGAATAGATTGGATGAAAGTTAATTAATCTAAAATTAAGAATTACGCTAAGTTATATGAATAACTCAACACACAAAGACAAAACACAACAAACACAGTCAGATTCATTCATTTCCTTAACATGAATTCACACATATGTTTCTCTAATGATTACTATCTGCAAGAATCCATGAAGCAAGTGAATGTTCTTCTTAGAAGCATTCACATCTAATAAAAAGTGTATCCACCGAAATCTCTTCCTAATTAACAACTACTTGAATGTTGCATTAAGATTAAATTATTTCTTAATTCTCCAAACAAATGCAGAAAGTCTTACCGTGATATCTCTATCACATGAGCGACTTGCCTAGTAGATAAGATCTATTCAATAGAATCATCTCTCAATATCTTCCATTGAAATCTGGTAAGAAGGTGTTGTGCCTTCACTACTTCTTGAGATTATTAATTCTATGTACTAGAACTAGATAATTATTAGATGAATTAAACTTTAATGATCAAATTCAAGTTAATCCCATGAATAAATCCTATTCTCTACTCATACATAATGATAGAACAATAAATAAACAATAACAGAAAGAATAAACACAATAGAAGAGAAGAGAGAGTAGAGAAAAGACAAAACCCTTTTTACTGAATTTGAATAAAGATTTGGAGTCTTGCACACCACACATGAACAACATGGATCCTTTGACTTTCTCAAGTTCTTCAGGAAAAATTATAACTTTCAAACAAATATAAGATCACGAACACATACTCTGAATAGATACAATCACTACGAACTAACTCTTTCCTTCCTTATAGGAGGAAGAGGTCCTACAAGATGTCAGGGTCCTACAATTACAATGAAAGAGATGAGAGGGTGTGACAATGTCTATATTCCTCATGTTGGAATGGGTGTGTGTATTTTATAATCACACAATTTTTTGACAAGGCATCTAATGAAATATACGACCTGAAGTAGAAGACATACTGTTTAGTGAAAAGAAACATAAAAGTCGTATTTGTTCCTTTTAAGTTATCGTGCCTCTTCAAGCTTCAGATCATGGGCGACCAAAAGCCCGTGATTCCTTTAGCACTCTAAATTTCTCTCTCTTCTCTAAGTCATGGGCAATACCCAACAAAAAAAAAAAAAAAAAAAAACTTCACCCCGAGGCATCACATCACGAGCGACCAAAGGGGGGTGATTCTTACTGCCTACTTCAATAATTTTCATATCACAGGTGACCAAAAGGGGGTGATTCTTGCTGTCTTCTTCAATAATTTTCATATCGCGGATGACAAAAGGAGTGTGATTCTTATTGTGGCTCTAATTCTTTCCTATCTCGCCCTCAATATGTCTCGATTCCTTGTTGCTTTGGAAATAATTGAGGTCTCATTCCTCTTGATTGCTCAAAAATGAGTTGTTATGGTCCAAAGTCACCTAAAGTATCAATTCTTGAATAGAAACATAACATTATTAAGCCTTAGATTTTATTTAATCATCCATTAGTTTATGGAAATTTCATGCTTATCATGCAACTTTTAGCTAATGTGTTTCTTATTATCTAAATAGATCTTGTTTAGATGTGAGCTGTTATCTAGAAAATGTTTCATGTGGTATAGATGTAAGTTCAAAGTTTATCTTATCAAAATAATTTGATAGTGCATTGCATAATTTAAATTTATTTTTGTCTACTATTTGTAAGTTCCACACAAAATCAACAAAGACCTCATGTGCTTCATCTTGTTAATTTGTTTGGACTACTTAAATCCCATAGACGAACCTTAGGATGAATGGGAAATCTAATCCCATCAAAATTTATTTTAGGAAATTTTGGATTTTTAGGTTTTGTAATGCTGTCTTTGTGTAAAAAATAAGCTTAAAGTGGGTCTATAATGCGACCCATGTGCAAGTTAAGAACCAATGGGATTAAGACTTGTCATCCCTTATAATATATTGTCTACTTAGTTACTTGTGCTCATTTGTCTAAAAGAATTGTTAGATGATTGTAGACAACTACTTTAGCTGTTTTGTTCCATCCCTGATGTACGTGCTTAAAGAATCAACAATCTCATTTTCTTTATCTTTAATGTGTTATGTTTCTACTTTGTATCCAATATTTGCCATAATGTTCACAAATTTGATCCATGTTCTAAAAGACATGCTCTGCTCATTTTTATTTTTATAAAATTTAACAATAGCTTTATAGTCTATTGTATTTAGTATTTCATGTTTATTTATAAAAAATATCTAAAACTATTTAAATCATATATTACTACTAAAATTTTCATGTCTATACTACTTTTCAAACCTTTTTCTCTAAAATTACCGCTTCTTTATCCATAAATTTCTTCTTCTTTCTTTGGAGAGTATTTGTGTGATATATATATATATATATATATTAATATTGTTCCTCATCATTCTTTACAACCATTAGTTTCCACAATCAAGTAATCAATGTCTAATGGAATTCTAGGATCCGATAAACTTTTGACTAAATCTTTGATGTTGTTCGTGGTCTAAAGGTGTGAAGCTACCATCTTTCTAATATGATTGTTTAGTGTATTTGCCTAAGTTTTCAATAAATGGTTTTGGATAGCTTACTGATAAGTCATTTTCACTTTATATTTTTCATAGAATTTTGAGCTCATTTTGGTAGTAATTTCAGATAAATCCTGTAAAACTTATTTTTTTTTTTTTATAAATAATGTTGTTTTGAAGCTTTTAGAATCCAATGAAAGTGTTTTAAATCATATTTGAAGCAAAAACAATAAGTAAAGTCAATATTGTAGAAATTGAGCGTTGTAAAGTCATAGTCAAGGCTAAACAGAGGAAGAAAACAACAAAAATTGGTCTATCGAGCCTTCAACATGACCCTCGACTTCAATCGAAGTGATCGAGCATTATTCTGGAGAAAATACACTGTCATACATCAAATCTCGACCTTCGACAAGTGCTTTTACAGATCAATTCTTCATCAGCATTGCCTCGAGCCTCAACAATACGAGCTTCAACTTTCTCAATTTTACCTTCGATAGAGCCATGGACAAAAACACATAGTTTACTTTAACAATTCATGAAGTCGAGCCTGATTTTGCTTCATACAAGCCTCGACCAAACTCGCAACCCTCGACAAGTGTGTTTCACAGATCGTATGCGCACATGGAAAGTTATCACAAATTCTATTAGAAAGAATCTGCCACATGTCAATAAAGTAGGTCATGCTTTCTGTGCCCAGTAGCCTATAAATAAACAGGCAAACATGTGTTGTAAGGTATGTACCAACAGTATAAATTAGCATATTAATATAGATTAGTTTTCTAAAGGATTATTGGGTGAAAGAATTTCCCTTTCTTCTTACTTGAAAATTTATTCTATTTTCTGGGTAAAATCAATTTAACCCAATGTTTGTAATTTCTATGAATTTCAGAGCAATTAATTGATTAATCTTTCGAATATGATTTATTTCTTCTGATTCGCACTTATTTTGATAAATCCATAGAGAAATAAACTCCTACAACTTAGGGATTACGAATCCAATTCTTGATTCAGTTGATTTCAAATATACTTTCAAGTTAATTTGATTGAATGTTTATAATTAGTGACCTGAATTTAAACTTGTGGTTTTTAAATAAGTGGTGCACTCTTTTAGATCCATGAGTGATTTCAATTGGATAGATCGAGAGATCATTCAATTGAATAAATTTTTTGTTGCTCATGGAGTCGATCATAACTATCTTTTGTCGAGGAATGGGTGAAGACTTTCTGTCACTTGTTTTAAAAATTCATTGAGTTGTTTATTTTCAAAATAATAGATTCCTATTCTTTATGCTGGTCTAATTGGAATTTCAGATTACTAATTTCGGCTAGATCTAGAACTACTGACTTCGAAAGAAGTTTTAGTTTAAATTAAAGAATCCGGTGGTATAAACACACAAGTCAAATAGCTTTTAAGAAGTTCATTATTTTTAATAAATAATTCTGATAAAAATTAGTGAAATAACCCTAAGCTGCTGCTTTATAAAAGTTATAGGCTTATTTCTTATTTTGTCCATTAAACGTTTGTGAATACTCCTAACTTAGAATAGTTTCTTTTTCTTTATGATTTTCTAAACCTTTGTTTGGCTAGACAATAGATGAGGTTAGGAGTATACTAGCTGTCAACCATTCCCTTGGGACCGACCTAAATCATTATCTATGCTACATCTGATGGGTGTGCTTGCCCTGTGAGACCATAGTTATTGAAACCAATTTAGAAAACCTTTATAAATTTGAAAAACTCGATCAATGATCAGTATGAACTCAATTGAAACCAATCAATCAAACAAACCAAGAATTCAATATTATGTTTAAAGAATTATGCCTTTTTACTACAGATTATGAGACCATGTCTAATGAATTCTAATAAACTATTTTCAGATGTGATGCATGTTCTTTTTTTGTTATTGAGTGCACCAAGATGTCAGGTGCGTTTTTTAGCCAAAGTAACATGACTAACCATTCAAGATGTTTATATGTTCCACTAATCCAATCAAAACTTGTTTACAAGTTGTAGACAATTCAAATCTACTTAATCTTCCTAGCTTCACTTTAGCCAATGTTGACCATAGAGCTTCTACTTGCTAAACAAATCAAAGGAAAAGCACACTATGGTTCCTCCACTAATTAAGTAAAATAACCAAAATCAATAAAGTCGTAGCAAGGAAATTGATTGCACAAGATTAGTTCAAAAATTTGTGTGTGAGAGCAACGGATGTTTTTAGCAATGTGTTTCTTCTTATTGTAGTGTATTGTTTCTCTCTCTTCTTCTTCTCTCTCTCTCTCTCTCTCTCTCAAAAGATCCTTCTTATATATAAGCTTTTGTCTTCAATGTTAAAAAAATTGTTGTAGGTTGTGGATAAGTTCTCCCATAAAAATCTCGAATGATATCTTGATCTCTTAAGATTTATTTGAATTTTGAACGTTATTTGATGCTTGAAACTTATCTTCAAAACCGTATTTGACTTATCTTGAAATGCTTAATATTATTCTTTAAAAAAAATCATCTGATATTTATCTTTCAATTATCCTATAGACGATCGTCCAGGCCTCGAATGACTTCAACACACTTCATTGCGTCCTACAAAATAAGCCTCATCGGTCCCTCAACATAGAATAGTTCAACTTATGTTTATCTTGAAACTCTTGACTATTTAACTTGATTCGAATTTTGAATCATCACATACAAGTTGATCTGAATATTTAAGACCGTTGGCATCTCCATGAAAACTAATACAACATTTGCAGCATTAATTAATCAAATTTGTTAAACACGACATTGCAACGTTCCTTATAAAAAAAATTATCCATCTTGATATAATCCTTGTGGATTGTAATCAAACTTAGTGGAACATATGAATATATTAGTTAAATGTATTCATCTTTTAGAGCTGGGACTTGAAAACATGTTAAAATCTGATTTATAGAGAGCTGTGAACAATCTGTGCTTAATTCATAATAAAAAAAAAATCCAGTATACTGATAACCTTTGGGTTGTATTAAGCTTGTTCTTCCAACATAATCTCTGAATTTCCTTCTAGGTAACCTGGTACTATTCATTTTTCATCTTCTTTACTAAAATTATGCACACTTAATAATTTAATTAGTAATCTTTTTACATTTTTGTTATCATCAAAACCTATTTAAAGAGAATCTAACAAGAAGAAGAGAAACTAGTTGCATATTTAAGTAAGAAATTTCTGAATCATATGCAGAAAGCATCAACTTATGTGCAGGAATTACATCCATTAGTGGAGGCTATCCAAAAGTGGACACAATATGTTTTGGGGGCACATTTTATTATAAGGACTGATCATCGCAGTTTAAAGGAGTCATTGACTCGGGCGATTCAAACACTAGAGCAATAGAGATATATGGTAAAACTCCTTGGTTATGACTATTCTATAGTCTATAACTTAGGACAAGAAAAGCAGGCTACTGATTCTTCATCAAGGCAACTGGATGGTGCATTACTTACACTCTGTACTAGTATTGGATTTGATTTATTAGCTTAAAAATGAATATCAGTTGTTGTCATGATTTTTAGAGGTGATCAGTGAGATGAATGATGAGACGGATTATACAAGAAAATTACATAGGCTGAATGATTTGTTGTATTATAAGAATCATTCATTTTAGCACAAACTTCATTAGTAATTCCTCTTATATTATTGGAATTTCATGATTCTTCTATGGGAGGTCACTTTAGGGTACTAAAGACATACAATAAGATAGTATCCCGATTCTTTTGGAATGGAATGAAGCAAAAAATTGAGGAATATGTTAATCATTGTTGCATTTGTCCACAAGTTAAGTATTCTATTAGAGCACCTCAGGGATTATTAGCACTATTGCCTAGTTCTGGAAGGGTATGGGAAGATATTTCGATGGGTTTCGTAACATGACTACCAGCATCTCAAGGGTTGTCAGTAATTTTGTTTTAGTGGACAAATTGTTCAAATATTGCCACTTGGGAACATTATCATCCCATTTCATAGCAATCAAAGTCGTTCAGTTGTTCATACAACTAGTAGTGAAATTAGATGGTTTCCCTATATCATTTGTGTATGATAGGGATCCCATATTTTTTAGCCATTTCTGGAAGGAATTAATGAAGTTGAGTGGGACTTATTTGAAATTTAGCAATGCTTATCACCCTCAAATAGACAATCAAACAGAAATGTTAAACAAAGTATTACAACAGTATTTGAGATGTTTTATCATGGAGAGACCTAAGAATTGGGTAAAATTTTTACCCAGGGCAGAATTTGCATATAATGCATCATTTAATGAAGGGGCTAATACCACTCTATTTGAAGTAATGTATGGAAGAAGACCTTCATTAATTCCTACTTACATTAGGGTTACGTTTGGTTCTTCCTAGTTTAAGGGACAAGACTAGACAAACTCTTTTGTCCCTTGTTTGGTTTTTTCATGGACAATAGACAGGACAAAAGATATCCTAAAGCACATAACAAATTTCAAAATAATTATCCCATACATCATACAGTACAAAAACAAAATGCACATGACAAAATGGCTACATTCATCAAAATTACAAAAATATCCCTCCCACAAGTATCATCTCTTTCCTCTTTCCTTTGTTTAATCTGCTTCTCTCCTTCGTTCACAATTTGCTTTCACTCATTGGAAACCTTAGCTTAACCAGCTCAAGTGAGTCTCTCTCTCTCTCTCTCTAGTCATCTTTTTGCTTCTACTTATCTCTTTGTTTTGTTTTTTGGGTAGGTCTAAACCCTAATATCTTCTAATATATCTTTTCGTTTCGCTTAAAACCCTAACTGAGGTGAGTCCTTCTTGCCACTCCATTAGTTGTGAATGATGATCTATGTTTAGTTTATACATATCTTCAATTGTATTGTTTAATTTTTGTTGATTTGTTTGGTTTATTTATGAATTATTTGAGTAGTGTGATTAGTTCCGATCTGAGTTTAACAATTAATATCTAATAATCCCTTCTTAATATCAGATCAACAATAAGCAAGTGCACCTATCAAATTATAGTATAGGAATGGCTTATAGGGTCGTATTCCTCTAGGTCCTGATAAGTACTACTACTCGCCCTTTTATTTATTATCTAGCAATTGAATCAAATTAGGTTTAATTAACTACTCAACTAGTTAATTCTACAACTAAGCTATATTGGCTACAGAATTTTATCACAATAACATGTAAAACAGGAATTTGACAAAACTACTAACACAATATACAGCAGGGTTACTCCATCACATTAACATGACTTAACTAAATTCATCCATTTAATCACTTATTTGCGGAATTCTCAATTCATGATCACTATTCTCATAATAGATCAATTCTAATCCTAATTGTATCCATTAGAATCTTTTCTAAGTTAATAGCCAATTTAGAATTGCATTAGAACTCTTATTATCCTCAAATTCCTTGAAAACATGCAGCAAACTTCCTATTAATATCTCTATCAACAAGAGTAATTTGTTCTAGTGCCTTAGATATACTCAAAGGAATTGTTTCTCAATCTTTTCCAATGAGATATGATGTAGGATTATGTCGTGCACTACAATTTCCTAACTTTATTGAAGACCCATCACTAGAAATTCGTAATTAAAAAGATTAATAACAAATACATATACAATTCATGTTAATATGACTTCGTAACACCCTAATTACTACTCACTCATGCTAGGATATGAACACAAACATAGAACAAACATAACGATAACAGAATAAAACATACAACAAGAGTAAGATAAGAAAAGAAATAAAAAACCCTTTTGAATTATGATAACGTGGATGTTTCTACACACACGAACACTTGGATCCAATCGTCTCTCTCGAGTTCTTCTTGGAATCTCAACTACATTACAATACGTTCTACTTCGACTAACACATAGATTTCTTCCTAATAGATGTGATGGTGTTCAGAATGAATCTCTACTCTTCTTTCCAATGGGTGTGGTGTATTCATATCTAAAAACACTTTTCCTAAAAGTTTCTATATGAAAATAGACGACTTTTCTTTTAATTTTCAACAGTCACACTGTTTCAAGAAAACGTAGGAAAATATTCATGACACATTTCCTAGAGTCATGACCGTACAAAGCACTTTCTTGACAAGTTTCATCTTGCACGGGCGTACACAAAGGCATACTAAATACTGGAGTTATTCTTCAGCCAAGTGTTGCACGAGCGTACAAGTTAGAATCTGCTTCATTTTCCTTCCTCATTGCTTCATGTACGGGCGTACAAGACCCCATACTAGCCACTGCTTCCATATTTTCTCCATTTGACAAATGCACGGCCGTACAAGCTGGATTCCCTTTATGCTTCTTGCTCCTTTGTTTGAATTTGATTGGATTCTCCTCACAGTTCTTCCTTATATTGCCAATGTGCTCAAAATTAACCTGAAATATATATATATATATACTAATTAAGTACCTAATCTATTAAGAATCCCATCAATAAACCATAAAATAGACTCAATTTGCCATTTAAAATGATGATAAATTATGCTTATCAAATATCCCCACACTTAAGCCTTGCTTGTCCTCAAGCAAGAAGCTGATAAAAACAATTGAAAAACATATAGTCATGGTGTTACTATTTTAATGTTGGGTTTAAAGGATTTCATTTTATCTACTCTTAAGTGCTTTATTCCTTAGGCTAGAGTTTCAAAGCTAATCATAATAAGTGAGTCTTTACTCTCATTATTTAAGTTAGATTTTTAACATAAAAATAGACACATGGCCACAAGTAATAATTCAGATATTTCATCTCTTATATCATTAGTTTTCAAACTAATTACTACCACCAATCATTGAGTTTAATCCCTTAGTGAAAGCATAAACATCAACCAATCCCCTTATTTTCTCTCCTTTATATATATATATATATATGTATATTTCTCTCCTTTAATTGAAATTTATTCTCTCTTTATATATTATATATATAGAGAGAGAGACCCTATAACCCATGTATCAGACTTTTAGTCGATAATCTCGAGCTCGTCACTCAAGTTAACAGATGTTATTCCCTTAAAAAGGGCATCCCTCGGACTTACTTATCCGAGTTATAAGATTTATTGAACGTTGAAGTGACATCCTTGGTCAATCAATCTAGGTCGAACGACCTTAGGTGACTAGGTTTTAAAGGGACTCCATTGAACCTCAATCACTTCAACATTTTTTTTATCTCAGAAAAAGAAGAGAAAAATTAATAAAACTGGAGAAATCATCAAGTGATAAGTATCATTTGAACTGTACACTAATGGTAATTCATTTCATTATTCTCTTCATGCTACTTAATGGCAATAGTAAATATTGAAAATACACTTGTAGTCATATGTTATTTAGATGCAAAATTCTAAATTAATACATGAGTAAGACTGCCCCATTATGATTTCACATTGCTACTATAACCTTAGAAACAATTGCATCTTAATTTCGATGACCTTCATTATTCCAGCACTTATGAAATCATCAACACCACAACAAAACAACTTTCATTATTCAAGTGTAGAGATAAGTCTAACAGGCATTCATTATCATCATTTAAGACAAACAACTTCATTTAGCATGCTCCCTTCCCCACACTTATTAGAGACATTGTCCTCAATGTCTCAATTAAGATAGAAGAAAAGAAAAAAACAAAGTAGCAATAAGAAGTGAACTCCCCTGAATTTTGTAAGCCGATTTATTTCCGAAACTGTCTTTACATTCATGGAATCCCAGCATGTGCATGATCCAAAACCATGACTAAAATGAAAGACTGTGCCATCAATACAGCAATAATCAAAACAAACAAAAGCATTAAAAACAGTTGAATGAAACAGCATTAAAAACAAAAGCTAGGAAAATCATGAGTCATTAAGTCTTGGAAAATCATGAAATTATTTGGACATTTTCTTCTTCTTCATCATCTGAAGAACTACTACTATCAGTGTCACCCTCCTCTTGACCTTCTTGCCCCATCTTTTCATCACCAGATGATTCTTCATCAGAAGTTTCATAAGACTCCCCTATCTTTAGTGCCTCTAAATCCAACCCTGCCAGTGGATCCATTTGTTCAGCTGCAGGAGGGATATGTCCTTGAGATACTGGTGGTGCACTGGAGCTTAGAAGGTCCTCACTTGGTTGGTCACTTATGGAGGTCCCACTAAAACAAGAAGAGATCGCTAATCCTGCATTTTCCGCCAATTTTGTTATCAAATTTAATATAATATTCTGGTTCTTCTTAATTTCTACCACATCGGCCTTGATTTCTACCACATCGGCCTCCAGATGTGCCAAATTTCCTACTGAAAAGCTTGAGTAGGATGCTAATTGTGGCTAAGCTCTAGGTGCTTCGGCATCAAAGAAGGGATCGTCAACCTTAGTAGTTCCCTACTGCTGAAACGGAACATGTGTGATCCCTTTAGATTGTGCCACGCCATCCTTTGGTTTTTGAGAAGAATTTTTAGGCCAAAGCTTCAAATTCTTTAAAATACGGGTGATCATTTGACCAACATATACTCCATTCATCTTTGTCCCAGCTTGGCGTTTGATTGCATAAGCCACCAATATTCCAACATTAACCTTATAAGAGTGAATGACACTCATCAAAGGCAAGATATCTTCTTTTGTAACCGAACCCGCAGTATCCATCTTAGAATTTAATGTCCTAGCCAAGATGTAATGGAACACTCGGTGACTTGTCCAAAGCATAGTTGCGCCTTGGTTCGGCTTAGTCTGAAAACCTTTTCCCTAGAGATTGAGCGCCAAACTTTTTCTATTGTAGTTCCTGAAGGCAGCAAGATAGGCAGAGAATTAAACCCCGGGTCCTTCATCTCTTCCTTCCTATATAAACCCATAGCTTTGATGAACTTTCGCATTGGAATGGAATGATATGTTCCAAATGCAAAGAATTTCACCTTGAATTTTAACATTATACCTATTTATGCTTTTCTATAGAGTAGGAGGCAAGAAAAGCTAAGGTCGAAACCTGGTAAGCCGTTTCTTGAAGGCTAAAAAGCCTCAACCAAGCGGGGTCTTATAATAACCGTCTCATCGCCGGCACCAACCCACATGCCTTCAATACATCCCAATCTAAAATCCCATTAGGCTTGATCACCTTTTTTCTGATTAAATCTTTAATAAGCCGATTGGTGTTCAACCTTCAGTCCTGGTGGTATTGGAACAAAGGTGCTGGAAGAACCGGCATTCTTAGCATATTTCATTCGGGGCCGCTTAGGTTGTTGAGTGGCCTTTTGAGAGGGTCTAGGATTACTTTTCTTGGGGGCCATATCTGAAAAGAAATAAAACAGAATTAAATTCATCAACAGGTTGAGTTTAGAATTATCCTAATAACCCCTCAAACAACTTTAGATACTACAACTAAGATAATTGTTAACATCTACCACTATGGAATTCATATGAACATTGGATTAGTTATCCTTGCATAAACTCACCTTAGTTAGTATGTATATATATATATATATTACATATTAGTTCAAAGGCAGCATATGTAAAGGATAGCTTTATCTAATTGTTTAACAAATATTTCATCTACCATATGGGATTATGTCAACAAATGGGAAAAACATCTAGATATGAACAATCTACAAAACAATTGAGTCTTATCGAAACAACCAAATCAATAAGATGACTTAAGCATAGAGTAAAGATATGTGACTTAGTTGTTCCAAAAGTGTAATTGTTCTAAGTGTTGGCATTTCAACAAACACTTCATGATCACCTTTCAATTCCATAGTGTTTCTCGATGAACCAACATTGTAACAACTTTCTCATACACTCCAATTCTAAAACAAGTAACTCAAATCAAAAGCCCCAATTCCTAGATTAGGACTTTCAATTTTCGATTCAACATTAGTATATAGGAATGTTACAATGTTAAGGTTTATCGGAACATGATTTCGAAATTAAGGTTAGTAAATTTCAATGTAACAAACAAACAGTGTAAAACTCTATTGAATTATCATATAATGTATCCATAAATCATAATCTTAACAATAAGTTTTGATGAAACAACTAAACCCTAATCATCTAATATTGGCGCACAAATACAAGACAAGAATAGAAAAAGAAGAAGTTATACTTGTCTTTTGATGGAATGCAATGGTACGAAATGGAAGACTAGTGTGAAAAAAAAATTGTAGCCTTTTGTGAACGTGAATCAGAGTTGTAGGATGTTGAATATTGAGAGTATGGGAGAGACAAGAGGAAATGGAAATGTAGAGGCAATTGGGTTTGAAATCAAATTAAACAGAGGACATATATATATATATATATATAATAGACACTGACCTGGGCGTATGGGCGTACAAGTGGAATTATCTTACCTGGCTGTAGGGTTGCACAGGCGTACAGGAGTACGTGTTGGGTTCTGATGCTATTTATGCTTCCCCAGCTGCTTATGTACCCCCGTACACATGACTGTAGTGACTTAGGAATCAAAACAGGGCCATTAAATTCATGATGTACGGCTGTACATTAGCCCTTTGTAGAGTCTGGAATGGCCTGTCTTTCTCGTTGCATTGTGTATGCCCGTACACATGGGCGTATTAGGCTCGGGTGCCACTATGGAGCACGCGTATATAAAATCACGCCCATACAGAAAGGCGTAGTAGCTTCTGTTGGAACTTAATTCTCCCCTTACTATTGATGTACGCCCATACATATCAGCGTGATTCCAAAATTAATTAATTTTTTTATTATTATATACTTAAAGAGTCTTTTTTTAAACAGTACATAATCCAAAAAGAAATAAAAACAATAACCTATACAACAACCTATTAATTATACACAAAAATAATAAAGGAAAAAAAAAACAAAATAAGACAACTATAAAATACATGCTAGTTTATTGTCTCTAGCTTGACATTTACCAATCATTCACAAACAATTCTCCATTTGGAGGAGTTTTAACTCCTCCTTGCCTTCATCTATATTAACAGTTTCATGATAAATCTTTAACCGCTGACCATTTACCTTAAAAGTACCTTTCTCCGGATGTGTAAGTTCAACAGTTCCATATGGATAGATCCTTGTCACAGTAAAAGGGCCAGACCACCTAGATCTAAGTTTGCCCAGAAACAATCTTAGTCTAGAGTTGTACAATAGTATCGAGTCCCCTTCCTTGAACTGTTTAGGGTACTTAATATGAGAATCATGCAATCTTTTGGTTCTTTCCTTGTTTAATTTGTTGTTCTCATAAGCTAACAATCTCCACTCTTCTAATTCATTAAGTTGAAATCTCCTATGCTTACCAGCAGCCTTTAAATCCAAGTTTGCAGTCCTAATTGCCCAGTAGGCCTTATGTTCAATTTCTACAGGCAAGTGACATGTTTTACCATATACTAACCTATAGGGGGTGGTGCCTAAGAGTGTTTTAAAGGCTGTTCGGTATGCCCACAAGGCATCATCTAACTTTTCAGCCCAATCCTTACGATTATGAGCCACCGTCTTCTCTAATATTCTTTTTGAGTTCCCTGTTTGAAACTTCAACCTGGCCACTAGATTGGGGATGGTAAGGGGTGGCTATCCTATGATGAACTCCGTATCTTCTCAGCACTTTCTCCATTTGACTGTTACAAAAGTGGGTTCCCCGATCACTAATTAATGCCTTGGGTGCTCTGAACCTTGAAAATAGTTTCTTTAAAAACTTGAGCACTAGCCGGGCATCATTAGTAGGAAAAACTTGGGCCTCAACCCACTTAGAAACATAATCTACTGAAACAAGGATATACCTGTTACCATAGGAGTTAGGGAATGGTCCCATGAAGTCGATCCCCCAAACATCAAAGACTTCGCACTCTAATATGTATTTTTAGGGCATCTCATCCCTTCTTGATATGTTCCCTGTCCTTTGACACCTATCACAAGACAACACAAAAGAGTTAGCATCTCTAAAAATATGAGGCCAGTAGAAACCTGCCTCTAAAACTTTGTGTGTTGTCCTATTGGCAATATAATGGCCTCCAGTGGGACCACATGGCAATGGTACAAAATCTGTTGCCCTTCTTCATGTGATACACAACGCCTAATGACCTGATCTGCACATATCCTAAAGAGATATGGATCTTCCCAAAAGTAATATTTTAACTCGGAAAAGAACTTTTTCTTTTGGTAATAATCCAAGTCTTGGGGAAGGACTTTTCCAACCAAATAGTTCGCTATATCAGCAAACCATGGAACTTCTTGATCTTTCATAACATGTACAGCAAAAAGATTTTCTTCCGGAAACTTATCATTGATCTCATCCTCTCTTAATTTTTCCAAATGTGGGTTATCTAACCTAGAAAGATGATCTGCTGCTAAATTTTTTGCTCCTCTCTTGTCGCGGATCTCTAAGTCGAACTCTTGTAATAACAACACCTATCTTATTAATCTTGTTTAGTATCAGGTTTGGATAGAAGGTATTTCAAGGTTGAGTGGTCAGTATATACCACTACTTTTGATAGGATGAGATATGACCTAAACTTGTCAAAGGCAAATACTATAGCAAGCAATTGTTTTTCTGTTGTGGTATAATTCTCTTGTGTAAGAGTAAGAGTTTTGCTTGCATAGTAAATTGGCTGAAAGTGCTTCTCCTTCCTCTGACCTAAAACAGCCCCTATAGCAGAATCACTTGCATTGCACATGAGCTCAAATGGTAGGTTCCAATCTGGAGCTACCATTATAGGGGCACTAGTTAACTTCTCCTTCAGAAAATTAAAAGCTTCCTTACACTTCTCATCAAAATTGAATGAAATGTCTTTCTCTAACAATTTTGTCATTGGTTTAGGATATTTTGAAAAATCCTTAATAAATCTTCGATAAAAACCTGCATGACCAAGGAAGCTTTTTATTGCCTTGACAGATGTTGGTGGTGGCAACTTGGAAACCACCTCTACTTTTGCCACATCCACTTCTATTCCCTTCTTTGACACTTTGTGACCCAACACTATTCCTTGTTGTACCATGAAATGGCACTTTTCCCAATTTAATACCAGGTTGGTCTCCTCACATCTCATCAAAACCTTCTTTAAATTTAACAAACAATTCTCAAATGAATTTCCAAACACTGAAAAATCATCCATAAACACCTCCATCACATCCTCCACTAGATCCCCAAATATGGCTAACATACACCTTTGAAAGGTGCGGGTGCATTACATAACCCGAACGGCATTCTACGGTAAGCAAATGTACCATAGGAGCAAGTGAATGTTGTCTTTTCCTGATCTTCTGGCGCGATAGGAATCTGAAAATATCCTGACATTCCATCCAAAAAGCAATAAAAATCACGACCTGCAAGCCTTTCTAACATTTGGTCAATAAAAGGTAATGGAAAGTGGTCCTTTCGAGTAGCATCATTAAACTTCCTATAATCAATACATACCCTCCAACCAGTCACGTACGCATTGGAATAAGCTCATTTCTTTCGTTGGGCACAACCGTCATGCTCCTTTCTTTGGAACCACTTGCACCGGACTTACCTATGGACTATCCGAAATTAGGTATATGAGTCCTAAATCCAATAATTTAACCACCTCTTTCTTAACTACCTCCTTCATGTTTCGGTTTAACCTTCTTTAAGGTTGCACCACGGACTTAAATCCATCTTCCATCAAGATCTTGTGGGTACAAAAGGAGGGACTAATTCCCTTTATATCAGAAATCTTCCAAGCTATCGCCCTCTTGTGCTCCTCGAGCATAGAAATTAGTTTCTCCTTCTGGCATAAATCAAGCTCCGAAGATATAATCACTGGTAGCTTAGAATCTTCTGCCAAAAAGGCATACTCCAAATATGAAGGTAGTTCCTTTAATTCCAATTCAGGAGGTTCTTCTATCGAAGGCTTCAACCTAACTATATTGCCTCGGTTGATCTCCTCAATCCCAAAATCTTTCTTTTGCTCAACAAAGACTTCCAACTAAGCAATAATCTCTCTCACTTCTTCAACTGTAGCAGCTTCACTTCCCTTTGACAAACACAACTCCAAGGGGTCCTTACTTAAAGAATTCTGCAAAAAATCAGAAATTGTTAGATCAAAAGAATCAATTGCAAAGCAAGTGTCATCACCACTCATAAGTTTCCTGAAGACGTCTGGCATTCGGATGACCATTTCTTCACTTCCAACCCGGAGAACCAATTTTCCGTCTTTGACATCGATAACCGCACCAGCTGTTGCCAAGAATGGCCTTCCTAATATGAGTGGTACTTCAATATCTTCATCCATGTCCAGAACTACAAAATCTATAGGAAAAATAAAGTCATGAACTTTAACCAAAACATCTTCCACTACTCCCTTAGGAAATCTCATAGACCTATCAGCAAGTTGTATGCTCATTCTTGTGCTCTTTTGGTTCGCCTAGATTTAGTCTCTTGAACATGCTATAGGGCATGAGATTTATGCTGGCCCCAAGATCTGCTAATGCCCTCTCAACCGGTAAATTTCCTATCAAACAAGGAATAGTAAAACTGCCTAGATCCTTTAGTTTCCTAGACAATTTGTTCAAAATAACCGCAGAACATTCCCCACCTAAGGTGACAGTAGATAGTTCTTCTAACTTTCTTTTGTTAGATAGGAGTTCTTTGAGGAATTTAGCATACTTAGGCATTTGGCCTAAGGCTTCAACTAGTGGAAGGTTGATGTGCAACTGTTTAAAAAGTTTAAAGAACTTCTTATAGTGCTCATCATCTTTATCCTTACTCAATCTAGATGGGTAAGGTAATTTTGGTTGAAATTCCCTTGGTTTTCCAGTAGGTAAACTCTTCTATACCGATTCTTCTTTATCCTTCACTTGTTCCCCACTTTCTAAACCAAATTCTTTCTCATTCTCTTGATTCCCTGCTGAAACCTGTAATTCTTTCCCACTTCTAAGCGTCACAACCTTCACTTGCTCCTTAGGATTTGACTCAGTGTTACCTGGCAATGACCTTGGAGTTCTTTTTGAAATTAATTTAGCCAATTGGCTAATTTGTTGTTCTAAGTTATGGATAGATGCCTCTTGATTCCGATGGCGTGCATCCAAACTCTGGATAAACTGTGTCAAAGCATCCTCAACATTAGGCTTCTTCTCAGGTGGTGGTAATGCAAGGCGTTGGTGTGGTACTTGTAATTGTTGAGGCTGTGGCTTCTGAAATCCTGATGAAAAATTTGGTCTTTGTGTATTCTGATCTCTCCATGAAAAATTCGGATGATTTCTCTAGCCGGGATTGTAAGTGTTACTATAAGGATTATAATTCCCAGCTTCTCTATTTGTTCAATTAATAAAATTCAGATTTTCCATGCTTGAACTTTCTTTAGGAGCATAGTCGTATCCCAATGATCTCTCCAAGGAATCGCCTTGAAGTAAAGTATCCATACTTGTCTTCATCTTATGCATTTCAGCAGTAAGTGATGCTACTTGTGCCCTACGTTGAAAGACCGTGTCTGAATCACACATGGCAGCAACCAGTCGTAGATTGTTTCTTTCACTATGCCAACTAAATGTGTTCCTTGCCATTTCTTCAATCAAGTCATAAGCCTCAGGAGCACTTTTCTTCATCAAACTCTCACCAGCTACAGAGTCAATCATTGTTTTCTTCTAATCACCAAGTGATGTATAAAAAATCCTAACCAAATCATGCATTGTAATCCCATGGTGAGGACACCGTCGAAGAAGTTCCTTAAACCTTTCCCACGACTTGTAAAGTGATTCTCCTTCATAATGACGGAAGAAAAATATCTCATTTCTCAATCGAATCGTCTTATTGGGTGGTAAGAATTTCTCTAAGAACCTCTAGGCCACTTGATTCCAACTGGTTAATGAATGAGGAGGCAATGACTCCAACCAACTTCGCGCCTTGTTCCTAAGTGAAAAAGGAAACAATAAAAGGCGTATTGATTCATTTGGTGTTCCATTGGCCTTTATAGTAGCACACATTTGTAAGAAATTCTTCAAATGAGCGTGTGGGTCTTCTGAATTTCCTCCACCAAACTGATTTACTTGTACCACTTGAATAGATGGAGCAACTCCATCAATTGTGGGCATGAACATGTCCTACATAGGTCTATGAACTTCATTTCCAGCCTCTCTAGCTGACTCATTTCCATTTCCAACTGCTTGATTTACATTATTATCATTCCTACCGTCTTGATTCGGATTAATTTCCAGTTCACGAATTTCACCAACCCTTCGTGGATTTACATTCTCATTACCGATATCCATACTTAATGATGTTGGTCTTGCTCTTCTCACTATAGTAGGAGAGTTTTGGAGAATCTCTCTGGTTCTTCTCAATCCTTGATGTAATGTTCGCTCTGGTTCTGGATCAAAATCAACTAGTTTGATTTTACTGCTACGGGTCATAAACCTGTAAACAAGAGAAAAATCAGAGTTTACATGAACAATGGTATAAGAACATAAAATAGAATAAAAAGCTAGATTAACAACAATTGGGTTTTCTTAATGTTGTTAGCCGTATTGTTCCCCGGCAACAGCGCCAAAAACTTGATTAGTTCCGATCTGAGTTTAACAATTAATATCCAATAATCCCTTCCTAATATCAGATCAACAATAGGCAAGTGCACCTATCAAATTATAGTATAGGAATGGCTTATAGGGTCGTATTCCTCGAGGCCCTGACAAGTACTACTACTCGCCCTCTTATTTATTATCTAGCAATAGAATCAAATTAGGTTTAATTAACTACTCAACTAGTTAATTCTACAACTAAGCTATATTGGCTACAGAATTTTATCACAATAACATGTAAAACAGGAATTTGACAAAACTACTAACACAATATACAACAGGATTACTCCATCACATTAACATGACTTAACTAAATTCATCCATTTAATCACTTATCTGCGGAATTCTCAATTCATGATCACTATTCTCATAATAGATCAATTCTAATCCTAATTGTATCCACTAGAATCTTTTCTAAGTTAATAGCCAATTCAGAATTGCATTAGAACTCTTATTATCCTCAAATTCCTTGAAAACATGCAGCAAACTTCCTATTAATATCTCTATCAACAAGAGTAATTTGTTCTAGTGCCTTAGAACTACTCAAAGGAATTGTTTCTCAATCTTTTCCAATGAGATTGATGTAGGATTATGTCGTGCACTACAATTTCCTAACTTTATTGAAGACCCATCACTAGAAATTCGTAATTAAAAAGATTAATAACAAATACATATACAATTCATGTTAATATGACTTCGTAACACCCTAATTACTACTCACTCATGCTAGGATATGAACACAAACATAGAACAAACATAACGATAACAGAATAAAACATACAACAAGAGTAAGATAAGAAAAGAAATAAAAAACCCTTTTGAATTATGATAACGTGGATGTTTCTACACACACGAACACTTGGATCCAATCGTCTCTCTCGAGTTCTTATTGGAATCTCAACTACACTACAATACGTTCTACTTCGACTAACACATAGATTTCTTCCTAATAGATGTGATGGTGTTCAGAATGAATCTCCCCTCTTCTTTCCAATGGGCGTGGTGTATTCATATCTAAAAACACTTTTCTTGAAAGTTTCTATATGAAAATAGACGACTTTTCTTTTTAATGTTCAACAGTCACACTGTTTCAAGAAAACGTAGGAAAATATTCGCGACACATTTCCTAGAGTCACGACCGTACAAAGTACTTTCTTGACAATTTTTCATCTTGCATGGGCGTACACAAAGGTGTACTAAATACTGGAGTTATTCTTCAGCCAAGTGTTGCACGAGCGTACAAGTTAGAATCTGCTTCATTTTCCTTCCTCATTGCTTCATGTACGGGCGTACAAGACCCGTACTAGCCATTGCTTCCATATTTTCTCCATTTGACAAATGCACGGCCGTATAAGCTGAACTCCCTTTATGTTCTTGCTCCTTTGCTTGAATTTGATTGGATTCTCCTCACATTTCTTCCTTATATTGCCAATGTGCTCAAAATTGACCTGAAATATATATATATATATACATACTAATTAAGTACCTAATCTATTAAGAATCCCATCAATAAACCATAAAATAGACTTAATTTTCCATTTAAAATGATGATAAATCATGCCTATCATAGTGCTTGTCATATTTTGATTTTTTGAGTGAATTTCGACTTGATATTAGTCATTACAATGTTGGATATATTTCACGGAACTCCTTCATTACTGGATCTACTGATTCTTCATAGAGGAAAGCCAATGATATGTGTCGTTTGCTAGATACATGAAAATGAATCCTAGGCATATGGAAAAACCTTTTCAAATTTAATGTATATAGAACTTTGAAGGCTTAAATTTAGCAAAATATCAAACTCCAATTTTATCTCATTCTTTTGTTAGTAGCTAGACGGCCTTGCTATATACAAAAAATACAAATACCTTTCTCATATTACAATCGACACCAATAAAAAATGTTTATATTCGAACATTTTCTATGTTAATTTTTGCTTTCTCATGTTATTGGGTCAGTTGTTTATATTGGCTTCTGGTGAGATTTTATTAAGAGCTCATGACAATTTTTTCAGAATTTGCATTTATGATTTTTGTGTGAGTAGTAATTTATAGAATTCTCTAGTTCTTGAGTTTGTCTATTTGTTCAACATTGATTGACTTCAATGCTCTATTACTGTTTGAATTCACTTGAATCTGATGATATCTTTTTAACTAGTTCTTACCTTTTCCCCAGTAATTAATTAAGATGATGCAATTTTAGTTATAAATGTAATGATTAATAGCATGAATCACATGGGCAATTGTGTAGAACTGTCATTATCCATATCATAAAATACATTACTTTTCTGTTAGATTCAGATACAAACTAAAACAAACAAACAAGTGACTACTCCAAAATGTTCCAACTTGGATTCTTCTTCCGTTTCTTCCATTTCCTTTTTTTTTTTAATACTCTTTCCAACATCAACCCAAGTTCATCTCAATTTCATCACCTGAAATTTGGACCTGGGCACACTCTAAAAACATAAAACATTTGATCTTTACAGTTGAAATTAAGGAAGAACCAAAAGTCACTTCTTGTGCGGATCAAGCCGCTTGAAAGTATGGATTTATTATTGGCTAAAAGATTCAATCCTGAGTTGAAAGTAGTGGTGTAGTCAGTGAAAATAAGCCGTTGAAACTCCTTAAAAGATTTAAAGTCGCATGCTCTGATTCCTTTTAGAAGAAATTTGAAGCGAGCTCATGAGAAATAGAGTGACATGAAATGGCAAGAGACAATTCAGTTGATATTAGATTCATGTTTGTTGATGGAAGTGACATTGGACTAACTATAGTCTACCACAACGAACCCTAGCAGGAGGAATCGCTTGGAGTTCGATCTATCCATTTTTCTAAAAGCGAAGAAAAAGCTATGCATTCCCCATAGAGTGCTGCTTTGATTGTTAAGGTAATTGGTCCAAATCCCAAATACAAAGAATTAATGTCAAAAATCTTCTATTAGATGGAAAAAAAATAATTGTAGTGAATTGTGAAAAGATACATTGTTATGAAAGTTCATTAGTTTCTAATTCGCTGGCTTGCTCTGATTGAAAGATGCGATGTAACCTTCATTAATAGGCTACCATCTTTGTTTGTGTCACGGTGCCTAAAATGTGAGTACGAACGGTGCAGTTGTGGCCGCTATAGCTAAAGCCTATCTTGGCATTCTTTGTGATGCCATAACCGGTTGATATAGTGGCTCTAACGCTAAGATCAATAAAGCCTGTGTGCTTGTAGGTGGTTCAATATTTTAATCTTGATGAATTGATTCTGCTTTTTCAATACACCTCTTGTCCATCAACTTTCATTTAGTTGAGAATCATCCAATAAAGTAGCAAATTGACTTGCGTGGAATGAGACGAGGACTGATGTATCTTGTTCCATAAATGGAAATAACTCTTGTTGAATCATTTTGAATAAGGAACAGTTGATTTTCTATGGTTGGAAATCTCTGTTACATGGCCTAAAAGTTAAAAAAGGAAAAAAAAAACAAAAAACAAAATCCAATATACCCTTGTGCTTTCTCTGATAAAACATCAATACATGAGTACCTTTTACTTTTTATCTGTGAAAAGTAGATTCCCAACCACATGATAGATTTGACTGCTCTTTTGGGGCAGAATCCCCATGGCAAATATATTATGCTCCATCACTTAAATATCAGTATTAATTAGTATACGATTGTGAAGGCAAGTCTCCTTTTTCTTTCATTTCCCCTGTTACTCAAAGGATCATCACCCAAAAGATAAAAAGTGAAAAGATTAAATACAAAAATCTAGCAGCTAAAAAGACAACAAGTCAGTAAAAGAAGGCTAGTCTTTGGAATATTTTTATACCAGAAATATGTGTTTCTTTATACTTCATACAAACTTGAGAGAAGCTCTTCATGGATAATATTAGTAATACATGTAAGAGTACATTCATCATGCTATCAAATGGTGTCCTAGTGAATTGCATTTGGTTAATATTGTTAGATGAAGATTATAGTTAGTAAAACCTATATCACCTTGAGTATATCAAGCAATTTTGTAGATAACTTTTGCTGATGATGTTGGAAGCAAAAGTGTTATTTGGATAAGTATTTCCACATTGTGTTTGTCACTGTGTTATGCATCTTTTTGCATATTTTATGTTGGAATCAACAACTTAGAATTTTCTTTGAATTTACATCATGGGTAGTAAGGATGAAAAATGTAGGCGTAATTGGAATGAGACCGAAGAAGAAACATTACTTTCGGTGTTAAAAGAATTGGTTGCTGAAGGTTATAAAGGAGACAATGGAACTTTCAAATACGATTTTCATGAAGAAATATTGAAAAGGATGAAGCAATGCATTCCATAAATAAATCTTAATATGAAGCAAATTGTTAAAAAGATGAAGAGATGGTCAATTAAATTATCAAAGATGGTTGATATGACGAATACTAGTGGATTCGGTTGGGATGACATAAAAAATGCGTTGCAGTAGATAGCGACCAAGTCCTTGCTGAGTATATGGAGGTACCTTCAAGTTCTTTTTCATCAATAAAGTATGATGGTCTCACTTGTTCTTTAGACAACATAGGAACACATTTACGAAACATGTGGGGTTCACTTCTAGGTTACCCTTAAAAGGTATTAGGGAGAAGCTTTTAAGATTGAGATCCAGTGTGAGAAACCATCCAAAAGTTTGATCATTCTCATGAATTTAATTATAATATATATT
The DNA here is from genome assembly GCA_024138025.1 of Combretum micranthum. Classification (NCBI taxonomy): domain Eukaryota; kingdom Viridiplantae; phylum Streptophyta; class Magnoliopsida; order Myrtales; family Combretaceae; genus Combretum; species Combretum micranthum. The sequence goes on from JAMXBD010000875.1 coordinate 227,029, forward strand.
TTTTAATATTTAGGTTATGGAATGCATTTCTAACATGAATTTGCAGTAAATGGATTGACGATGAATAAACAAGTATTTTCATGAATCATCTTTACATGAATTTATGCATTATGTCTACAGATGGAAATAGAAAGAATATCCAAACATGAGTCCATTTAGGCTAGTACTCTTTCCTGGGAAATAGAGGTTGATTATCAATCATCTTTACTTGGATTGGTTTAAATAAAAAGTTGCTTTCTTTTCTGAATCTACCAATACTTGAATTAGAATATCGCTACATTTGAGAAAATGGTTGCCACTTGTAATGTTATAGTTTTATTTTTAAAAATAAGTGCACCAAATACTCCTGCGTTTTTTTTTGTTTTATATTTGCTGATATTATTTCTTGTTGATATGTAGAAACACCTAAAAATCGGCAATCATGCCAATAAAGAATGTAAGGAATTTGGAAGGTTGTAAAGGGATTTTGGGAAAGGATATGGCTCGTGGTAAAGCAGCTGAGACACCAACAGATGCAGTGGGAGAAATGCAAACCGATGGGGTAAATATAGAAGAAGATATGGAATCAGTTCAATCTCCTAGAACCTTCAATCATGGCTCTCGCCATTCATATGGAGCGCCTCCCCGTAAGCGTCGCATGGTGGAATATGCAGCCGACTTTGTTTATGTATTTGAGATGTTAGAAATGATTTTATCACACTCATAGAGAAAATAGCAAATCCTTCGAGGGACAACATAGTAGAAGAATTAAAAACTTTGGGTTTGACTGAAAACGAAGAGTTGGATGTGCTTATGAAAATGGCTTCAAATCCACGGTAAGAAAATTTTTTCTGGAGGCTTCAAGGAGAGCAAAGGATAGCAGTTGTTAGGCAACTAATTGGATGACTTAGGTAGTTGATGGATATTTGAACAGAAGAAACCCTATAAAAGGATTTGTTGATATTATTAGATATTATCTTAGTTGCATATTTTGATATAACTTTAATTGGACAAAAGTAAAACTTGTCTAGGGCATAACATTTCCAACAATGCTGGCTAGAGTATCTTCTTATGGATTTTTGGTAGTGAACCAAATATATATTGGGCATATCAGTGAAATGGATCTTATTGCTTATGGACTGATACAAAGTGTGTTGCTATTGTTTGCAAATGAAACTTTGGTTAGACCCTTGTTTCATACTCCCGTGATATATTATTGAATTTGTGTGTGTCATTTCAATTTCAATCATTTTATGGTATCTCTTTAATTGTGGATGTAGCTTAATTTTTGGAACGGACATTTACAAAGTTCTTGCTTTCATAACATAAATGAAATGTGTTTTTCTTTTTAGTTTTTTTCATAACCATTTAGAACTCATCATGCAAGAATTGTAATGATATGTTTAGATCATTAATTTGGCATAAGATTTTGATCCGGTTAAGGCCATTGTATGTAAATTTAAGAGGTTGCATTTATTTATAGGCTCATATTATCTTGTGGAAGATGGTACCAATACAATTGGAATAGTAGAGACTAATGTAGAATAGACTCAAATAATAGATAATCTAGTATAAGAAATGTATGATGAACTGAGGACAGGCCACATAAACTAGAAAGTTGCTTTTTTGGTTAATTACTTATACTTTTTTTTTTATTGTAAAATTTCAAGTATTGAAAATTGCTTGATATTGCAAATTGGATTATGATGGTTATTATAAATATATATTATTTTTAATGATTTACTATTAATTTAATAATTAGTTAATATTTTTCAATATTAATATTCCTACTAATGTAATAATTAATATTGATCTAGATATAATTATATTGCTATGTAATTAATAAGCTTAATATTAATAGTATTAATTTAATTAATTTTTTTATTTATTAAATATTAAGATAATTAATTTATTATATTAATATTTAATATTTTAATCAGGTAGCAAATTTTTGCAAAAAAAAAAAAAGGTTTAACTATGGCTTTTTATTTAATATAATATGTAATTAATTTAATTGTATGTATAAATTAATATTTTTAAATTATATTTATTAAATAATATAATAAATTAATTAAATAAATATATTATAACATAAATGGTATAATGGTCAAAATATAATGTCATGTTCTATACTTGTCCATGCCAAACACTGGACAGCATAAAAATTATTGTCTAGTACCATACATCCCAAACGTAGTACAAGAAAATTGTTTTGTCTAGTACTTTTTGTTCTGTGCTATCTAGTTTTTCTTGTTCTGTTATGTCCTTACCCAAACGCAACCTAAAGGAACATCTAAGTTGGATGCGATTGAAATAGAGCTTATGACTCGTGATGAAGCACTCAAATTGTTACATGACCAATTAGCTAAAGCACAAGCTTATATGAAAGTTTATGCTGATAAACATGGATTAGATTTTCATGTACAGCCAGGGGGTTTAGTGTTTGTATGTTTACAACCATACAAACAAAGAACGTTATCCCAAGGCCAATTTTCTAAGCTCTCTAAACATTATTATGGTCCTCATATGGTTTTGAGAGCCATGGGATCGATTGTGTATGAATTAAAACTACCATAAGGTTTTAGGGTTCATAATGTCTTTCATTGTTTTGTTTTGAAAAAGAACACAGGGCAATCTATTGTCTCTTTAGATTTACTTGAGGAAGCCTATTAGTCTCATCCGATCATTAAATCCTTGGCTATTGTTAGATCATGACTTATTTTTCGACAACAAAGGTGGGTGCCTCATGTTTTAATCCAATGGGAAGGCTTTTCCCTTTAAGATACACCATAGGAAGAATTATCCGAATTTAAGACGATTTATCCTATGTTCGACCTTGAGGAGGTCCTATTTCAAGAGGGGGAGCAACAGGTTATATCACAACATACGAGAGAAATAAGCCAAAGGACTCCACTTTCGTGGATGAAGGATTACTATGTTAGTTAGTTAACAAAATTTAAAAATTAATTACAACTAAAAAATAGTTTTGCAACTAGTTAGTCAGGATTTGTAACAGACTAGATAACGAATATTGTACATGCATATAAATACAATGAAAAGGAGAGAAAACATCATCGGACTTTTCAATTGATATACTAGATGAGTAAAGAAGCATTGACCAGCTCGAAGGTCTGTTACATTTGTACCTAGCAAAACAACATTCAAACACGTTTAGTGGGTGAGAGTAACAAGAGAAAGAAAGAAAGAGATATTAGGGTTTTCGAAAAAAAGTTGCACTGTGTAAGAGACCTAAAGAAGTGAAAAGCAGAAATAAGGATCCTTTTATATCGAGGGCTTTAATTGGGCCGGGCTTGTGCTATCAACATCTTTTATTTCCAACTTTTGGAAAAGTTTTTAACAAGGGCAAAGAGAGGAGAGGGGTTCTGGTTTGGGTATAGAATATGAATACACGGATGAGATGGATAGGTATGTATTCTCTCTCTCTCTCTCTCTTGCTGTGCGGCCACGTTTAATGGAGGTGGACGCGTGTTTAGTCGTCCACGTTACCAGCAGGCAGCATCTACAATTACAAACGCACAAACCGACATATAACGATAACATAACATAACAGGGCAGAGATCCGTCTGCACTGTATTAACAGCATTTCCTCAACCTCATGGCGGTAATTTACACAAGATTTCCTCTCTCCCGCTTTTTTCTGTTTTTGTGTGTGTTTTAAAATAATCCTGATTACCGGTCTGTCTCTTTTTTTTGTTGTTGTTGCCGCTGCTGCTCCATTTTCATGAATGAAATGCTGCTACTCCGGCATAATTAGTACCATTACCATTAAATAATGATGCCATTTTCCTCGCATGCCGATCAACTCACCTCAGCTTCAATCCTCCTCAATCCCATCCTGTAGTTTCATTGGAGTCGGATTGTTTAATCCGTTGTTTAACGTCATCCTCGATCATGGTGGTAATGGTGGTGGCAGCCCTGAAAATGATGCTAATCTGGAATTGGACCTTCATTGGCTTTGGATATTATGGATCATGAGGGAGATGGGAGTGTAATTAGAATTATAGTAATATAGATGGGAGTGTAATTAGAATTATAGTAATATACTTTCACAAGGAAAGGGGTTTCATTCCTTTGGATTTGGATAATAATTCATTACAAATTATTCCATCAAAATGATTTCCTTTCATTGCGAATTAAAGACAAACACGGTCACATTATTGATGTCTTCCAAACACAATATGTAATTTGAATATCTTGTCTTTATTACTATTTTAAATTACTTTGATTCATATGTATGATATGACAGGGGAACCACCTCGATCCTCCTCTCATTAATTATAAGTAGCTTCTGTCTATTTTTTGTTTTCGGTTTTACTGTAAGTGGATCATAAAAACTCGAACTCAGCTTTCGTTTACTTTAATGCAATAGTATATGGCTTGTGTGAAGAGCAGTTCTTTTAATGTGGCAAACTGATCCTTTCTTTTTGACTGCACACAAATACAATCGAAAGACAAGAACAGTGAAGGTCAGCAACATTTCTGCAGGAGCATCTGAAAACGATCTCAGGGAATTTTTCTCCTTTTCCGGTGAAATCCAACACATCGACATGCACAGGTTAGTTTAAAACCCAGCGTATAAGCTAAGTTACCAATTCTTTCTCAGCTGCTATGTGATTCTTACCAGGGAAATTGGACACACACACACAAAATCGTTGGCTTTAATTTCTTGTTCAGAATAACATCTTTCTTCTCCGTTGCAGTGTTGATGCAGATCACCAAACTTCATATGTTACTTTCAAGGATGTCCAAGGAGCAGAGACTGCAGCTCTCCTTTCGGTCTGTAGCCATTCTTCAACGTCAACATTTAACTACTAGGATGATTGCAATAGGGTGCTCAAACTCTGTACTTCCTTTTTCATTTCAATTTCTGAGTTTGTGCGGGTGTTTGCGTACCAAACTGTTGATGCTTGTCTTTCGAGAAATTTTCTGTTCATCGTTCCTCCTAGTCCTGTTCCGTTCTGGAGGTTTGGTGGGCGCATCAGTACTTTGGGTTACTATCTAGAGAAGAGGTTGACCTTAAACTTGAAAATTGCATGCATTTTTAATCTGTCCATACGACTCCATCTGTACAGTAAGTACTGGGATGGATCCAGCCAGTTATATCCAGGTTTCAATGAAGTTACTGCTCCTTGGCAGCATAATTTTTTCAAGTATTAGAAACATTTTTTCAAGTAGTTTTCTCCTGGCCTGGTAAAATATAGGTTTTGGTATTCCATTCATAAAATTTTGAGGAGTGCATATTTGATGCTTTGGTTTCTTTTACATTTGCTTTGCTGCAGGGAGGGACCATCGTTAGTCAGCCTGTTAGTGTTGTTCTAGCTCCTGACTATGAGCTGCCAGCGGCTGCAATGGAGTCAATGGTACCACTAGCATTGCAGGTTGAGTCTTAGGTATTTTCACAATGCAGTATTTAATTTAATTTCGGTTGATTTGTTTAGGAGAAAAAGGACAGCAATGATGGTGGCGGATCTGTCGTTCATAAGGCAGAGGACGTCGTAAGAAACATGCTAGCCAAAGGGTTCATCTTGGGCAAAGATGCCCTAAATAAAGCGAGGGCATTTGATGAAAAACATCAGTTTACTTCTACTGCTACAGCAACAGTGGCTTCTCTAGACCAAAAGATTGGTCTTAGTGAGAAGATAAGTGCTGGAACAACAGTGATGAACGAAAAGGTTAGAGAAGTGGATGAAAAGTTTCAGGTGTCTGAAAAGACGAAATCTGCAATTGCTGCTGCTGAGCAAACAGCAAGCAGTGCTGGGTCTGCCATTATGAAGAACCGGTATGTGCTGACTGGGGCTTCATGGGTTACAAGTGCCTATAATAAGGTTGCCCAGCGAGCAGGAGAAGTGGGGCAGAAGGCACAAGAGAAGGCTTCGACAGAGGATGGACAGGAAAGAAAAGCATGAGATACCTTTGCTATCTCCTGCCACTTTGTGGAGGCTCCCTAGGTAGAGATGTGTACACTTTGTGAGACTGATATCACCCGGCATCCGAATCAACGAGGAGCTACTTGGATAATAGTTATTTAGATTTTCTATATTTGTATCAGGTGTTATGGTTATGACAGAGATTGGCTTTCCATTATTATCAAGAAAGCTAAAACAAAATCTGCGAGGATAGTAGAAGTCCATCGCTTTATCAACTTTCTAATCTTGCTATTAGTGTAGAACTGATTCAGGTATAAGTTTCAGTTAGGAAATATCTTCATTGTCGAGGTGGAGGTGAAGCATCAGTGTATTTCAAGTTTCAATGTGTTTAAAAAAAGTAGGAAGTTTCAGTGGCCGAGAAGACAACCGAATGCTGCTGCCTTTCTAAGTGATTTTGTGTTTTCTTTTTGGTAGATACCATTTTCTTATAACTTTAGTATAGGAAAAGGTTCATCACGAAAAACTTCAGGGTGGCCAACCAAGTCTCTATCAAATGATTAAATCATGAAGAATTTTATAGCTGAATACATCCACTTGAATGTCCATAACCCTTTTTTTTTTTTTTACTTCTTTTCCTAAGGGGCCTGGTAAAGGAATCTGCAATAGGAGTGGGACACCGACTAGACTGAAACAGCAATCCCGAGCAGTCTGATTGTTTGGATTATTGATGATTACCTCAAAACAGTTCTGAATTATGGTGTTGTGGAGCGCCTTGATTTTGTTGCCGATGATTTAATACTCAGCTTGGGAAAGCCAAGGTTGTTTCACTTCACTGGTCAGAGTTTGCTGTTTGCCGTTGCTGAAGAGTCCAATAAACTCCACCGCAACATGAAGGGCATTAGTAGCAGCAAAAGAAGTTAAGCTAGTCGATAAAGCTTTTCTCCCCTGCCTGCCGTGTCCGATATGCCACGAAACACGATGCAGCGAACTCCGTTCGACAATGCTGCCTGCAATAGACAAGAGATGTTAGGAATAGCTTTATTTAACGGCTGTAAGTGTAAGCTTCCAAGAGAAGCGGCATGTTTAGAGATAAGCTGCAGTGCAGACCAGGACGATAGCTGCAGATTCTTCATCAACCGTTGAGATATTAAATGTTTCGAAAAGGAACTTCGCATAAGCTGAATTATCAAGATATACATCAGCAGTAGCACCTCTTAGCCCAAAGACAACCTGCGGTGGTTCCGGAAGGCAATATGTGTCGTTTACACACTGCTGCAAGTCTGAATCCTGCAATTATGGGTTCTCATAAATGAGTCGTAGGAAATAGGGTAAGAGAGTTGGGAGAGTGGACAGGACAGGTGGCAAACTGGGGAAACGCACTCTAAGTTGGTATGCCATTTCGAGCCACTTGGGTTCTACAGGAAGCCAGAAAGTCTCTTCCATTGGCCTCCTTTGGGAATACAGCTCCACCGGTGTGAACTCTACCTTAGCTAGGAAATTATCTCCCTTTCTGGGCATATTGAATGCACCAAACCTAAGCTCTGGTAACTGTCCTGTCCCTGACATGAATTCCTGCACAGTAGAGTGGAGTGGAGACGAGACGATAAAAGTAAAGAAGTAGAAAGATGTTTTTGGTATGGTACCATCCACTTCCATGAGCCTGTCAAGGCGACATAGGTTGGCACACCGACATCTCCAATCGACAAAGAATCATCCGTACTTCCAGCGATTCCATAATGCACTATCCCTAGGATGTCGAATGTATCCATAAGGATTTGCACGGTTATACCTGCATTTACCTGAAGTATCTCACAACCATCAATCACCATTTGACATCTGCTAAGTAGCTAATACCTATCTTTAGATAGGCTAAAAAATTTTTGAAATCAGATCCTTGTGGTTCTAAACTAAAACTGTAACAGAGAAGACAGACAGAAAAAAAAAAAAGAAAAGAAAAGAAAAAAGAAAGAAAGAAAGATTAAAAAAAAAAACGTAACTGTGATAGAAGTGACCCACCGTCTGCTCTCCGGTCATAACGTAAATCACATCAACGTTTTTAATCTTGCCAATGTTGAACCGTCTTCCTGAGGAGAAAGTGAAGTTACATGAGATGAGAATGAGATGCTAACTATCTAGTATCTATGGTATTCAGGAGCAGCACTAGTACTAAACCACTAGGTAAATCGTAAAAGAATACCTACGCGTACCTACCGGCCAAGTCCAGGTAAGGAATGTTGGGGTTGGGGACGAAGGCGCCAGACTCCACAAGCACAAGCTCCTCTGTTGGATAAGCCATAACAAGGCCTATATATGGTCCTCCATCCTCGTTGACTTTATCAACCGCTTCGTGCAAGGGATGACTTCTTCTCAGCTCAATCGACGGCCTTGCCATTCCCAATATCACCATCACTGCTAGTAGTGTCGCTACTTCCATATCTTCACTTATATGCACATCTTCAACTCTCACTGTCATACCATATATAGCACGAGCACAAGCACAAACATAACCTCTTAACTCCTATGGCTCTTATTGGTAGGTAACATAAAAGGTTGGATGTTGGGAGTTTTTTCTTTTTTTTTTTTTTCCTTAAAAAAAGGAGAAGATCATTGAAAAAACAAGGAAAAAAAGGACAAGAACGACCAATCAATTATTAGTAAGAGATGGGCTCCACCGACACGTTCCTGATTTCCAGTTGGATCAGATCTTACAAAAACATGCTCTCCAACGATGAGATGACGTCGTTTTAATTGGCCTGCTTTCCCTTTAATTCGTTCAAGTAAAATCTGGACGGTGGGTGGAGATAGCATCTTCAAATCATACTCCCAGTGTAAAAGTATTAGGAGTCCCATCCCATGTTTCAGTGTTTATATTCATTAGTGTTTGAGTTCTTTTAATACTTTTTTTTTAAATTATTATTATTGGATTGGAAAAAGCCACCCCGAATTTTTGGGACTAAAAGCAATTAGCCGTGACGATTGAATAAGTTTCTTCAGCTTGAGTTGAAATAATTTTTTTCATTACTGAAAGGCAACATCTCTATAGAAATGCTTGTTAAATTTTATATGCTTACTGTTCCACGAGACTTTTTTCAGGCATTATATCCTAACGCAAGCAGCATATTATATCATTTTTAATTAATTTTATAGTGACCAATGGTTTTATAATTTCGTTAATATTAATTGGATCTCAAGAAAGTCCTATTAGGTCCAAAATTTTTCCGCACATTATAATATAACATATAATTTCTAAAAAATAAGTTTGCAATGAGTAGAGTCACTCATATAATTTGATGATAGAAATAGAATGAGAAAAGTTGTATTTGTTAATATCGCGAGTCAAATATATAATTATACAAGTTTATGATTTTATATGTTTTTTTAATTAAAATGGATGAAAAATATTTCGGTGTAAGTAGAATTATGAATTTATATGTATGATTCTATACGTGTACGATTTTACCAGTTCTAAATGATTTTATACGATTCTATTGATTCTATTCATTCCACTGAATAGTAAGATTGCAGTTTTAACAACCATGATGAAGAGTACGAGACTTGGGATGGTTAATAGCAAACCAAATTTTTAAATGTTGTGAGAGAACCTTGTCCAACAATGTCTGTATATTTATTATCGTGTGTTTTGTTTATAGTGTATGGTTTAAATATACAATTCACATGTCATCGTCCAGTCCAGCCCACCTGTATAAAACCACAATTCATGAAGAGCAATGTTGTCAGACCTGAATCAGTTAGAGCAGTTTAACCCGATTCAATCAAAACTGGCCATAAAACGAGCTTGTCCACCAATTCACCCGGATTTGTATTGACTTAAATCAACCCGAATTGACCTGGTTGACCCGAGCGGTCGGACCGGGTTGAACCGAGCAATCTGGACAGATTGACCTGGATCGAAAGAAAAAAAAACACTATGAATTTAAATACATATACACATTATATTATGAATTTATAAAATATAATAATTATTCTTGCTTATTTAATAATTAATTGTTAAATTTGATCCAAATATAGATTTAATCGAGTGACATCATATATATTTGTTTATTATAATTAAATTATTCTTTATATTTTTACTTTTAGTGAGTCCTGGTTTGACCCCTAGTTAAACATTGTTTGACCTCCTAGACTCTTGACCCCTTAGTACATCTGAATCAAATTTTAGTCTAGTTATGATGTCACATTTGGTACACGGGAATTAATGGAATGGAATGGATTGGATTGGATTGGAATTGAAGGATTAGAATGGAATGGAATCAATATGAGAATGATAAATCCATTCTTTTGTTTGGATATATACATGGAATGGAATGTATATAAATTAGTTTATATTGGAATTTATCAAAAATACCCTTTAAAAAATAAGATAATGAATTTATACAGAATAAAAAGTAATTTAAGTAAAAATTCTTAATGAAATTAGGAATGGAATTACGATTCCGCCTTCTCAAAGACATAATCGAATTCTACCTAAAAGCCGGAATCGTCGATTTTAAGGAATTGCGATTTTGCCTTCTTGTGACACTTCCAAATGGAGAAAAAGGAATAAAAGTTAGAATCATGATTCAATTCCGGTCATTCCTGCATACCAAACAAGCCATGACAACATTGATGAAGTGAAGAAGAATTGCTCATGTGCCAAGCCAATTGCAGACCCATTCTACGCTATCACATCATGGAATTGAAGTCGAAGGACATCCTTTTCACGGATTGAAGACGACAAGCAAAGCACACGGCTTAATCTGTACGTCTCCCGAACACAATCACCGCATTAACTTAGGGTTGAATGGAAAGAAAAATTTGCAAACATATTATTTTACGTGCGCCTACACAAGTCACAACGCATTCCACACGTTCATTAAAATTAAGGCAAATAGTACAGTATCATAATTCATATATTTCCGGTTGGGTTGGAAAAACAAAAAAAAAAAAAAAAAGGAGATTATTGGCACCACCAAATAAGAAAAAGAAATAATAATGGGCGAATCAAATTTAAAATTAAATGAGGAGATCAATTTCAATTGAAATGGGTTGGGGGTGGGGCTACTGCCAAGCTTTTTTTCAAAAGAAAGAAATAGAGAACTTTAGCTTTAGCTTTGTGAAAGTTCATTTTCTTTTTATAATATTATATTATTGGTTGTGATTGTGATGCAATCTTCATCCGCACAGGATACGGTAATACAATAAGCATGAAGATTGAAAAACACTTAGCGAATACACTTACACAAAACAAGAGATTGTATTTTTTTTTTTTCTTTTCTCTTTTTAATTATTTATGGATATCATGAATCTTGTAATTTCATGTACTATTTTGCAACTATGATGCTCATGAATCTCGATGCTTTAAGTAATGCATGAAGTCACTATATACTGATATATATTTAAATGGAATTTTAATTTTTTGAATTTCATAATTCATATTTTATAATAAATTATTATTATTTTTGGTTAATGAAAAGAGAGACGCTCCAAGGAGAATTAAGAATCCCCATCAAATTGGCGTAAACTTATTTTAACACTGGCAAGGAAACATACAAGTTAATTTAGTTTCATGATTTATATTTTTTAGTTCAATTAATATTAATATTTATTACATCGTTAGTAACATTAATTTAAAAAAAATTATCAATTCTTTATGAAAACCAATTAATGAATTTTAATATATCTTGAAAGCAAGCACTAATTGGTCAAATAAAATTCTTGTCATAACTCTATGCATTCTATTCATTGAATTTAGTTTTGGCTATATTTTAGAATAGTTAGTTTAGTATCTTTTGAATTAGTGTCCCAATATTAACTTAATAGCCTAGCTTAAAAAAGATTTCAAATTCAAGCGATCTACTACTTAGTTACAGTCATTGAGGACAATAATGTGGTTTTCGCTAGTATTTTGACTATAGAGCACAACTTGTTTCACTTGCTGGAGTGGTTTTATCGAATATATATATAATATATATATATTGATTGAAGAAAACATGCATGATGGAAAAAAAAAAAAAAAAGAAAACATGCATATATCACCTAATCTCGACGCTAAAAATAGCGACAAAACTTTGGCTATAAAATAGTCCAAAATTACCCACCTCGTATAGCAAGGGACTTGTTTCGAAAACTTACATGATTCCCTTAGTTTTTTTTTTTTTTTTTAAAGTCATTCACCTGTTGGAACCAAAATCGTGTCTATCATGTATGCTAGTTTTACAGGTTCACTCCACTAGCATTATTGGAGGATTCCTTGGGCCAACCTTAAAACACCTTGTTAACAATGTATGTAACGCCTACATTAACTTTTGGCAACTTTTGTTATTACTATTTTTTTCTTATTGCTTGTACTCTTTTGTTGCTAATACCTTTATGGTCATATTTTTCTTTTCCTTAAAATTACATATGGAGAAACATGTATTTTATACACATAATAGTATTTACCAATGCTTTGCAATATATTACATAATTTATTATCTCAAGCGACTCATAACCTTGCTTTCACCCAAATGATACATAGTATTTAACAAACTCCTTGCTGATTGAAGGTCCAGAAGAAATCAAATCAAGTCAAATAAAATATAATCATCAGGTTATAGGAATATAGAAAAAAAAAATAAAAAAAATGATTTTTTAAACAACATATTTTGATACATAATATTGCACCTCCACGGTTTAAAGTTTTATGATATTTTCTAAAACATAAACCACATATGGAAAATTGAAAATATTATCAATACTTACTACATTGTAGATCAATTTTTGTATAAATTAATTTAACATTCAATGACCAGGGAAAGGCTAGTTTGATTTTGAAAATAACGCTTATAACTAGACAAGCGTGGACATTTACTAATGAAGATTGTTGTAATATGTAATGTTCATCAATATTCATCTATTTCAATCGAATTCCACTGAGATTTTGATCATTTTACCGGATTATGTTAATGGTAATTTTTTTATTTCCTAAATTATTCTATGAAAAGAGAAAAATACTCAAAATATAAATTTGGTAACATTTTGGAGCCTAGAAATTTGTTTAGATAGTTAGTTTAGTTTCGTTTTCAAACAAACGATACTAAATTGATCTTGAACCGATACAAATATGATACCAATGAAAAATCAATAGTTTTATTTATAAACTGACCAAATCGTACTGATGCCGATAAGTTACCGATACAAATAAAAACCAAACTGGTAAAGATAGAAGAATGGTGTGTGTGTGTCTATTGTTTATTCAATATTTTATGGTCTGTATGTTTAGCTTTTCTGAACAGATACAAATATTTTTTTAACTTTTTTTAATGAATTATTTATTAAAAAATAGATTTAGATAAAAAAATAGATTTAGATAAAAAAAATTGATATTTCTTATAAAAAATCAAATAAATTAAACATAAATAAAATTCAAATACAAATCAAATAACATTTACACTTATTATTTTAAAATAGATATAAATACAGACAAAAGCAGCGCATCCACACATAATATTTCTTCTATTCTGTGGCAGGTGATGTACTCATGAATTCGGAATAGGATCCTAAATCTGGGACCCAGTCTTGAAAATGGAAAAGGCTGTGTGGACCATGTAAAGACGAGAAGAGATCCCTCGTGGCTTCTGGTTTTGGTTGTCCATTTCCAAATTTTCAATCCAAATGTCCATAACCGTAGTAAACGCCGGTTTAAAGGAATTTGACGCCGTCACTCGTCCGTCCTAGTACCTAACCCGGTCGAGCCGACTGAGTCAGCTTGTTCATTTAAGATATTCTTAAATGCCGTGTTTCTTGTCCCGTTAGTATTTGATTTAATAATGTTATTACTTGATCATGATCATTGGATACTTTATCCCACCGCTGCTTCTTTCTGCTATTTTTTTATTATTACCCTCAACCAACCTTGACTGGATGACCCGTGAATATTAATACTTTTTCTTTTAATTTTATTATTAGTTTTTGGGGTTAATTAAAAAAAGGACATGTGTTTCTGCTTTTAATGCAAATAACTGGCATGAGAGCTTTATTTTAGACAAATAACTGACTTTATGAAAAAATCCATTTTATCCCATTGGAATATAGCCGTTATGTATTACATGCTTGTAACATGTTAGGAAAAAAAACCCACTACCCTCTTTCATCTCTTAGAACCAAGAAACAAACAGTATGCTCACTCTTTCCCTTCGAAAAACAAACACACACATGGAAAACCCTAACCTCTCAGCCTCTTGATCAAAACCTTAAACCACACGTTGAAGAAGAAACTCGCTTTAATCACACTATCCAACCCTAGAAGAAGCAAGATGACATACTAGAAGTTAAGTAGCTAAAATCTTTAGCAACCCTTCATAAGACATATCATTGTCATTGTCACTATCGCCAAGTTTAATTATAGCTTTGATCTCTTCATCGTCTATAGAGAATCCAACCCAAGTCATGAAATTCTTCAAATCACCATAGCTCAATTTCCCATCTGCATTTGTATCCATGATCCTAAACACATCTTCCATGACACCAGTACCCTCCCTCCTTAGCTTCTTACAACCATCCAATGAGAATAATACATGTATAATACACTTTCAAAAAAATTATACAAAACTAAAATTGTGAAAAAAGATTGCAAGAATAGTGTCGTTGTATTGTACCTTTGAGGTTCAACACAATTTTTTGGATAACATTGCATGTGTATCCACGTTGGGCGTGCGATATACTTCAAGCCTATACCGCACTTCCAATGAGTGATACACATATCATTATACGTGCATCGCTCGTTAAACATATGATACACTGGTGCCTAAAATTTTGATCGAGTAGGTCGTTGTATCCCAACTTGTATATGCAACACAAGCACAAATTATAATATTTCTACTCCAATATGCGATATAATAATACTAATTTTGTAATTATTTTTGTATAATTTCTATTTTTGTTTTTTTTAAATAACGATAAACACGTGTTTCACCCTCCATGCAATACGGACTGGAATTCATCGTACTCGATGAAGCCATCTGTATTAGAATCCACAACAGGTATCATTGTCCCAATTACATCCTCCTCATCATCCGTGCTCGAAAAAAATACCATAGAATATCTGGAGATCATTGTAGTTGATCTTCCCATCACGATCTATATCGAGCACCTTAAAAGCTGGTTTGAGTTCTGATCTTCGGTCAGTTTCCCAGTGAAGGGCTCTCGAGGAAGGCCACATTATGTTGGTTGGGCAGGGAGTGTGAAATTAAAACCTTGTGTTGTGTGGGTCAGTATTTCGATCAAGATGCTTATGGGTTAGGGTTTTCCATGTGTGTATTTGCTTTTCGAAGGGAGGGAGTGAGGATATTGTTTGTCTTCTGGTTTTAAGAGAAGAAAGAGGGAAGTCAGTCCTTTGTAAAAAAAAAAAAAATCTCAGGTCAGTTATTTGCAATAAGGCTAAAACATATGTTAGTTTTTTGTAATTAACTTTTTTTTCTTTTAAATCCAAAACAATATATGCATATTACTACATTGTCACACCGAAAGAAAAGATTTTTTAACATTTTATTATATATTTAAGATCTTGTATTATTATTTGTGACTCCCTAAATTAGTATTTTGATAACATGTCATGCGCTTATATTTATTGTGGACACACTAAAGATCATAGTATGCTATTAAACCATAATAAATATCATCTTTAAGTCTAAATGACAAATAAATAATTAAGCCAAACCACTATTGTTAATCCACCAGAAATATGCATAAATCATTAAACTAAAACTACACTAAAACATTAATGGCCCGTTCACTTCACTGTATATAATAAGGGGGGATGAAATTTCAATTGAAAGGGACTGTAATAGGGTTGTAATGGCTATAAGGTAAAATATTTATAATATCTTTATATTTATTACATATGGAGGATAATTATATGGTGATATTTTCAAGATAGGAGTATTTATGACAAAGTTGAAAAATAAAACCATTGAATGTCAATTTATGAGGGTGGGGACATGAATTCATCATTTTACCTAATAGCAATTCATTATGAATTGTCACTCGCCTCAAGTAAACACCATAATAACAGCTTCATATCAAATAAGGAGAAAATGAATAACTTTTCATATCAAGTGAATGGACTATAAGTGTGACGATTTAGAGATAACTCAATAGAAAGTCCATTAAACGCGACATAAACTATATAATATAACTAGGACTATGTCCTAAACTAACTCACTAATACATGGATTATCATGCTAGGGGAGAGAGAGAAAGAGACGAAAGAAAAGAAAACAAATAGAAGCTGATTTTTCAAGCAAAGAGAATGGCAAAGAGAAAATGAAAAAAGAGAGAGAGGAATAGAAAGACAAAGAAAACAAAAGAAGATGATGTAATGGTCAATAATGCTATAGTAAATCACGATGGAAAAATGCGATATACATACAAAAGTATTTTATCCTATTTACGAAACGCAATATAAGGATTGTGTAGAAACATAATATTGTGTCTATATAACGTGATTTGCTTGTAAATTTAGGATATCCAAACTGGTAAACGCGATTTTGCAAAGTGATTTGGTAATTTTTTTCATATCAACTATATATTGATAATTATTTATTTTATGAGGAGTAGACAAGTTTTTCACCAAGAGTATCTATCTCTAAGGGTAAGTGAATTAATTTAATAGTCATCATTACTATTGTCATCTCCAAATCAACTTCCTATCATAACAAAAAATACCAAACATCACTAAACTATCAATATAATTAGGAAAATGAAAAAGAAAAGAAAAATAGAGAGAGAGTAAGTTAGAATCCGGTACAATACCACCACAAGCACAAGCCCATGATCAAATTTCAACATATTCACATGTGAACATACAACTAATGTAATATCAATCATCTTTATTGTCTTTTAATTTAAGTCTAAAAAATAACACAAAGATAACTTAATATCTCGAACACACTTATATATAGTATACATGAATATAATGTTGTCATCATGTTATCATCTTTTAATTAAACCTAACAAACAACATAGGATAACTTAATATCATGGACACACTTGTGTATAGTATATATGTATGTGGTGTTCTAAGCCATTTTATTGTCTTTTAATTTAAGCCTAATAAAAAGCACCAAGTAACTTAGTATCCTAAACACACTTATATATAGTATATATGTAAACGATGTTAGGAATCTCCTCACACTTAAGAGTCTACAAGTCCAAGACTTAGATCTACCCTTAATCAGTTCCACGTGTAACTCCACGCAAGAACAATATCACATAAAGATCATCGGAAAGTACATTCAGCATGCAAGGTAATACACGTACTCAAGATGTTGATTTGTCCAAACTCTATAATCCTCTAACATGTGTTATAAAGTAATTGAAATATATTAGAATTGTGTATATTTCCATATTTCTTGCATTTATATGGTTCCTACCCTTACACAAGTATTAATGTTTCAAAGGAATGCAAAACATTAATTTAAATAAGAATCTAGTAATTAATTTAATATTATATAAGTTTTAAGGTCTTAGAATAGCATTAAATCATAAAGAAGAGAGTTGAACAAGTTTTGAATGCATTTGAGAAGGAAAAAAGTAAGGTTGAAGAAGTAGTGTTAAACACGGGTTAGACACATGACCGTGTTAGAGATTGTTTTCAAAACAAATACTTAACATAAGTTAAAACAAAAGTCGTGTTTTAGGCCATGTTTAGAACAATAGAATAGCGTAACATAACATGAGTTCAAACACATGTCTTGTTGTAACTTGTGTTTGAAACACAAGCATGAAAGATGAAACAATGCAATAGAGGTTCGAACACAGGCCAAGTTACAAGCTGTGTTCAAAACACATAACATAAGTTCAAACATAAGTCGTATTCGAAATAGATACATAATATAATATAACATAGTCTCGAACATGGGTTATGCTCCAAGTTGTGTTCACCTAAACAAATTTATACTTTTTGCTCGATTTAACTCTTCGAGAAACTTCAGTCTCTTCCTAAAACATACCTATTACTTTCTTTCTATCGCTTTATTACATTCTAAAACACTAA
Source organism: Combretum micranthum (assembly GCA_024138025.1). Taxonomy (NCBI): domain Eukaryota; kingdom Viridiplantae; phylum Streptophyta; class Magnoliopsida; order Myrtales; family Combretaceae; genus Combretum; species Combretum micranthum. The sequence continues at coordinate 244,930 of JAMXBD010000875.1, forward strand.
ATACATAAAGCTTTCTAAAAAGGTTCAAGAATCGTATGAACACTTACATGTAACTCTTCAATAGTCTCTACACCTTGGTACATGGATTGAGAGACTTTAACATCAACATACATTTTGCCACTCATTTCCTTTGAAAAAAAATGCAAAAACGTACGTTGAAACTTCTTGAGGATTCTTGAAAAAGCACTATCCGCTCTGAAAAACCCCCACCTTCAACACCTAAATGTCAAAATCGTATTAGCTATGTGTTTATGATGTTAGGATCGGCGGAGAAACAAAAGATATGTCAACCTATTGTGGATTTGCTTTTCAGATTCTTTAAGAATGGTAGTTACAAATTAGCGAATTAGAGAAACATAAAATAAAGGAGGGGAAAAAAGAAGAAGATGCATTACTAGGGATGCAACTGAGCTAGTGATAGGAGTATTTACTTGATGAAATCAGTTTCAATTTTGTTTAGCTATGCTTTTTATTTATGATTAATTTAAGGGATTTGGTACTTAATTTATAAGCATGTTCCTTTCAAGTGACTAAGGATAAGTTATCAATATTTAAAGGAAGATAGATCAATTAAAGTTCAAGTATAGCAAATCAAGGATTGAATCGCACTCGATGATCCAAATGGTGATCAATGCATATGAGGATTTGAAGACAATCACAAGCATAAGAGGGAGAAAAACCTAGAACCACGGGTATTACGGTCCTCATGACGGTCGTGATGGTGTAGGTGTAGGTGATCTACACAGATATATATTAGAGTCATATAGTCGTAACAAGAGAAGAAGAAATAGAAGCCATGGAGATCATGGGCCTTATCATGGAAGTGATCTTGCTTGCATCCCACATCCTAATCTTTAATCATGGGTATGGTACACTCAAGGAACTTTGTATCATCACATCTCCCATTGTGGTTGTGATCCTTAGGGGTCTGAATTATCCTGATATGTCAAGTTACCTGTCACGACCTTGATAAAGACCGAAGTTGCATGCTTTGATGTAAGGATTGACACGACTAAAATGTAAAGTTGAGCGTGTACAGTCCCCTAACCACATATAATCCTGTAGTATTATATGTAAAGATATCTCTAAAGAAAGAGTTTGCGTAAATATGCCATAGAACTATTTCAAAAACTACTCATTGGGAGTAGTATCATATATGATCTTACAAAGACGTACGTAGGTTTGTTGTTCTTTCAAAACATAGAAGAAAACTTCATACATATATATTACAAACTAAGGCTTGAGATTGAGCCTTAATAGCACATACAATTTGAAAAGTCTTTAAGAAATGCATTGTCCATAAAAACATTTTCTACTAAACCATTGCAAAAACAAACATCATCAAGGTCGGGGTCCTTAATCCTCCCAATCATCCAGAAAGTCCTCAAAATTAGTCTCATAACCTGACTAAGAATAAAAATCGTCCTCATTAACGCTTGAAATAAAGAATAATGAGCCAACAATCTAGTATACAAGTAACACAAGCAAATACAAAGTGACAATCACACTTAGACTAAATGCAATGCAATAAACAATGATTTAATTATCTTCAATTAGGTAAACAAATAAAAACCGTAATGTTCAAACTCCGATTTCAATCATGGGGAATCCAGGGGTCTTGAGTAACAGCTGCTACTCATGGGGTTGATATAGGTAGTCTGAATATCTATATCCTTTATATCTAACTAAAAAAGAGAAAGGAACGTCCTCTAAGGGTCACATCCATTTTGTAAACGTTATGTTGATATTGTTAGTCCTATAAACTACCCGCTGAGCTACTTATAAGCGTCATTGCACCATGACTAAGGTAGCCTAAGCGCCTAACTACCATGTTAACCTCATTAACAAGGTGGCTGCTCCTCAGACTGGATTCAACGGCACATGCACAAGCAATTTAAACACTTTTTAAGTCATATTTAATTAAAGTCAATTTATGATATGCCTATCCTAATATCCAACAACCAACTACTATGTACCTGAGATATTTGGTAAAAGACTAGAATGTATACTCAACTGAGAAGAATAATCTATAAGAAAAGAATTCAATTTATATAAAATTAAACATTAATCACAAACAATTCCTAAGCTCTACATCCGATATGATAACTTGAATAAAATTCACATTAAATCATAATTTAGCATTTATACACACATATATATGATACATTCATTTATTTTAAATTTTGAAAATAAAATTGTTTATTTTTTTTACAGGAAGCATGGGCAAGTATACAGTTGTGCATCTACCTGTGTTTCTCTCATACAAGAAACACGCCTAGCACATATCGACGTGTATCACACCGTGTTTCATATATACAAAAAACTCTTTGATGATCAAAGAGAAGCACGACTAGATAGCCCATGCTGTGTTTTAGTTGTGTTTCTTTATTACATGAAACACATTAATAACTAGAGAGAAGCACGGCTTGATAGAAAGTAGCTGTGTTCCAATCGCGTATCAATATAACCCAATTTTTTTGAAAACAAAGAGATGTACGACGGGGTACACAACACCGTGTTCCACTTATGCTGTCATATTTTCTCCTTCTTTCAAAGCAAAGTGAGAAGTATGGTTGAATAAATATGGCCATGTTCCCCTTGTCTTCCTCTTTAACTAGCTAAATTTCCAAAGTTAATGAGATACATGGCTAGAACATGACCCGTGTTTCTCCCCATGTTTCCTTTAAAAAACAGAGCATGCATATTTTTAAGTTTAAACATCCAGTTTTCACTTTTATAAGCTTATATACACTCAACATGTGAGCTTATCAACTTCAAACATGCATAAACTCCACATTCCCAACTTCAAACAACTTCATAATCAATATTTGAACACTTCACAAGCATCACTAACTCATTCATCAACTCAAAACATCTTCAACGCATTTCACAACTTATCTATCACATCTTTAAGGATCTAATTAACTCTATAAACTAACTTAGATCACCAACACCACATACAACTCATATAGGAAACATTAAAATAAAGATTTCATATTCATGAAGAAAGCAACTACATAAAAGATCATATAAACATGAAAAACTTTACCTTATGTAGCAAAACTTGAATATGAAGCCTTTAAAAAGGTTTCGTGGTGAATTGTTGTGGGAAGAGATGGAGATTTTGTGTCTTGCTTTAAGCTCCCTTAGAGATATTAGTTAAGGTCTTTTTTGAATTGTGTTTTGTAATTTTTTTTTAGTTGGTATTATCATTATTTGCTTATACTTTTGAGGCGGTTGCTTTAGGAAAAGGAAAGGCTTGGTCTTGGGTTTGAAGTTAGTGTTTGGGTTTAGGTTTAGGCTTCATAAAAAAATTCTTCTTGGGTTGGGTTTGATTTTCTTTAAAAACTTGAGCTTAATTTATACCAACAAACATTACAATACAATACTAGTTTATACAAACACATTAAATTTTATCTAACTAAATATTTAGACAAATTTCACATATTTATTAAATAAAACACATACATATACACACGCACGTGCACGGATGAAACTGAAATCATGCGAAGAAGGGTTAGGATATTTTACGCGATGATTACCGCTCGTCTAACGCCCATGATGCGTCTTGAACACTTTAAATTTTGGGACATCATGGCCTATATAATGGCCACAATAAAGGGTTTGATTTGCCTATTTTCCATGTCTGAAATAAATAAATCACTTCTCAAAGAGGGTAAAGACCAACTAAGATGAGGAAAAGATGCCAATTCATATATGGTCACTTATACAAGATCTAAACATCACATGTAGGGAGGAATCATTGTTGTAAATAATCAAATCATTGTGCAAACATCGAACCAGTGTAAACTTGATTTTTATGGAAAATTGTACCCTTTCATAGTTTTTGTCTGTTACTATACCATTTTGTGAGCAACACTTTAAATATTCTCGAGAGGGGACGAAGAGGAAACACATTACACTTCTTGTAGCAAAGGATTCAGACTATTTGCAAGTGAAAAGGGGTTGTTTATGTATGAATGGAATAGTTGAGCTTGCAACACCATGAATTTGCATGCATTAACATAGTAATGCATAAAATCATAGTTGATTTTCTTAATTCCTATAATTGTCATAACCTAATCGTAATTTTATATAGTGCACGATATAGATTTATGTTAGATTTCTTTGGGATAAAACGAGAAATAATCTTGGTAAATAGATCTAGACTGTTGATGAGGATCAAATGGCGTCGATATGAAAGATTAAAACAATTCAAATGTTGGAGGATCAAAGTTCATGTGTACCGTCAGCTTTGCTTGAAGAAACAACTAGCCTTGGAAAAATTTGGCTGTACACCAGTCCAAAACTGTCGGCTTAGAATTCAACACTACCAGCCTTCCCAATTCACATCGCTGGCCTTGTGCCAACTTTGAAGTTCCTAGAATGCAAATTTTTAGAGCCGCCATCAACGTTGTTCGTGTAGTCGATATTGGCTGCCAGCTTAAAATTAGAGGCCGTTGGCCTTCTTTATTTGACATTTTTATTTTATTTTATGTCTTTTAGTTTTCTTAGGTGTCTTTTCGTAATTCATTTTTTTTTAATGTTTAGTTATGTTATCGGTTACATAACTGCCACAAGTATGTTTTTCACTTACGTAACTACCACAATCATGTTTTTCACTTATGTAACTACCACAATTATGTTTTTTACTTATGTTGTTAGTTATATAACTACCATAATTATATTTTTCATTTACATAACTACCTTATAGTAAGCCTATATATAAAGGCTAGTACCACTTAATGGAAATATCATATATCAGTTGAATAACATATTTTGAGAGTTTTCTTTCATTTGTGATGATTTTCTCTTAGTTCTCGAGAAAGAACTCAATCTGATTTTTTCGACGTAGAAGTTTAGGGAAATCTACCTTGATAACTTAGGTTCTAAATTGATGGGTTTGGTTAGGGTCTAGTTCCGCTTCTTGATAACGTTGGTTCTAATCGACAGGTTTAGTTAGGGTTACGATCCTATTGCTTGTTTCAAGGCAATCCTAAGGTTTTAATCCATTGTCGAGCGTTGGGTCTTAGGTTTCATATACCTAAGGTTTTCATTTTGCATAAGCTGTCGGAATGTATTGCTCATGATTCTAGAGATAGAATTGTGAAATCCTCTGCATAAATATAACTTTAGCATAGGAATCCTAAACTTAATGTGATCATAATCTAGTATTAACTATGAAGAGATTCTGGTAAATACGATTAGGGTTAGATGTTAATGATCATGAGAATGATATTGATTTAGCTATTGAATTATGCAGTTAACGAAACAACAATATCAATTTCTAAAGTTAATGCGCGTGTTAATCTCAATAGAGAAGCAAGTCTACGTTGTTGTCGTATTCTGCATTAGTTAAGTAATTCAGTTTTTGTATTCGTTAGTTGTAATGTATAGAACTTAATCAGTGCAAATAATAACATAAGACTTGTTCATTTAACTTGTTAGGCTAGATAATAGTTAAGAAGGTGATTATTGGTAGTTATTGATCCTTGTAGAGACGACTCTATACTCCACTCCTGTATTGCAAACGATAGGCCACTTGTTTAGCATTGACCAATCTATAGGAAAGAGGTCATAGGACTTTAATTTTATAAAACCAGGTCACAAATGAGCACATTGGGCTGGTTAGGTACAGATCATATAAAACCAAACCCATCCTAGTTTTCTATAGGGTTTACCAAACCCTACTCTAAATTCTATAGGGTTCTTTCCATCATTTCCAAACTTGTTTGCTCGAACCTGATCTTATAAAGACTCGTTAAACAATATTTGTGGTATTTTTTCCCTTTAGATTATAATTATTGGTAGTCTTACAACAACACAAAAACTTTACAAAGAGATAAAGATAATAAGTTGAAGTATATATTTAATGTTGAGGCAATAAGTAAACTCTTATAGGATTTATGTATCGGGTTGGGATCCTCTGAGGTTTTATATTAGATCCAAAACCCGACTCTAAACCTTATAAGGTTTTAAGGGAATGTCATATTGGTCCCGAAAGCTAAGTTGGGGGTGGGGGAGGGGAGGTTTAAGAAAATTGGTTATTTTGAAAACTTTTTGCAGAATTCCAATTCAAGACTTGTCTTCGAAATATCTTATGAAACAACGTCTAAAACTTATCTAGAATAATATTCGCAAAACCCTATTGATTTCTTAACTTATATATGGTCAAGTTTATGCTTTAAATATCTCTTTCTCAATATCTTATTAGTTTGAATATATTAAGTCAGTTTTAGATTCAATATCAGAGTAAAATGTGAAAACAACAAATTAAGTAAAAAGATAGAGAGAAGAGAGTGCTTATCGATGTATAGTGGTTCCGCCTTGTATGTTAATCCATTTTTTCAGCTCCATGCTGAGGTTGAGGTTGTTTTTCCCAATTGTTCCATTAAATCCAAAACCAAAACCAAGATGAGAGTATAAAGAAATCTGGCGCTCAATGCAATGTAACTAACCACATCGTTTTCCTAGCTTATGCCTAAACTATCATGGCTTTACGATAGCCTTTGTCACTATCGCAACTCACAATACTTTTAGTATTAATGTTACAATGTAAATGTCAAGGATTTACAAAGTATATATCCTCAAACTATTTGCACATGATGAAATGTAGCAGCTTTTGAAAATTCTGTTCCCAACTTTCGAAAGTTCTTCTGACAGCTTTATGTGCTTGATCACTAGGTAGAAATTTCCAGATCAGTTCAAAATAAAATCTAACATTTTTGCTTGATATTCTTTTAGTATTGTTTCTCTCAAAATCAATGGTGTTGAGCCTTTAATTTATAATGCAAAATCAAATGGTCCTCTTCATGCAAACATGTATAAAAATCATGTTATAGCCGTTGTGATTGATAGTGACTTATCTTCCTGCAGTATAAATTCAAAATCCTTGCTTATGTGTTGAATATAGCGGTTGGAGAAGTGTTCTAGAAGGCTGCTAAGTTGTGCTAAAATATTCTACCTTGATACTTGACATGTAAAGTAAGATATGAAGAGCATCTTATTTGAAATCCTACACTTTCTTGAAGATTTCCTTATATATAGTATTCCATTGGTTGTCACAAAATTCTTCATCAAATAAGCTTCATTCTGCATTCCTTTCAATTCCATAACATATCCAATAATATTCTGAACCATTCTTAAGAATTGTATCTCGATTCCTAATTTAGCCATGCCATACTTTCAACTATTTCTTTTTTCTTTTTTTGCTTAAGAAACCTTATAATAAACTTGTAAAAATTAATTTAAGTCCCAATTGGATTCATGTCCTACTTATTAGTGGAACAATTGAATATAATACCTAATTATATTCAATTTGTGAAGCTAAGTCTTCAATATACTTTGCAGCTAAAAAAAAAAAAAAAGAAAGTTCAACTTCTGTTTCTGCTTCCAAAATATATCTGTGCTTCTGAAAATTTATGCAATAACAATACTTTTGTTTTTTCATTTTTCATATGTTAGAACAAAATAAATATAAATTCATGTAATTAAGATATTATAAGTAACACCTTTAAATCCTTTTTGTCATAATCAAAACATTATAAATATCCTAACATGCCCAAACCTACAACATGTTTGCTCGGATTTCGGGTACAATAGAAACTACTCTCCACTAAAAGCTAGATAATTACAATTTTACCATTATTCATGATATAATTTTTTAGGTTACCTCATCATTAATAAAAATTATAAATTTATTTATAATAATCATCATAATAAACATATTAATGATATATATTTATGATAAATATAAAATATAAACAATTATTTAACTATATAGAAGTATAACATATTGAGATTGTATATGCTATTAAAGGAATGTGTTTTTATTAAATGACGTGTATGAAAAAAATCTTAATCAGTCTAATTTCGAAGATGAAAAGGTCCCGGATTGGATTGAAGTATCATGTAAGGTTGAAAATTTTGTGAAGCCCCAAAAAATAAAAAGGGTGGAGCTGGTAATATTTTTTGTGTAAATGGTATGTTTTTTATTTATATTTATAATTTTTTAAAAATAATATATGTAGATATATCTAATTTATAATTATATTTTATCTAATTAAATTTTAAATGAGAACTGTTAATTTTTTTATTTATATCTAATATTTTATAAATAATTTATTTAAAAAATTTAAAAAAAGTGTCTGTTGTTCTATCTTCCGGCTGTCCACTGCTGTTATTATTTGTATTAAATTTGAAAAAAAAAAAAATGCCAGATCAGACACGACCGGACCTAACCCAAACCAAAAGTGGAGAATAGGTAGAAACAAGAGGACCTGTTCAAATTTTGAAGCAAACGGAAAACAAAAGTAGTCGGGTGTGTTGTGGTGTAGTAATAGCAAATTGTAATACGCGGTTGTCTTGTCTTGGTTGCTAACTTGTTACTCTTGCCACTCCCATTTCCAGCTAGCCCTTCTTCCTTTCTTCCTCCTTTCCTTCAGTATTATTTTTTACTTTTGCTAAATTATATAAAACAAAAGTCTATTATATAGATTAGAATATAGAGAGAGAAAGAGAGAGGTAAGCCATTACTTACCCATTTTCCAAAATCCAATTTCCTTCCTTTCTTCTTCTTCAATTATTTATTTATATATTTTTTCAATTTGAAAAAAAGAAAAAGAAAAAAGAAGAAAGGTTGTCTGAAAGTTGCAGTAGTAGTATTGTTTAATTCCTTCACCACCACCGCTCACAAACCATTTGTGGGTCTGTGTCTCTGATCTTAGGAAAAAAGAAAAGTGTCATTCTCTGATGATGGTAATTATGGAAGAAGAAGACTGTGGGAGGGGGCTTGAATTTTCTTTTGAATTTTGATTTTTGAAACCACTTCTATCTGCTCAGATCTGTTCTCTTCAACTACAGGTTACAGGTACAGAATACAGTATACAGATCCCCTTTTTTTTTTTTTTTAAATTTTTTGAACTGTTTAAGAGAGATGGATGAAGACACCTTTGACCTTGGCATTCATCCATTGTTTCTTACAAAGCAAAGATCGATCTTTTACCTGTGTTTCGCTTCTGTTCTCTCATTTAATTCTTGTTCTAGTAATAGTATTATAATCATAAAAAAAAAAAGCAAAAGCAAACATCTTTTTTATACTTTTGTGTTTGGACATGAATCTATCTTGTCTTTTTTTTTTTTTTTTTTTTTGATGATTATCCAGATGAGACGATTATATCAAATATATCATACAAGCATTACATTTTTCACTTGCAGGAAACATCTAACTAAGAGAAGAGAACTACCCATTTTTTGTACTACATCTACACTGTAAGGAGATTGCGAAGGAACCAAAAGAGAACTGATTTAAAAAAAAAAAAAAAAAAATGGCATCGAGGTCCTTGAAAGCAAGCCGGCTATCCATATCATCCAGCTCCGATGGCAATGGCAACAACGACCCAAATAAGCCACCTTTACCAATACCTCCCACCGTCACCTTTGGCCGCCGGACATCATCCGGTCGATATGTCAGTTACTCCAGGGACGACCTGGACAGCGAGCTTGGCAGTACTGATTTCGTCAACTACACAGTCCAGATACCGCCTACCCCTGACAACCAGCCCATGGATCCTTCCATCTCCCAGAAGGTCGAGGAGCAGTATGTCTCCAACTCCCTCTTCACCGGTGGTTTCAACAGCGTCACCCGTGCCCACCTCATGGACAAGGTCATCGAATCCGAAGCCAGCCACCCTCAGATGGCCGGTGCCAAGGGCTCCTCCTGCGCCGTCCCTGGCTGTGATGCCAAGGTCATGAGCGACGAGCGTGGCATCGACATCTTGCCCTGTGAATGCGATTTCAAGATATGCCGCGATTGCTACATCGATGCGGTCAAGACCGGTGGTGGCATTTGCCCTGGATGCAAGGAGCCTTACAAGAACACGGACTTGGATGAGATAGCTGTTGACAATGGGAAGCCGCTTCCGCTCCCACCACCTATGTCCAGGATGGAGAGGAGGCTCTCCATGATGAAATCCAAAAATTCGATCCTCATGAGGAGCCAGACCGGTGACTTTGATCACAGCAGATGGCTCTTTGAAACTCGGGGAACCTATGGATATGGAAATGCTATATGGCCTAAGGATGGTGGTTTTGGGAATGACAAGGATGGCGAGGTGATTGAGCCCACTGAATTGATGAACAAGCCATGGAGACCACTCACAAGGAAGCTAAAGATCCCAGCTGCTGTTCTCAGCCCGTATAGGTACTTCCCCATCCTCGTATCTTTTGTTTTGTGGTTTTGGATTTTATGTTTTGAAAAATCATGGTGTTGCTGTTTTCATGAATCAACCGTTTTTTTTACCTGATTGCGGTGCCACATACCCGACCCTTTTGGTATAGACAAAGTAAATGAGCACATACATGAATTTACAAGCACAGCTTGGATAAGATACAAACCATAATAAAAACTTGGTTTTGCCTTGTTTAGTCATATACTCTTTTCTATAGCTCGTATTCTGGAGTAAGACACCTTTGATTCACGGAAACATGGAATTGCGCTATCCATCTAAGCTGTATATGTTTGAGAATAATCCGTACTTCTGTTGTGTCGAAAAATCATCCCTTAGCTGCTATTCTTCAAGTTCATATAGGGTTATTCCACTCATATTGCTTTGTATCAGGCTTCTCATTTTTGTGCGGATGGCTGTCCTGGGGTTGTTCCTGGCATGGAGAGTCAGTCATCAAAACACTGATGCCGTGTGGTTATGGGGAATGTCAGTAGTCTGCGAGATATGGTTCGCTTTCTCCTGGCTTCTCGATCAACTGCCCAAACTTTGCCCTGTAAATCGCTCAACAGATCTCAATGTCTTGAAAGAGAAGTTTGAAACTGCTGGTCCTAACAACCCAACCGGGAAGTCTGATCTACCAGGTGTAGATGTATTCGTCTCCACTGCAGATCCTGAGAAGGAGCCCCCTCTTGTCACTGCAAACACTATACTGTCCATTCTTGCTGCTGAATATCCTGTTGAAAAGCTAGCTTGCTATGTTTCCGACGACGGAGGTGCACTACTGACCTTTGAGGCCATGGCAGAAGCAGCAAGTTTTGCAAATATCTGGGTTCCATTTTGCCGAAAGCATGATATTGAGCCTAGAAATCCAGAATCTTATTTCAATCTGAAGAGGGATCCATACAAAAACAAAGTGAAAGCAGATTTCGTCAAGGATCGCAGACGGGTAAAACGTGAATACGATGAGTTCAAAGTTCGCATTAATGGACTGCCTGACTCGATCCGTCGCCGCTCAGATGCATATCATGCACGCGAAGAAATCAAGGCAATGAAGCTTCAGCGGCAGAACATGGACGACGAACCTGTGGAGAGTGTGAAGATTCCAAAAGCGACATGGATGGCAGATGGAACTCATTGGCCAGGGACTTGGTTACATCCTAGCTCGGAGCACTCCAGGGGTGACCATGCTGGGATAATTCAGGTATCATATCACTGCAATGGGTGTCCTCCTACACCTCCCCCACCCCTTCATATCCTCTTGTTTCTTCATTTATTCAGCAAAACATTTCACTTCTCTATTTTCCCTTATATGTTATGCTGAAATAGCTATTTAATAGAGGAAAAACCTTTTTTTTTTTTTTTTTTTATATAGTGAAAGGAAAGTCTTAGTATTTTGGAAAACTTATTATTATTTTTTTTTTAAAAAAATGAAATTTCATTTCCCAAATTAAGCTCTACAGCATTCTAACTCTAAAAAATTATATTTATTTATTTTTGATGTAATTGACCAATAAATTACATTTTAAACCCAAAAAAAAGAAAAAAAAATTAATGGGAAAATATTTTAAGGCCCTGTTAAAAATAAAATATAAAAACTGACTAAAGCGAATATAGTAATGCGGATTACAAAATCGTTTACATATATGTTTTTTACTTTTAAATGAAATGTTTGAATTGATGTATTATAGTAACATGCATTATAATATATTAATCTATTTAGGTATAATTCCCGGTTGGATGACATTCGTAGAGTCAAAGTTTATTCAACATACTTTTCTATAAATATAACCAAACACATCAAAATATATCATTTCTAGGAAAAAATTTTAGGGGAAAACATGTTGTACTTACAGGTGGTTTCGTTGAAACATACATGGCCTTAGTTAATTTGTAATTTCACCAATTGTATGCTGGTTAATTTCTGAAACAGAGAGCACGCATCATCAAACTAAGAGATTGATAATCTTTGTGGTCCAATTTTAGTTAAATTTATTTAACAACGTGCAGGTGATGTTAAAACCGCCAAGTGACACCCCGCTTCTGGGCGTTCCTGATGATAATAAGCCAATAGATCTGACTAATGTTGATATCCGCCTTCCCTTGTTGGTTTATGTGTCCCGTGAAAAGCGACCAGGCTATGATCACAACAAGAAAGCTGGGGCCATGAATGCTTTAGTTCGAGCTTCAGCTATCATGTCTAACGGGCCCTTTATTCTTAACCTTGACTGTGACCACTATATCTACAACTCCCTAGCACTTAGAGAGGGCATGTGTTTCATGATGGATAGAGGGGGAGATCGTATTTGTTATGTGCAGTTCCCTCAAAGGTTCGAAGGTATTGACCCATCTGACCGATATGCCAATCACAATACTGTCTTCTTTGATGTGAATATGAGAGCACTTGATGGGCTTCAAGGTCCTGTCTATGTCGGAACTGGATGCCTCTTTCGAAGAATTGCTCTGTATGGGTTTGACCCACCTCGATCAAAAGAGCACCATACTGGCTGCTGCAGCTGCTGCTTTCCGCGCCAGAAAAAACTTGCTACTACCTCAGAGGAGAAAAGGGCCTTAAGAATGGGTGATTCTGATGATGAAGAGATGAATTTCTCCCTGCTTCCGAAGAAATTTGGCAACTCAACTTTGCTTATCGATTCAATTCCAGTTGCAGAATTTCAAGGTCGTCCCCTCAAAGATCACCCTGCTGTGAAGAATGGCCGTCCACCTGGTGCTCTTACGATTCCCAGGGACTTACTTGATGCATCCACGGTTGCTGAAGCAATCAGTGTCATTTCCTGTTGGTATGAGGACAAACAGAGTGGGGGCAACGTGTCGGGTGGATTTATGGGTCTGTCACAGAAGATGTTGTTACTGGTTATCGTATGCATAATAGAGGATGGAAATCAGTTTACTGCGTGACCAAGCGAGATGCCTTCAGAGGAACTGCTCCAATTAATCTTACTGATAGGCTCCACCAGGTCCTTCGCTGGGCCACTGGTTCAGTGGAGATATTTTTCTCACGAAACAATGCTCTCCTGGCTAGTCCTAAAATGAAATTTCTGCAGCGCATTGCTTACCTCAACGTTGGCATCTACCCCTTCACCTCCATATTCCTCATAGTCTACTGCTTTCTACCAGCACTCTCACTGTTTTCTGGCCAATTTATCGTCAAACCCTGAACGTGACGTTTCTCACCTATCTCCTGATCATCACTTTGACTTTGTGTATGCTTGCTGTGCTTGAGATCAAGTGGTCTGGTATTGAACTAGAAGAGTGGTGGAGGAACGAACAGTTCTGGCTGATCGGGGGCACAAGTGCCCACCTTGCAGCTGTTCTTCAAGGGCTGCTGAAGGTCATAGCAGGGATAGAAATTTCATTCACGTTGACTTCAAAATCAGGAGGTGATGATATCGATGATGAGTTTGCTGATCTCTACGTAGTTAAGTGGACATCACTGATGATACCACCGATTACAATCATGATGACAAATCTGATTGCTATAGCAGTTGGTTTCAGCCGTACCATCTACAGTGTTATACCGCAGTGGAGTCGGTTGATAGGAGGGGTTTTCTTCAGTTTTTGGGTGTTGGCTCACTTGTACCCTTTCGCAAAGGGGCTCATGGGGAGACGAGGAAGGACCCCTACCATAGTTTTTGTTTGGTCAGGTCTCATAGCAATCACAATCTCTCTCCTTTGGGTGGCTATCAATCCCCCATCCGGTACAACGCAGATCGGAGGTTCCTTCCAGTTTCCATGACACACTTATTTATTCTTTGAAAAACTGGGTCCTGGCTGGGGTGTTGTATATCCTCTTGGCTGTGACCACATGAATTTTGTTCCAAGAAGCTGCACGCTGCAGTCGGGGCTTTAAGGTGTTTTGGGGCTTAGTTATAGTAACTCAGTAGACTGGAAAATTTCTGCCATTTATTGATTTGTTTTATGATACTAATGACTTATTCTCGGTTTTTTTAAGGACTAGCAAAATGGAGTATGAGAATGTAGATTTAATTATTATTATTTTTTTTTAATTTTTTTTTATAGTTATTTGGAAATGTGCAATTCAGGAGAAGAAGTGCCTTGGTTATTTTGGTTTCTGTGGATGTGAGCTTGTTCTATAAAAAATATGCTTTAGTCGCATTGTTAGAGGTATACTTTATCCGTGTTGTTATCACGGAACCTAAAACCTAAATAGAATGAACTTTTATTCACCTATATTGTGAGTTACTTCAGGCGATCCTTAAGCTCTGCATAACAACTCCTCTCCCACATTGGATTGGTTTCAAATATTATATTGCCAGACCAAGTGGATTCGACTTTAGCCTAGTGGCTTTGATGAAATGCAACGGCCAAATTGCCCCTTTTTATTTATTAATTTTTATCATATGTAAATAAAAAATTGTTATTTTATGAAAACGAAAGCAAGCGGCACATCACAGTACTTTTCGACCGAATAAAAAAAAAAAAAAACAAGAAAGAAATGCTCAAACGATGGACAGGAAATTAGGGCTACACAACAACATACAAACATAAAACACTTGAGTTGTACATTTTACAAGAATCACTCAAAGACTCAAGGCAAAACTCTTGTCACTCTTTAAAACATTAAATGAACTTTAGTGTATGCCTTGTAAGAGATTGCAAGCTGAGGAACAATTGATTTTGCACTTGTTTTCTCTCACTTGTACAAAATAAAACAAATTAAACACAATTGACTTTGAGAGATTAATACAAGTATTAATTAAAATTTATGATCTCTATTAATCATCTTCAACTTGCCTAAAGTCTTGTATTTATAGTCTTTTTAAAGGATCTAGTTGTTGCCCTCTAAATTCACTAAATTCGTCCAAGCATTAAATGCTTCAATGGCTAGTTGAAAAACATAGAGTTTGGACTATTTAGAAGTGATCCAGACTACTAGACATACTTCTTATCAAGTAGTCCAAATTACTTTGAAGTGATTTGGACTATCGGGACACTTCTAGACATTCTCCGACCTAAATAGACATTCCGTGGTCCAAGTGGTTCAAATTTGTTGTAAATGGTTTGGACTTTGCAATTGATCTAGTCCTGTTGAAAAGGATGTGCAAAAGAGCATAGGTTCAGATCACTTCAATATGATTCAACCTAATATGTAAATACAACTGTAAAGACCTGGCCTACTTAACCCATATATTAAGTGTGCCAAATCTCCCGACCACGCATTATATCCAAATATTAGGAACAATATTCAAGTATTATACATAAGGCCGTCTTAAAAAGAGGTGTTTGTAATGGTTGCCTGTTTAAAACAGATATAACATTCACATGATTTGAATTAAGAAACATTACCACTACATAAGTAGTAGGTCATCACCTGTATACAAGACATACATCATATATATACATTACAACTTCCCAAGGATCACATAAACATAGAAATCTTACTTACAAACCAGCTACATTAGAAATACAATTCAAATCAATATACATTCTAAGGCTTAACATATAAGCCTAGACAATTCAAAAAAATTACATCCAAAGGAATCCTAAGCATATACTAGGTCTCTCTCTCCTAGTCATCCATAGAGTCCTCCCAGTCAGTCTCATAACCCATATCGTCATAAAGCTTATCATCAAAGTCACCTGCAAGATAGCAAAGGCCCAGTATACAATAGTGCAAACAAATACATATGCCATGCACACTTAACTAAATGTAATGCAATAAATCACCATAACTTCATTATCTTTAGTTAAGTGAGTAGAACAACACTGGAGTATTCAAACTCCGATTCAAGCTTGGGAATTCTGGGGGTCCTGAGTAACAGCAGCTGCTCAGGAGGTTGATATAGATAGACCGGATATCTATATCTCCTATATCTAACCGATAAAGAATATTAATAGCATCATCTAGGGTTTACACTACTTTATACACTTCACTTATCCAGGTCTATAACATCAATTAGTTCAACGGTCCCATACCCGTGAACTAAAACATATTATTTCCTTCCGAGCCTAAGTAGATAATACATCGATACAGTTAACCCTATTAGCCCTTAGCCAATAAAAGAAATCACTATTGCATCATGGATTTGAGTCATTGCATCATGGATTTGAGTCATTGCATCATGACTAAAGATTGGGCTAAGTGTATAAACTACCGTACCATTGCATCATGACAAGGTTGTCGCTCCTTGGATGCGGATTCAACAACGTAAAGCACAACCAATTTCAATATCTTTCATTATTCTTTGATTAAGGTCAAATTGGTATATGCCTATCCTATTCAACAATCAATCAAAGTATTGTGTACTTGGTTCTGATTGAGAATCGATGAGAATCTCCAACTGAGTATCTATCTCTGTTCCACATAAATCAACTATATCACATTACTATCCTAAGTCAATCTTATATTCACTAGGTTAGAACTTTAGGAAAATTATTGAATCTTATGCAAAAACAATCCAAAGTCATCACATAACATATATATATATATATATATATATCAAATCTTTAATCAAGAAGTCATATATCATGTATTGGAAGATGTTGGAAGAAGTTAGAAAATTTGAAATTTACAAAGTCCACGCCAGACATTAACGCCGGTAATGCAAACCTTAACGTCGGCAGTGTAGGATTATACGCTGATGGCATATAAGGCGGCGTTAAAAAGTATGCATTATGTACAGAACATTTGAGTCTTTACGCCGGCAATTTCAACCTCAACGCCGGCGGCGTTTAAGAAAAATTTCAAAAGATCAAAAATCAGAATTCTAACGTCTGCAAATTCCGACTTCAACGCCGGCAGCGTTTAAGATAATTTTCAAAAGATTAGAAATAAAAATTCTAATGCCAGCAAGTACGCCGGCGGCGTACGATGCGGCATACACTGCAATTCGAGTTACAGAGTTTCTTTGTTTTTCAAACACAAAATTTTTTTCACATTTCAACTCTTCCAACTCATTCTAAACCACATGAGAACCTTCTACAGCCTATCTACAACATCTTAAGAATTCTAAAGCTTTCCTAACAACTCTACAACATCTCAACAAGAATTAAACATATCAACTACTTGTATTATACCACACATGATTTCATGGGTTAAGAGGGACATAAAGCACTTTAAACATCAAATAAACTTACCTTAATGTATATATAAGGCTTGGGGAAGGATTCTTGGTGTGTTGAGTCCAAGAAAGCTTAGTCTGGGTGTTGAAATTTTTGGTCTTGGAGGAGTTACGAATTTCTTCTCTTTTGTTCTATTTTGGATTGTCTAAAGTATGCAATTAGGCTTTGATGTTTATCCATAATAATATTGACTTTTGGGGGCAGATTTGAGAAAGGTTTTGGACCTTAATTGGGCTTTGATTTGGGCTAAATGAAGCCAAAATTTGCTAGGCTTATGGGTTATGAATTTAGCTCAAAACACACTTAATTCTTTAAACATTAATCACCACAACAACCATTTGCATTAACATAATAATTGATAATATAAGTAAACTATCATCCTAAATATATTACCATAGACTCATATCTACTTAATACTTTCTAATACATATAATTATATCAAACACTATAATTCACTCTACACATAGACATACACACATGCAACAATCAATTTACATGAATTAATTATAAATTAACTTTGGGTCATTTCACAGCTCAATTGGTGAGAGGTGCTGCCTTTGGTGCAGGCAAAAGCCTCAGGTCATGGGTTCGATCCCTCAAGGTTGCACTTGGGGTCAACTCACCTGGAGGTAACAATATCTAAAGTGCTCGTGATACCTTGCGGAGTATGCTTTGGTTGGGGTCTCGCCTGAGGGCGGATATCGGCCATTATCACTAAGGGGCTTGAGGCAGTTGTTTGCCCTGGCATCACATCCAGAACCTTGGTAGTGAGGGGCGAGTGTGACAACAACATATCATGTTACATGTTTGTTTTACTAATTAAGTAAAACTTGTTCCAATCAAGTGGGTAGTTTTATCATCATCATCACCATCATCATTATTATTATTTACAAAAAAATGACCTGCGTTTTTGCCTTTTTGCAATTAATTAACTCGAGTTTCTTTTTTTCTTTTTACAAATGACTAACTTAAGATAAAGTCGTTTTGTTCCATCCAAAATAAGCCACATAAGTCGTTACCCTGTAGATGTATCTCACATGTCTTTGAAAAAAAAGATCCATCCTCTCTCTTTCCTCTCCTAGTTATAGAAAACATGGCTCACCCTCTCTCACCTAAAATCACACATTAATTGAAAACCTTAACCCCAATCGCACGAATTGGAGAAGAAGGTTGACTGAATTGCATACTCTAACCCTAAAAGCTTGCAATTGCGCTCTCCAACTGCACACTCACGAAGAAAAAACCTTAATCAGACTTGAACCTCTTTATTTTCATATATTTTTTCTTTTTTTCCGAAAGTAAAGGAATCATGTTAGCTCATGAGAGATCCTCAAATCGCGTCTTCGATTTGATGGAGTTAAATTGGTATATTTATCCATGGTTCTGGGGTTAACATGTGATCTAGGTACTATTGGTTATCAGGAATGCAATATTGCATGTGTAGTATGCTGTTACAACAGATATTTAGGGTTAATTTTCTCTTCCCTTACTCTTGCTCCTATATCACTTAGGGACATTTAGAAATTAGGAGTGATTTTAGAGGGGAGAGGTGTGGGGAATAAGTAGGAGTGGTAGAACTCAATTAGCTAAATGCAGGGGTTTAGGAAAATTAGTTAAGCAATAGTGGCGGCAAGATTATTAGTAAGCCAAAAACATTTCTTCTATTTACTTTGGATGATTTACGCATCATACATTATACAATGACTTGCATGAAGAGAGATTGTAAATGATGATGTTGGAGCCCATTTTGAACCTTGTTGTAGTAGTTAAAGAAGTTTAAAGCTTGCTGGGATAATGAAGTTACAGATGCAAATGTTTTAATAGTATCAAGATCTTACCAAATGAAATTCTTTTGCTACATAACGAGCTAGGGCTTAGTGGCTGTTTGAACAATGAAATTTACTATGTGGATCTATTTTTAGATGAGCAGCAAAGTCTTTTTATTCAAGGGTGTTTTTTTTTTAAAGACACATAAGAAACATGCGAAGACTACGTATTATTGTGGATAAAACAAAATAGACTTTATCTCAGGTAAGTTAATTGTAAAAAGGTAAAAATATAGGACAATTTTTTTTGTAATTAACCTTTATTATTATTATTATTATATTATTATTATTATTATTAGTACTACTTTATTGGATAGAGAATCAAAATCGGTCAATCCCAATGGAAGATTGATGTTCCATGCTATTGGACTAAAAGGGTCTTGGTAGTTTAGTAATAGCTTTAACTCTGTTTAATTGTAGTTAAAAAAATATAAGTGTAGTAATATACTAGACACATATCTAAATCTATCAATATACTTTTGCTTAGTCCATTGGTTTACTATTAGAAAAAGTTCATGTGGATAATTTATAAAAGTATATAGGAAAAAGAAAATGAAGGAATAGTTAATTGACTTACTCTTATTAGAAATTGAAATTCTTTTTTTTAATAAAGGAGAGAGGATCAGAATCCAGATAGGAGGAAAAGAAAGGTAAGATCAGGAGGAAAAGAAAATATTATAGTACTAACATAATATAGTCATGTTAGATAAAGTAATAAGCTTCGTTCTCTTTTGCTAAGTCTTAACAAAGATAAGATAAAAATAAAAAGAACTTAGAAGAAAACTTATAGTAAAAACAAAAGCTTTATTGATCCACAAACGATAGTTACAATAGAGGTAGAGAAATAATAAAAGAAATTATTACAAGGATGGTTTTACAAGGGTTGATTTTATTATGTCTAAATCAATATATCAAAAGGATGCTAGCTACTATAGCGAAAACAAAAGGATGCTATATGCTAGAGAGTGTTTATGAGGTCTAATGCTTTTGCTCTCAATGCTTGGTGTTGTCTGTCAATGAAGTCCGATGCTTCTATTTATAGAATTCTTGGATTCCTACAGCT
Organism: Combretum micranthum; assembly: GCA_024138025.1. Classification (NCBI taxonomy): domain Eukaryota; kingdom Viridiplantae; phylum Streptophyta; class Magnoliopsida; order Myrtales; family Combretaceae; genus Combretum; species Combretum micranthum. The sequence goes on from JAMXBD010000875.1 coordinate 265,146, forward strand.
TTAGTTGTCTTTGCCTATCAATTTATTATCTTTAGTAGAAATTCACTGTTTTGGATGGTATTTGTCATTGTCAATTTATTGTCTTTAGCAACCATTCACTGTTTTGGATGCCAATCTCTTTTCTTGTCTTATCTTCAGTAGCCATTTACTGTTTTTGATGAGGTCTGTCGTAGTCAATTTGTTAATTTATCTTTATCTCTTATGTAGTTTATGGCTTCTTCTTCTTCTTATAATGTCCCACCAATTTGGGATATTTAGTTTCAACATTAAGCTAGATTATCATGTAGCTTGAGGAAAATATATTATATATCTTATTTTGGTAAATGAAAAAATAGTCATGTGGTAGTTCTGTTGCATGTGCTATTTCATAGGCAATCCAATTTTGCACCCAGATATTTATTAAAATATTGCTATCTTGTTTTATCTATTTAGGAAGTCTTAGGCCCTTTTGTTTCAAGACAAATATTTTTGGAAAATAATTTTCTTTGTTTGTTAAGAGGAAAAGAACACTTTAAGTAGAAAACATTTTCTCTTGTAAGGGAAAAAATTTCTGTTAAAGAGTAAATCCTATTCATTTTAAGGAAAACGACTTACTCTTTTCAAAATAGAAATTCATTTTCCGAATTAGTCTTTGCAAGTATTCAAACTTTAGCAGTGCAATATTTATTTCTTTTTTTTATCATAATGAACCAATAAATTATATTTTAAACATGAAAATAATTTAATAAAAAAATGAAAAATAAAAAATCATTAAAATATTATAAATATGAACTAATGGTTTGTAAACAAATAATATATATTTTATACTTTAACCTTTAAATAAATTTTTTTGGCATAATATAATTATATAGTAACATGCTAATAATAAATTATTTACATAAGACAATGTGTTACATAATATTGATTAGTTAAACACTGAAATTTTTTTTGACATATTTCGGTAAATGCAACCAAACAAATAAAAAACATATTATTTTCAAGAAAATATTTTTATATAAAACACTTTTCCAAATACAAGAGATTTTTCTTGAAACAAACGGGGCCTTAGACTTTATTTAACTTCCATGATAATTTTATGTACAACAAGCCTTATATTATATTTGAACCATTCTAGAGGTATAGAATTTACGGCCATGGTTATTTTTAGATTGAATCCTCTATGAGAAGTGTCATTCATGGAGACAAGATTGTTTGCAACTTCTTTAATTATAGTTCCAAATTTTGTTTTTCTGTATTGTTCAGGGGTTCCAATAACATTATTTATAAGTCCATGATCCAATAATGTTTGTTTAGTAAGCCTACATCCTTCAATCACTAAAGATTCAAAATGTTCAAGATTAATATTAAACTTATATATACAAAAGTCTATTTCTCACTCTTTATTTCTTTGAAAATCCGTAGTAACACTGTAATAATTGTTTTCTATGTTACTTCTTGCATATTCTTGTATCATAATAAATGGTCTCCAAAAGTTTTTTTATTGCAAAGAAATTTATTCTCTATCTAGTTTTGAAGGACATTTTTTCAATATATTGGTTTCTGCTAAAGAATATGTATGACCATGCTCTTTCATAAGCTTCTTGATTACCTTTATCGTGTTGATGCAGTATGTGGGGTTCAACTGTTTGTAAGTCTTCCATTCTGTAACTCAGTGGTTTTTCAGTGATTCATTTTGTGCTTTATTTTTAATCTTAATTCAAGTATCAGACATGACTCTATCCTAAAATCATTGTGTTGAAGAGTGCCCCCGAGGAGTTCTTTAGCTTCCTCTATGGAATATGCTAGTATCTCTCTTCAGATGTTTGATGATAACAAAAAGATCAAGTATTACTAATGAATTTGTTAAGTATGCAGTGATTTTCTATTAATTATGAATTGACAAAACAAGTGAAGTTAAAGTTTTCAAGGACTAAGTAAGAAGATTTATGAAAGTTAAAGTGAGGCAAAAATAAAGTCAGAAGATAATTCAGAGAGTTTCTGGAAAACTACAACAAATTGTTATACTCAGATACTGAATCAAAGAGTGAGCTTGCAACTAATAGTTTTTGAACAGAATATTTCAAATATGATATTTGAGAAAGTTTTACATCAAAATGAAGACCCATATACAAAGTTGAATGTATTTGGATTATGCATTCAAATGGTCCATAAAGTTGGGTCGCATATCTTAGAGGATTGGAATTTTTTAATCAAAGTTTATGAAAAATTCAAGAACACATGATAGAAAAATCATATTAGTTATAGATCTTATTACTTAGAGTATTTATGTACTAAGCTTAAGTTAATTGATGAAATTATGGTTATTTGAAGCTCCAGAAGTCATTATAGCAGAAGTTGTCAACCTTCCTAAAGCTCATTGCAATTTGGATAATGAGAAAAAAGATATTATGCTACTTTTTAGGGATATGGAAGATACCCAAACAAGAAGTTGATTGAGATGATAACAACGAATTTATTTTTGAAGGATTAACATCAAAGTATACAAGGCACGTGGCTTCTCAAATACAAACAACAGATTTGTTTAAGAAGATAAGATTAGTCCATCTTTGCAAGCAAAATATCAGGAACTACAAGATATAATAACAACCATATTTCAAGTTCGAAATGATCCATTTTTTCTAGCCGTTATTCAACGAATGATAAGAAAAGGAAGACCATCAAAGCATATATATACACGTGAAGAGAAAAAGAGAAATATAGTATGTGCTTAAAAATTTTCGAGAATCCTTTTTGCATGTGATCTAAAACTCTATCATTCATATATTATACTTGTGAAGCTAAGAAGTGAGGAAGTTTAAATTCTTTTTTCTATAAGATCTTGTATATCTCGTGTGAGATTGTAGAAGAGTGAGAGTGACATTTGTTTCTCTATAGACCAGTAAATAGCTCGAGTGAAACTAAATAAGCTAAGTAGAGTGATTGAGGTCCATTGTATTTGGATAAGCTTGTACTCTCATTTCTTTTGGATATAGTAGAATATACAGGTGTGAAATACCGGGTCCCCGGTTTGGAGCTAGAAGAGAGGATTGACGCTTAAGGCAGAACTTCTATAAATCAATTTTGCACTCTTCTCTTCCTTTATCTTTTTATTTTTGTGCATATTTATTTGTTTACTTCTGTTGCACATCGTACTCATAGACTCGATCGCAGAGCAACTGGAAGCTAAATTTTTTAAATATTTTTTTTAACTCTTTTAAGGCTTAATTGAACTTGAGTTTACTTGAATCATAATTAATATTAACAATATTTGTGATCAAGTTTAATTATTTACAAGTGATTTTATCAGCCATTGTCGTTTGATTAACTAAGTGGTGTGGCTTTGGTTGATTTTTAAAAAACAAAAATTTTTATCATATAACCAATTCATCCCCTCTTGGTTATTCTTTTGAGATCAACAAAATAACATCCTTTCTATTAAGAACTAATAAAGTTCTCAACTTGAGCTTTAACATAAGCTTATGTTTGATAGATTCCAAGATCAAAACCATTTATTATAACATAGCAATTTTGTCTGTTTGGATAAAGAATTAGATTCGGGTTTTGTGTCTACCTTATGTAAATAGTAGCACCAAAGCTAAACACACCCTAACCTTGTTCTCATCAATGTCTATAAATTCTAAATTGCATCAACTAAAACTTTTTGTTCTTCTATGATCATCATGGTTGGAAATTTATTGTGCTTGAATTCATTTCCGGAGCTATGGGCTTGTACGTAAAGCTCAACATCCCCAAATGTCATTTTGCTTGATGGTGGTGTCCAGTTTTGAACTAGATAACCACTGCCAGTTAGTTAGTTTTTCTTTTGAAATATTAGAGCTCTTGAGAAAGGAAAAGTATTTACATGTGAAAAAGAAACAATATTTGGAACACCAAGATATTTCCTTTGGTTTGTATAATTTTTATCCATTTTTTGACTAGTATAACCAGTGTAATACATCTGTATAGTCTGTTCAAACTATTTTTTTTGTCTGTAGGTCTATCCTTCAAATCCTTGTGTCATTTATATATTTGTTCAGTGTATTTGCAAGATCATTTTCTTTTCCTTTAATATACTCAAATCCAATATTATGACCATTGTTTAAAAGAGTACCTAAAAACTTAATCCATCTTTTTTGTGACATGCTTTTTTCATTTTTATTTTTATAAAATTATACAATTGCTTCACAGTTTGTTCTTACTAAAATTTCCTTTTTGTTTATTAAGAATAACCTGAAACTATTAAGTCCATATATTACTCTTAGTAACTCTGTGTCTAAGCTGATTTTTAGTCCTTTTTATTTGAATACACCACTATTATATCTACAAATCTCTTCTTCTTTCATAGGAGAGTATTTATGGGGTTTGCTTTTTACTACCGCTTTCTAACATTTTTCACATTTGTCTATAATAACAATTAGATTAGTTAAATCTAATGGTAACCTTAATTCTGGAAGATCTTTAACTAATTATTTGATTTCTTTTATCAATTCAAGTTTTGCTTTGTCTAAGGGTGAAAAGCTGTGAGTTTTTGTTACAACCTATATATGAATACGACGAATAGGAATAAGAATAGTCAAGATTCAGTTGACAAAATCAACTAATCAATAGATTATAATTGATAACAATAACTGATTTTTAGTTAGTAACAAAACTATCCCAAATGTACATCTATAAATATCAAATAGATGAAAGGAAAAGGGAATTCATGAGTTTATTACAAATCTCGAGTCTTTTATAGATTATGAGGTAGCTTCTTAAATTAGCCAAGTTACCTGCTTCAATAGAACAAATTCATTAGTGTAGCATCGTAGTTTAAAGAAGGAAGAGAGGTAGAGTAGTTTTCTTACCAGAGAAGAGTGATAGATATTGAGAGACGACGAATGTTCCAGGGTTAAGGAGTAACTAAGAGTGTGGTCATGGGCTATAAGTGTTGTTGGCTAAGAAAATGGGAGCGGTCCTAATAGTCTTTTTATAAAGTGGCTTTGTAAATTTTCCTAAATTTTTAATAAATGGTCTTGCATAATTTACCAACCGGAAAAACTACCATAACTTCTTTTTATTAAACTATTCATCAAACTTTAAAACTTTCTTAAATATATGAGGCTGAAGTATTTTTCTACTATTGCATATTTCTACTCTTAAAAATTCAATGATTCTTTTGTAAAACTGAGCTTTCTTTTTACATACTATGATTCCATTTTGCAAAAATTGTGAAAGGACTATTTTCAAGTGGGATGTATGTTCATTTTTTTTATTTAGAAAAAACAAGTACATTATCTACATATACATAGACAAAATTATATTTACCAAAAATATTATCAATATTTATTTGAAAAACTAAAAGTACATTTTTTAATCAAAACGGCATTATCGACCATTCAAAATGTCCTAAAGGACAGATAAATGCCATCCATGGGGTTGATTCTTTATGCATTTTCACTTGCCAAAAGCCTTATTTATAATCAGATTCACTAAACATATAATTTTCTTGAATTCTGTTAATCAAATCTGTCTTATCTGGGATGTGATAAGCATCTGTTTCAGTATTATTATTTAATTTCCTATAATCAATAACCATTTTACTTTTTCCTCTAGTAATCTCACTTTGTTTTCTTACAATAAATGCTAGGCTTCTATGTGAACTAATGGATCTTCTAATTACTCCTAATTCTAAAAGATCACTGAAGTGTGTTTTGAATTCTTTTCTATTTATATTATCACTTTCTATCTTTTTTGGCCTAATTTCGATATCTGGATCTATTATTTTTAATTTACAAACAACTTGGTTCTTTTCCCACAATTTCATTGGATTTTCTCCTAAAACTTCTTCTTTTTCTAATTTACTGATTATTAAATCTATTTCTGTAATTCCTGTTTCCATCATATTATAAATCTTTTTATAATTTACACTATTTTTACATATTTCAAGAAATTCAAAATTCTCTATAGCTTCTTCATATAGTTTTAAATCTAATTCTTTAGTTTTTGTCAGATCTGTCTATGTCTATTCTATTTTTATTATATCCCTATTTTCTTTATTATCTATTCTTCTAACTTTACATTCTCATGGTTTTTCACACTAACAATTTTCTAATATCCTAGGAACTAAGGAAGATGCTAAAAATATCATTCCTTCAAGTGTTAGTGTAAATCCAAAATCATCATTTATCAAAAAACTGTAATCCTATTATACATACATCTTTTCTAAGATTCAAATCTCTTACATATGTTCTTGAAATGTGTATTTCATATGCCCAACCTTGAGATGTTTCCATAGCTATTCTATGTTTTTATTAATATCTCACAATATTCAAAAAGTTGTTCATTCATTTGTTCTACTTTACAGACTTATCTTTAGATCCTCTTGTAATTAAATGGTTTGGAATCATTTTTCTATTTATAATATTATTTGTACACCCTGTATCTACTAATGCCTCTGTTTCTATGATCACTTTTTGTAATAGCCATGCTTTTATTCCCTATATCATATTATATATGAGTGATTATAGTTATATATTAAAATAAATAAATAACATGTTTTACATATAGATTAAACTAGTGTAATTTAATGTATATGTTTGAATAGTGTAGAATAATTATATTTGGATTAGTATAATAAATACTTAATATTGATTTACATATTGATGTTGTATATGCAATGAATAATATTAGACTTAAATGTATATTTCAAGTATTGTGTGTAGCAGATTTTTTTTTTGAAAACCAAAAAGCTAGCTAAATGCCTTTGTTTTACTTAAATTAATAACCTTAATTAAGCCTAACTAAAAAGCTACTTTATGACTTTATTTGAGCTGCCTTAAAAGTCAATTTTAGATAAATATTAAGCCAAAAATACCCCATTTTTGTCCAAAATCAGACCACCATCAAAACACCTTCCTAAACAAACACAAAACCCATTACTTTCTCTTCTAGAGCTATCCTAACTTCAAGACCAAGATCCACATCCAAATTCTTACAAGTTAGCCACCAAAAGATCATTCTAAAGCCTTGAAAACCAAGCCCAAAGATTTGAGGTAAATTTAAGTTACATTTGATGCAAGTTTCATAGTGTAGAGTTTGTTAAATATGAATTTGATATGTATATATGTATTGGTGATGTGTTGATGAAGGTTTGGGCTGCCAATGAAGTATAATATATGCATGTTTAGTAGTTGAAGTGTGTTGATGAATATGGAATGATGTATGAGTGGTGTAGTAAGGGTTAATTGAAGTTGAGTTTGTTCAAAGTTGTGTTGAATGTTGTTTTATGAGTTTTGAAGCGTGGGGGTAATGTTAGAAGTGTTTGGTTTGTGTTGAAGTTAAGTAGAATGTTCAAAAGTTTGATAAAAAAGAGTATGAAAAACAAGAGAGTTCGTATAGGTTATTAGGAAGCAAATCACGGGCGTGATTCAAGCCTTGGTAGGCTTGGGTTGGACAAATTTCATGATCATGGGCGTGATTTTTAAAAAAAAAAAACTCTGTTTTAGGAAGTTTTCATGAATCACGATCGTGATCCATTCCTTGGTAGCCTCGGGTTGGTAAAAAAATTTGAAAATAAAAAAATCACGGTCATGATTCTTAGCTCAAAAACCATTTTATGACAGCTTTCCAAAAATCAAGGCCGTGACCCGTGTTTTTTTCGACGCAATACTATTTCGTATTTTAATCATAACTTTTTCATCCAACCTTTGATTGGAGTGATTCATGTTGCGTTGGAAATCTTAAAAGGAGATCTACAAATTTTATGTTTTGAGTTTTTACAAATTTCAAAATTATCAAAGCTTAAATTTTATTTCTTTTCAGCTGATACAATTTTTAGATAAGGTTAAAAACTTATGTTTTCTTGTTAAATGTGTGTTTGCTTATGAAATGAATCTTTTTGGACTAAAATGAGATAGATTGATGATATTTGAGGTGTAATGATGATTTTTTGGGCTTGTATGGTTTTGATAAATGATATGTTATGACTTTGTATAAGTTATATTTGAAGTCTTGAGTATTAAGCTTAAGATTTGATATGCTTTAAGTGTAATTCCAAGTATATAATGTTGATTTGAATTTGGATTATCTTCTAAAGGATTCTCGAGGTTCTATTTGGATTTCCTACATAAGGTACACAGTAACATATTTGTTTTTTTGCTTAGGATAGGTATATCTTTAATCAATTTTAATATAGAAAAACTTAAACCTTGATTGAGTTGGATGTCTTTTACGCTGTTTAAATCCGTATCTGGCTTGGTATGACAGATCGGTATCTGGCTTGGGGAGCAGCACCTTGCTCAGATTGGGAGCATGGCAGTCTAGGCGCTTAGGCCACTCCTGTCTTTTGATAAGACTTTCTTAAGTGGTACGACGGGTAACTAATGAGGAAGATAGTATCGGCGTAACGTTTGCTTAAGCTTAGAATGAAATAATATGATTTAGTTCAAATGTTTATGGGAACAGTTGGACTAGGTAATGTTATGGACTAAGATAAGTGAAGTTGTGTAATGGCTGTTAACCCTAAATGAAGTTATTTTCTCTTTTATGGATATATCATCTAGGAGATATAAGTATCCGAGCTGCTTATATCAACCCTCTGAGCGTTGTGATCGTTACTCAAGACCCCCATATGTCCTTATTGTTCGGAATTTGAATACTCTAGTGATGTTTGACTAATTAAAGATTATCTGATAAGTGAATGATTGTCACATTGCATTATAGTTTAAGATCGTGTGTGCCATTAAGCATTTGTTTTTGTTACTTGCGCACTAGGCCTCTGGCTCATATTTTTATTCTTTTCAAGTGTGGATGATGACTTCTATACAAGTAAGGGATATGGATCGGATTTTGAGGAGTTCTTAGATGATTGGGAGGAGTAGAGATGGCCTTGACGTTGATGGAACCCTTATGTAATAGAATAGCTATATGTACATATATGTTCTGAAAACATACGTGTTAGTTAATAGGATTTTTATTATCTTTTGATATATTTTGTAAATGGCTTGTTTACGAGCCTTGTTTATAATGTATTTATGTATGTATATATATATATGGTTGTATTATATTTGGATCTTTTATGAAGTAATGAAGTTAAAAGTTGTATTTTATGGAATGTATTATGTATTATTAGTAATAAAGTTTATTCTTATAAAACATTTAGGAAAATAAATATACAAATTGATCCTGGATTACAACCTTACATATAATACTGCAGATTATATGCGGTTGGGGAACTAGGTTTGCCTATTTTAAATATAGGGGTAAATCCAGGCCTCACACTTTTCCTATGAAAAATCTAACTTTTATTTTCACAATGGTGATTAAAATTCCTAACTTTCCTTCTGTTTCTTTTCTGAAAAATGTTTTTGTTATCTGTTTTTATCTTCTAATATATGTTTACTTTCTTCAAGTTTTTCTTCTATTATTATTCCCTTATTTTTTGATTCAGGATCTATTTTCTCTTTTATTTTTTCTTCCATCTTATCTATTCTTTCTTCTAATGTCAAAGTTCGTGTTTCTACCACGTCTATATTTCTTTCCATATATAATTACTCCGAATACCAGATTTTTGGGGAATTTTTTTCCTTCTTTTTCTAAACATTTTTTACATGATTCTATTAAACACAGTCTACATTTGAATCTTAAATAAATATGAGGGTATCCTTTATAGTAATCACAAGGTTGGTAATCGGATCTTGATTCATGAATCCATTCATAGTTACAACTTATTTCTGTCTCAACAAATTTATCTTTTATTTTTTCTTCTCTATTTCTATTTCTTCTAAGCTTTCTGAATATTTGTCATCTAAATTAAATATTGGTTTTTCTTCAAAATTGATCTTCGTTCTTATCCTAACATTTTTGAAATAAAAGGATCACTTTCTTCTTTGTTAGCAAAATCTTGCATCCTATTATCCTCTATACTCATAATACTAAATATCATCTTTGTTTCACTCATCTATTCATCTACTGATAAAATATTTTTTTTCTCTATAATTTATCAGTGTTACTCTTTTATTATGAATATTATGTCTTTTGTCACAATCTCTTGCTAAATATCCTTCTTCTCCACATGCAGAACAACTCAATTTATTTTTATAATTTTTGTTTTTGTTATATTTTCTCATATGTCTTTCTTTATTTGTATAAGGCATCCTGACATTACTCCTTTTGACATAATAATTTGTCTTTGGTTTTTTATTTTCAGTTCTAGGTCTATAAGAGCTTATTCTTTATGGATTTCTTCTGTGATTTCTTCTTTTGGTCTTTCTCTCCTTTGTTTGTATGCTCAAGGTTTATATACATTTTGATAATAATTATATTCTCCTTTTAATTGTCTAGTTATATGTATGTTTGTACATTTTTCAACTAAAGTTATGATTACAAATTGTATTCTTATACCTAAATTGTTCATTTACTCTATAAGGTCTAGTTTTATCTTTTCTTTAAAATTCTTGTACATTTCTAATCCTAAAGGTCTTGGTAATTTAAGAAATGATCTATCAGCTATTGTTTTTTCATAATAACATACTGCTAAATTACGATAAAAGAAAAAAAATCATTTAAGTAACTTTTTATATACTTCCAATCTCTTATTTATATTTGTTCTAAATGCCTCATTGCATCCATTTGATCTCTTAAATTAAAATCAACATTAGATTGTGTGCTTGTTATCAACATTGTTAATTTTCTAATTAATTATGTTAGCTCCTAATTCTAAATCTATAATATAATCCTGTGGGAATTTTCTTTTGTATCCTTCCCATATCTCTTACTTTGTAATCCTATTTCTATTTTTTTTTTTTATGTTACTCAAACTTATCATATAATTAGGTGCACAATAACATATTCCTTTATTTTCATTCATATCTATTTCTATTGTTCCTATTATTGCTTTTCTTATATCTTTCTACCATGATTTATCTAATATTATTACTAATAATTTGCTCCAGCTTCTTTTCAAACTAAACCTTTAACTCCTATTACTCCTAAATGTAGTAAACTTTTTCCCTCTTTTTTTTTAAATTTATTTATAGTTGTCTCACTCAACAATTTTATATTTACAGGTTCTATTCTTACTGTAACTTTTTCTTTTCTGTTTGCTCCAACTAGACCTGTTTTCTCAAAATTTAAAGTTCCTGCATTATACAATATTCTTTGTTTCAGTAAGTCTACATTCTTATTACTACAAATTTCCATATCTTTTTTCTTTGTTAACTACTTCTTCAATTTGTTGTAAAGGTTTTTTTTTTTTTTACCTTTTCTTTTTTATCAATCTACCTAATATTCATATGTCTATTCTTGTCTCTTCTCTAGTAATTTCTCCATTTTTTAATCTTCTTCTAGTTCTTGAAAATGCTACATTTGTTTCAATTTTTGACATCTTTCCAAATATCTTTTCCTTTATATCCTCCAAATTTTAATTTTATATTTCTTTTTTCTTTCTTGTTGTCTATAATTTTTAGCTCATGTGTAACTTTCAATATTTCTTCAATCTCTTCCTTGTTTAATTCTTTGTCGTTTCCAATTCTTTTATATTGATTAACGTTTTTTTCCACCGAAGCTGTCCTTTCTTTTCTACCAAAGCTGTCCTTCTTTCTAACTCTTCTATATGTAGGGTAATTAATAAGTCTATTATTATATTGTTTTGTCTAATTATTGTCTTGTTTGCTTCTATAGGCGGCTCAAATGAAGAAAATTTAACTATCCGTCCTTCATATGCTCCACTAATTTTAAGAGCTTCAAGATACATAGTATGTGTCTCCAGCTTATTTTTCTTCTACTAAATATCTTCGTCTTTCTAATTTTTGTAATATTTGTATATTTCCCAATTTTTTCTCTCATAATTCTTTTATTATTTTTTCAGTGTAATCCTCTTTTTGTTTTTCTTTTTGTATTATGTCTATATATGTCCTTAAGGAATCTATAATATATTTAATATTATTTATTATTCCTTCATACTCTGTTTTGTTTTTTTCCCAACTGTTCTTCTAATGGTCTTAATTGTATATGACTTATCAGTTTATTTTCTAATGATTTTCCTAAACTAATTATTGAGTCTGTTATACCGTTTAACAGTTGAAAATAACAAGTATATCTAAACTGTCTATTTCTTTCTTCTTCTTTTTTTGTTTGGAATATATATCTCTAAATCTAACCACTCAAAATTTCTAATATTATTTGTTAGACTAATTATTAATCATTTATGATAATCTATATTTTGTTGAAGTCTTATTATTCTTTTTTTTTTTTCAGTTCTTTTAATCCTTCTAAAATCTGTTGATAATTATTATGAAAAAAATCTTTCAAAAGATATTGGAGCTTTTCCTGCTTTTATTATTTCTTCTAAAACTCTTTTTTTTTCTATCTTGTATGCTTCTAAGTTCTCTTTTAATCATCAATACTTTCTTGTAATGCTGCATTAATCTATGTTTTTCTTTTTGTATGTTTTATATAATCAAGCACAACAATCTGTTACTTAACCTGAGTCTAAATACCAATCTGTGTCTATATAATAATCACTAGTATTATTGTTATAATCTAAATATTCTTTATAGCTATAAATGCAAACTATCTTTAATATTGATATGCAAATTATTAATGTTCCTACTATTTCACAGAATTTTATATAAAAGTGGTAAAAATTTTAAGAAGGTAAAATCTTATCTAAAGTTCTAATAAAATTTCCTAAAGATCTTTGGTATGGATTTTCTAAATTATCAAATATAACCTAAAAGCTATTAATAATAATCTATAGAATCTATCTCTACTTATAAAAGCTCTTACGTCTACGTTTTCAACTCATTCTCTGCAAATTTCTATTAGAGCTGTCAAATTATCTTATGTTTTTTATTCTATTTATATTATATATTCTCTTACTATTCTAGTTCTATCTAATTGTAAATCTTTAGTTATTACTCTTATTAATCTAATTCATATATTTATCCTTCTAATGTTATATCTATGCTGTGCTATATAATTATCTATTCTTTCTATTATTCATTCTTTTTCTCTTATAATTTTTGTAATTTGTCTAATTAGTGTTTTGCTTCTTTCTATTAGATCTTGACTATTTCATACTTTTAATAATTTGTCTCTACAAGGTTGAACCCTACTTAGATGTCTTTAAAAGTCTATGATTTCTTCTTGTAATATTCTTTTACTTCTAATATATAGATTTATTATTTGTTGTTCTAATTGTACTAATCTTCTTAAAGGCATACAAGTATAAACTCTATTCTTTTTGTATTTTCTTTTGTTACCCCTAAGTTTTTTTCTAAGAAAACTTTTCTTTTGTCTTAATATAGTTAATAAACTATGTAATCTACTAGAGGATTTTTGTTTGCTCAAAAGTCTTATTGTTCTTTGGATCTATTCCTCAGTTCCTACTATTTGATTATATAGTTGTATCTCTCTTGCTCTCTAAGTCTATTTAGTTCTTGTCCATAAAAGCTCTTTACCATATAGTAAAATTTAGGCAATTGAGAGTAATAATAATGAAAAATAACAATGTTAGCTAAGAAACTTTAAAGCTCTTTGCCATAAAGTAAACGCTAGGCAGTTGATAGTAATAGCAGTGAACGATAACAAATAAGTTTAAGAAAAATGCAATGGATTATAATAAAACTTTTTACTGAAAAACTTTATGATACTTTAATACTACTCGATACTTTTTTTTTCATTAATGCTACTCGGTAATTGAAGTTGTTATCTTTACTAAAATGACTAAACCTGTTATACCTCTTTTCTTTTATGTAATCTTAATTTTTTAGACTCCTCTCGTTTAGCCTTTTTTTTATCCTTTATTAGTCTAAGACTTCTACTTCTTGAAGAAACTATCCACGATCAAGCCAACAACGACCAATTGTCATAAGATAGGAGTTTTACATCTCAAAGAGTTCTCGTGCTGAAATACCCCAAATATTCACCTAGATTAGAAATTGAATTTAGATAGATTAAATGAATCAAATGACTTATAGGATTTAATTAGACAAGTTGGCTTAATTTAATTAGCTAATAATTAAGTTGGTTTTGAGATTTGAAATTCCTCAAATCCCTAAACATGTTCTAAAAATGTTTAGAGGATTCCTAAATATTCAATTTAGACCAAAAATACTAATTCCTAAATCTCAGTAAAATTTGAGTTCATTTGCTTGAATAAAAATATCAGTTCTTAAATTTGAACTCAAATTTAATATCTTTGTATCCAAATTAAATTCCTAAATTAAGTTTTATTATAAGATCTTAATTTGTAACATATCGGTTCAGAAATCATCTTTTAAATACTTCTGGAACTATAGATATTGATATGATAGTTCTAAACTTATACCCTATTTCTAATATATATATATTTAGTTTATCCTTTCTTTTTTTTTTATTTCCCTTTTGCTGCCATCCCTTTCCTTTTCTCTTTTTTTTACGTTTCTTTTTTCTTTCTTCTTCTTCTTCTTTCTTTCTTTCTTTCTCCAAATTCAAGGCTTGAATCTCAAGATCAAAGCCAACTAGAAGATAAATCAAAGCTAGAAGAGAAGCAAGATGAAGGAAAACAAGCTAGAAGAAGGAATCAATATTAGAACAAAAGAGGAAGAAGAAATTTCATGTTGTGTTAAAAAGATAAGTTTTCTATTTCAAGTAATCTTTGTTTTATTTGTTGTTTACTTATTCAATTGATGAATTGATATTGAAAATGAGTTGAAGTGCTGTTTATATTTGTATTTGTTGAGTTGAAGTTTGATATGAGTTGATTTGAGGAAGAAGAGTATGAATTGTGGGTTGTGATGATTTGATTGTAGTTTGAAGTTGTGGGAAGAGATTTGAAGTGTTAGGAGTTGTTATTAGTGTTTGTTTAATGTTAGAATTGATATAGGAAGCTTAGGAAATGATTTAAAGAAGTTTTGATAAAAGGAAGTGTAAAAAAAACCTCTTTTCGCAAACCTGTTTTGTCTTCAACGCTGGCTCCTGGAGCTTCTACGCGGCCGGCTTTAAGGTGGTGTTGAAGGGAACAGAATGCATTTTCTTAAAGCTGCCTCCAACGCTGCCGGCTTTGAAATTTACGCCGCCGGCTTTGAAGGGTCTGTATTCGTTTTACTCAGTGCCCTGTTTCACAGCCTCTTCGTATTTTGGCCATAACTTTTTCATACGACCTCCGATTGAGGTGATTCAAGTTGCTATAAAAAGCTTACAAAGAGATATACAACTTTCATGTTTTTATTTTTTACAAATTCGAAACGTATCGATGCATAAATTTTGATTCTTTCCGGCTGTTGTGGTTTCTTAAACAAAATTAAAACTTGTTTTTTTTTTTATTTCTAAATGTTTATTGTTAAGTGTAAATTGATATTTTTGAGATAAAATGATATAGATAAGTGATGTTTGATGTGTATGTTGATAGATTTATTTAATTAAACATGACTTAGATAGATTTATAGATTTAATGAATAATTGAATTAAATATGCGAGTTTAAGATAAATTGAATCTAGTTACAATCTAAGTTCAACTTGACTAAATGAATTGAATGAGTTAAAATAAATTAGATTGAGATAGTTTAATTACTTTGGCTTAGTAATTAGATTAAATGATTAATTCTAATGAGTTTGACTTAATGAACTCAATTAAACTAAAATGAACTAGATTTCTTAAGCTTAATCCACTTGGCTTGGATTTTGAATTAAATGGCTAAGGTTAATCAATTTGACTTGGTGAATGACTTAAATGACTAATTCTAACCAATTTGACTAAGGTTAAGCTAAAATGGGTTAGTAACAAATAATTGGGTTAAATGAATGTGTTAGGGTGATCTTTGAATAACATGAGGAATATGTTGTTTCGAATGTTTAATTGTTTTGGATTTATATGTTTTTGAATATTAATGTTTTGTTGATGCTTTGTGGATAAGAAACAATAATCAAAGTGAAAAGAAATACTTTGACAGACAAAGGAGAACCGTCCATAATTTGGCGGGGATTTATCAGCCATAGTGGGGTTCCACATTAGTGTCTGCTCAAATAGATCTTAATAAAATTTGGTATAGATGACATAGTAATTGATTAGATTGAGCTAGTTTAATTGATTGTTTTTTTAATTGTTTTGTAAGGAGTTGGTGGATCTTTTACAAAAGGAAATAAACTCATTTGAGTTTCTATCAAGTAGTGGACATCGTCATTGGGGTTCATGTTTTTCTTACAGGCGATCTTATATAAGGTACGCAGTAACTTGTGTGTTGGATGTTAGGATAGGCATCTAAAATAAATTAAGAACTTAAACTTGACTTAATAATTGATGAGTGTTGATGGTCTTTTACGCCGTTGAATCTGGTTCGGAGAGCGACACCTTGCTCAGATTGGGGGCATGGAACTTTCTCGTTATTGGATAGATTTATCTAGGAGATATAAGTATCCGAGCTACTTATATCAACCCCCTGAGCGTGATACGTTACTCAGGATCCCCTAGTATTACGGGCTACGCCGGAAGGGGGCTGCTTAGTCTGTATGAACAGTAGGGACCACTCAGGGAGGCGGACGTGATACTAGATCCTTGATGCCGGAGTTTGAATACTCTCGTGTTGATTTGTTACTTTAACGAAAGATAATAACTTGTGATTGTCGCATTTGTATTTAGTTAAGCTCGTGTGTCACTCCGTGTGTGATTGTGTTGCTGTGTACTGGGCTTCGGCTCATTCTTGTTGTTGTTATTCTTTTTACAGGTTTTGTTATTGATAATAACGATGTTGATAAAGAAGTTGATGATGAGTTCTTGTTGATGTTGGTAATGATGGATGATGATATGATGATGTTGTTGCTATTGATGATGCTTGCCTCGGGTGTTGGGCATTTATGATGATTCGGAGAGAATTTGTGGATGAGTGAAGGGAGTAGGATCGTGGATGTAGTTAGTTATTTTATTTCTTTTTGTTTTGTATTATTGAGAGCTGGATTTATGATTTAAACTTGTTATATTCTTTAAAGAGCATAGTAGAGCCCATGTTTTATAATTTAACTTTTGCAAAGCTTTGTTTAATCTAATAATTCTCCACTTGAGAAAAGTGGAAGTTTTGAAATGTCTTTATTTCTAAATTGTTTTATAAAATTATTTCCGCTGCTAAATCCAGTTGTTGCCAGAATCTAACTAAACGATTTCATAACCTAAAATCGGATAGTAATGTTCAACATAAACACCTTATTTTAAGACAACCTTACGTATAATTCGTAAGAGTTATACGTGGTTGGGGACTTGGTGTGCTTAATTTGAGAATTGAGCATGTCGGGTCTTTACACGTACGGTACTCAACTATCCCTCATATCATCGTTTATTGCTAATTTGGATGGCGAGCCAGCCTCATCTTTCCTGATTTTCCAGGTTTATTCAGAGCCTAATGTTCTCATAAGGAGCACCATCTTGGCTTTGTTACAGTCCCCCCTTATATTTGGGAGGTTCAACTATTTTAACTGGTTTCAGCCTACCTTGGCATCATCAGGAGAGCGGTATCAACTCTCAACTGTTTGTTCACAGGAGGTTAGACCCACCTTCGGTGTTAACCAGCACCACGAACAAACTCTCTGTTGATGCCACTCATAATGCTATATGCCTAAGTTAAACACTCTCACAAAGCCTTTAACGTAGCATGGAAAGTGTGAAGAAAAACAAGATCTACTTCACTGAGTTATATCTTCAAAATAGCAACAAGATTAAATCTATAACTTTAAGGATAACAAAGAGGACACTCCTCTAAAAAGGTTTTTAATTCAATAATATCAAATGTCCTGATTAACAAAGACAAGCCTAAAGGTCTATTTATACTATTACATGAGGAATTCTAAAAGACATGATCTAAAAAAGCAAATAATAAATACAATAATATAAATAAATCATAAAACTGACAATCAATGCTAGGAATAATATTTGACGGCCTGTAATTAATATTAGCGGTTTCAAAACTCAAAAGTTGAAACCGTTAACAATAAGGTTGACTTTAATTGAGATTAGCTGTTGCATTATTTTCTTCTACCTGTAAAGAGCTCGACCCCGAATTCTTGTATATCCATCTTTCCTTCTTCTTTTCCTTCTTGGCTCGTCTAATCTTTCATTATCGCTTCATTCTTCCTTTGTTTGGATCGTCTTGATTTATCCCATTTATCTTGTTGTTTGCAGGTAGGAGAAAATAATACAACAGCGGAATCTCAATTGAAGTCAGCTTTTACTGCTGAGGGTTTCAACTTTTGAGTTTTGAAACCACCAATATTAATTGTAGGCCGTTATCTATTATTTCCAGCGTTAATTATAAGTTACATGATTTATTTGTATTTATTACTTGTCTTTTTAGACCCTGTCTTTTAAAATTCCTCATGTAATAGTATAAAATTATAAATAGGCTTTTAGGCTTGTCTTTGTTAATTTGAACATTTAATATTATTGAAGTAAAAACCTTTTTAGAGGAGTGTATTCTTAAGGTTATAGATTTAACCTTATTGCTATTTTGAAGATCTAATTCGATGAAGTAGATCTTGTTTTTCTTCATGCTTCCCATGCTACGTCAGATTGGCTATATGTCCAAGTTAAACACTCCCACAAAGCCATTAACTCCCATTCTGTGACCCTTAGCTCTCGAACTATGATAAAGCCTTTTTGCAGCAACAAATGAGCATAATAATGGCTAGGTACTGTAGGTATATAATAATAAAACCCAAAGTAGCTTTGCTACCAAATAAAGAAGAGATGATTGGAAACTAAGTGGGAGTAAAAGAAAGGAAAATCAGAAGGAAAAGGAAATATAATGGTACTAACAGAACATAGTCATGTTAGATAAAGTAACAAGCTTCATTCCTTTTCGCTAAGTCTCAACAAAGATAAGATAAAAAAAAAAAAAAAAACTTAGAAGAGAATTTTTAGTGAAAACAGAAACTTTATTGATCCATAAACGGTAGTTACAAAAGAGATAGAGAAATGGTAAAAGAAATTATTACAAAGATGGTTTTACAAGGGTTGGTTATGCTGTGTCTAAGTTAGTATATCAGAAAGATGCTAGTTGTTAGGAAACTAGAAACAATGGCATTTTCGTAATAGAGAGTCCTATGACATCTATTGGATGTGTTGTGGTAGTTCCATGAGAAAAAAGAAAAAATTATTTCAACCATATAAAGTTAATTAAGTGAGGTGGTTGTTACTTGTCATTTTTGTCTAAAATACAATAATAATATGGTTGAAGGCCTACCGCGGATAATTTGTTGACCAAATAAGAGTTGAAAGACGCCTAACCAAGGCTGTACTTTTAAAAGTTCCCATGACTAATTTTGTGGAAAATGAAAGAGAAATGGGGCGTATAGTATAAGATGGTGGGGGAAGAGGTGTGAGTTGAGACAAATGGGACAAAAGAGGTAGTTGATATATTTGGTGGATGTGGATGTTGATTATTTAAAAACTTAATTATTATTGAATATGAATATGAATATATGCAATATGCGCATGCATAGGTAGTAGGGTGACGTGAGGGTAAGTAGAGGGGGAGTCGGTTTTGAAGGTGAGATGGGGGCATGCTTTTAAAAGATCTACCAACTTATTCACGCCCATAATCCACACCTACCCACCCCTTTTTTCCCATTTCATATACGCTCTTTACTCTTCACACGCAACATAACAACAACATAAGTTCCCAAATCGCTTCCCCTCCCCCAATTATATTTTTTCATTCAATTTCCTCTTCCTTTTTTCTTTTTCTTTTTTTTTTTTTTTGTTTTTTTCTCTAAGACTACTAATAACTACTAACTACAACAACAACTACTACTAATCCTTTTTTTTTTTTTATTTGTATAATTATATATCACGCTCTCTCTGCATACAAACCCCTATTCCTTTCTGTTTTAATTTAATTTAACCCACGAACGTGAGTCATGATATCCGTTGTAGAAGCTCAAAGCCAGGGACAGGGACCTGAAGCGGTACCTAATCCAGAGACATCCACAGCCACACCCACACCCACACCCACACCCACACCCACAACCACAACCACAACCACAATATTCCGTTCCAAGCTCCCTGATATCCCCATTTCCAATCACCTCCCACTCCACACCTACTGCTTCCAAAACCTATCCCAGTTCGCTGATAAACCATGCCTCATCGTTGGCCTCACCAACAGGACCTATACTTACGCGGAGACACACCTTGCCTGTCGAAAGACCGCAGCCGGTTTAGCCAACTTGGGGATCAAAAAGGGGGATGTCATCATGACACTCCTCCACAACTGCGCCGAGTTTGTATTTGCGTTCATGGGAGCATCCATGCTAGGAGCCATCACCACCACTGCTAATCCATTCTATACCCCCGGTGAGATCTTCAAGCAGCTCAAGGCTTCTAAAGCCAAACTGCTCATCACTCAAGCACAGCATGTGGACAAGCTGCATCTCATGACGGCTCATGATCACGACGACCACGACCACGACCACGACCACGACTCCCAATCTCTCATCATGGGCAAAGATTTTAAGGTCGTCACCATTGACGACCCACCTGAAAACTGCTTGCATTTCTCGGTCCTTTCCGAATCGGATGAAACCGATGATGCCTCCTCCAGTTCCATCATCGACGTACCGATAACAATCTCCCCTGAAGATCCAGTGGCTCTGCCTTTCTCATCAGGGACCACGGGGCTTCCTAAGGGAGTGGTGCTGACCCACAAGAGCCTCATCACCAGCATCGCTCAGCAGGTGGATGGAGACAACCCCAACCTCTACCTCACGACGGAGGATGTGGTCCTGTGTGTGCTGCCCCTCTTCCACATCTATTCTCTCAACAGCGTCCTCCTCTGCTCCCTTCGAGCCGGCTCTGCTGTCCTCCTCATGCACAAGTTCGAGATCGGGTCTCTGCTCCAGCTCATCCAGACCCACCGTGTGTCCGTGGCTGCGGTCGTCCCTCCCCTGGTCCTTGCACTTGCCAAGAACCCTCTGGTGGAGGCCTTTGACCTGTCCTCCATCCGCATCGTCTTGTCTGGTGCTGCTCCGCTCGGGAAGGAGCTCCAGGATGCTCTCAGGAGACGTCTTCCTCAAGCTATTCTGGGACAGGTACTCTTATGCCATGTTCATGCTCATGTTACTTTCATTATAAATTTTTACCAAAATTATCATCAACATAGGTCAATAATTTTATTTCCTATTGAAATTTTCAAATTTATCATCCCAATTTTTCCTTTTTAATGGCTAATTTAAACTCCATTATATTCTTGTTTTAGTTAAAAATATTTATATGTAATTACGATAATATATCTTGAAAGTAAAATTACCACCACTAACATGAATATTGAATCTTATCCATAAGAATATAAGAAAGTCAATCCATATATATCAAGAAGGAATACATCTTATCACTCTATTTAGACAGATGAAAATTTTCTTCCCCCCCCCCCAACCAAGTTATGAAAATGACATTATTATATTTATGGATTTTTTCAAATCTACATGATCAGTTTTCTTCTTACGTTACGTTTTGATATTTCCCATGTATTTATTTATCATCTTAAAAAGTAAAGATTCCTCAAGTAAAAACTACATATATAATAGTCTGGTTTTAGTTAATAATAACATGCTTTATGTGATTATGATAATATATCCTGAAATTAAATAACTACCTCGAACATCCACGGTATATGCCAAAAGAATATAAGAAACTCAATCTATATATGTATATGTTAAAAGAATTTTTAATAATATTGGACTTTTCAAATGATCTAAATGATCAATTTTTCTTTGATATTCTTCCATGTATTTATCTATGGTTTAATTAAGCATACAAGATCAGATCCCCTAACTAATTAAAGGTCCTTTAAATATAGTTTATTTGCATGCACGCAAATCCAGTATTATATATCTATATTCATACTTGCTTATGAAGCCAAAACATAATCATAATCATAATCGTAATCGTAATCATGTGAGTGTGATAAAGGTGGATCTGATATATTTAATGCTCTCGTTTCTTCCCCAGTGCTTGTTAAAAAAAAAAAAAAAAAGATTTATTAAATATTATAGCCATACATGTGATAATGAAAAATATAGTTCTTAAAATAATTACTTGCATAAAATGTGTTTATTTATAGAAATTTTATTTATGTTAACTTGTTATGTCTGTACATAATATAATGAGCATAAGATATATAATAAATTTATATATATATATATATATATATATGGCAATTGATTTGGCAGGACATGATTATTAGATAAAATTGAATTTTGTTGCATATTTAATAATAGTAATAAAGTCAAAGCAACAGCAACGACATAAATAATTATAGCATTGATTAAGCTGAGAGACTGAGAGGGACTGCACGCCCTTGGACATTGGCATATCTAATATTTCGGTCATTTATATTTAACACATACATTTGCCGTGTTGTACATTTTACTTGTAAAAGATGAGATGAGTGCTGTGATTGGTACGCATGAAAACGCGGAAAGGAAAAGAAATGGAGAGAAATATGTGAGATGAGTGCAGCGATTGGTACGCATGAAATCACGGAAACGAAAAGAAATGGAGAGCAATATGTGTGTTTGGATATGTTTATTGGGTAGGGAATGAAGTGATTTGAAGAGAAATCAAAGTGATAATGGGTTGTGTAAATTTCTCTCTAAGAATGGGATGAAAACACGAGAAATAAAGAGAAAGTGATGAAAATGACTTAAACATCCTTGTTTTATCTTTTGTAACTAATATTTTATAAAAATAATATAAGGATAATTTTATTGATCATTAATTCTATTTCTCCTCTTTTCTTTTCATTTTCTTCATAAAGTACCAAACATAAAACAAATATTCTATTTATTTTCATTTCTCTTGATTTCTCTTTCCACTCATTTCTTTCCTTTAATTTCTTTTGATTTCCACTTTCTAAAGGCTACCCCCTAACACACACGTATGCATGCACGTGCGCGCGCACACACACACACAACTATTAATAATATTACTCATCATCATCTATCCCCTATCTATCTGTATTAATTGATTGATACATATGAATATTTGTGTTATTAGAAGAGAATATATATATATATATATATATAGTAATAAATTTCTTTTGATAGCATCTTAGTTAAGTCATATTTAATTATTTGAAAGGTCGGCTTAAATTGCAATTATGTAGTTTATCAAGATCGTGTTATAAGTTAATAAATTGAAGGCTTGTTCTTAAAGGGCCACACAAATTGAATTCTTAATCCTCTAATTAATTGGAGTTAGAAAATAAATAAAAAAAAAAAGCAGAAATGGAAATTAATTAATTAATTAATAATATAGTTTGGTTATGGTTATGGAAGGGGTATGGAATGACGGAAGCAGGACCGGTGCTTTCAATGGGCCTAGGTTTTGCAAAGCAACCGTACCCCACCAAGTCCGGTTCCTGTGGCACCGTCGTCAGAAATGCTGAGCTTAAAGTCATCGATCCTACAACTGGATCCTCTCTTGGTTACAACCAGACTGGTGAGATCTGCATCCGTGGTCAACAGATTATGAAAGGTACTACTACTGTTATTAAACTATATATGTATATCTTGTACTTTGTATTTAAAAAATAAAAAAGCCATGATCATACATACATATATATATATAAATTACAGGATATCTAAATGATGAGAAAGCCACCGCAAATACCATCGATGTGGAGGGTTGGTTACACACTGGGGACATTGGATACGTGGATGAGGATGAGGAAATATTTATTGTAGATAGAGTCAAAGAGATCATTAAATTCAAAGGCTTCCAGGCTAGCATCTTAATTAAATTCAACTTTAGTTCTTTTTCTTTTTTTTTTTTTTAAATTTATTTAAACTAATCCAATTATATTGTGCCTGTTTTGTTTTGTTGTGTACTTAATCAGGTTCCACCAGCAGAGCTTGAAGCCTTGCTAATAAGCCACCCTTGTATTGCAGATGCTGCCGTTGTCCCGTAAGTTATTAGAACTTTTTTTTTTTTTTTTTAATTTCTCATTTATATTAACTAGAGGAATTTGAATAAATAAATAAAAAAAAATAATGATATAGGCAAAAAGATGAAGTTGCTGGAGAAGTACCAGTTGCATTTGTGGTTAGATCAGTTGGTTTTGACCTGACAGAAGATGCCGTTAAAGATTTCATAGCTAAGCAGGTAATTTAACTTATTAATTATATATATTATTGGGGTTAGTGAGGTGTAATGTGTTTAATTAGTTTTAATATCGAGAAAGTGCATTTTATGAATTAATTAAATTAACAGGTGGTGTTCTATAAGAGACTGCACAAGGTATACTTTGTCCATGCAATTCCTAAATCTCCATCCGGGAAGATATTGCGTAAGGATTTGAGATCCAAGCTCGCTTCATCACCTTATTAATTAACATTCATCATTTCATTTTAAGCGTCCGCTGTTGTTGTTAGTTGTTGAACCACTCCAACATTCCTCCTCTTTCCACTTTATGGATTTGTTACAATGTTGGAGATAAGGTAATGACTGGATTGGATATGCAAGGAGCCTTAACCTCATGACTGTCGTCAAGTGGTGTGAAAAAAAAAAAAAAAAAAGGATTGTAATGTAATCATGGAATGATTTTGAATTGTTAGCAATTAATTAAAATAAATAAATAAGACATGAGAGAGAGAGAGACAATCTCAATTCTATGTTATCTCAAACTCATCATGTATCATTTGTGTCAAACAGCCATGTTTAATCAATAAATTGTGATAAACAGTAGGAGCAAGGCAACCGAGTATTTGTATTGTAGGAGCTAAAAGGGAACATAATTAAATAGAGTAATAAACCAAAGCATGTATATATAGAAACTAAATCTAATTGGACATCCATAAGTAAATCTAAGTGAACACACACATATATATATATTGTATTTTAGTATCTATATTTTAGTTTTAATTTCATTATTGAGAGTATTAGAAAATTTTCAACAATTTCATGGGAACGCTATTATTTATGCCCTCATATAGTTAATGGTATCCACAGCTCGTTATCTATCTTTTCCCTTGACCAATTTCTATTTGTCAGCTGAAACTCGCACTCATGTAATATTAAGCTGCAATGTTGAATTACTAAATAGAAATAAGTGAAAGCATACATATATAGTATTTTAGGAAAAGTATTATTCTATATAAAGGGAATTTCAATGGGGTTTGCATAGAGGTTTTCATACAAAAATACAAATGTTGTATTATTTCCTATGAATTACTCTTGCTAGTTGTATTTTTCAGCCGTCTTTAAATGATAAAAAAATGGTTTATTATAAACTTGTAATATATATATGTATGACTTTTATAGGTTGTATCATCCTTTGTTTATTTTTGAGTAAAGGGGAGTAGTAGTACTCTCTTTTGTATCCTTTCAACCAGTAACTAGTACCTTTTGTAATTTGTCGAGGTCAAGCCTTATGTCTCCATCTATTATAATGTTAAAATTTAGGACAGCATCCCTCCTATGTGTATTGGGTAGCCATTTAGTAGTGACATGCTTGTAGATATAATCAAAATAATAGGGGTATATAAGCCTCTTTCCAACTTTGAACCTACCCTATTCTTAAAAGCAAACTTATGATTGATACTTTTTTTTCCCTCCCTTTTGGTTTCTCTCTTGAATTTTAATTTCTTTCTCCTTTTCTTCCCTTGCAAATTCCACTCATTTTTTAGTACAATTTCTCAAGAAGATTTAAGTGGTAAGTACCCCTCTTTCTTTTAGTGTTCTTGGTGATAATGAAACCCCAATATTTCAAAGGGGAATGACATGCTAGTGCAAATTGCACTGGTGCACATAAAATCTGGAACAAAATGTGGTCACCCAATAGATAGAATAGGTAGCTACCTTTCTCACAACTTCATTAAAATAAAATAACTATAGTGTTTTGATGTGTGTAAAACTAATTCAACACCTAAGCTAAACCTTAAGAGAAGATTTGTATTCCAATTTTAAATCTCAATAATCTCAACCTATATGTATTTTACAATTTCAATCATAATTTATACAACTTAAAAAATATAATCTATTGAGGTCAAAATCATGCTAGGGTATATTGAACCCTAGCACAATATTATATATAATAAATGTAAAATAAAAAAATTGTCCTTGACTGATATAATTAATTATCTTAACACTCCCCCTCAATTTGGATCATATATATTATATGCTTCTGTCTTGTTACATATGTATTATGTACTTCATTCGAACTCCTTTAAGTGACTAGTGAATAGGTTAGCAAGTTGGTATTTTGACTTCACAAAACATGTATCAATTTCTTTATTTAATAGCTTTTCACGAACGTAGTGACAGTCAATCTTAATGTATTTTGTGCGTTCATGAAATATCGGATTTGATACTATGTGTAAAGCTGCTTTGATTATCACATATCAACTTCATTGGTTGTGACTGGGAAAACCTAAGTTCTTCTGATAAACACTTAAACCAAAGCAATTCACATGTTAGTGACATTGCTCTATATTCAGACTCCACACGTGATCTTGCCATCACAGTTTGCTTTTTACTCTTCCATGAGATACGGTTACCACCAACAAACTTGCAATATTATCTCTTGTTTAATGGTGAACATCTAATAAGCATTTGTGTATCTAACAACATGAATGTGCCCATAGCCTTTATACAAAATACCTTGGCCCGGTGATCCTTCAAATAATGTAAAATGCGAATAACAGTATTCCAATGGCTAGTGCGAGGTGAGCCTATGAATTGGCAGAGTGCACTGTTTGCAAATGATATATCAGGACATGCCATAGTAAGATAATTGGGTTTACAAACTAACATTCTATATCTTTCTGGATCATCATAAACATCTCCTTCACTAAGTGAAAATTTTACATTGTGATCCATGGGCAAGTCAATTGGTTTTGCTCTGGTTAAACCAGTTTCAGACAATAAATCAAGCACACACTTCCGTTGTGGCAAATATATTCCTTACTTAGATCAAGCAACTTCAATTCTAAAGAAATATGCTTCACTCCATTGTGATCTTGAAGAAGATGTATATATGGAACAACCACTGGGTTTTGTTGTTTAAGGGGAACCCATGTTAGTTTTTTTCTTAAAAAATCTTTGTATGAGCTTAAACTACCCATGTCCTTGGCCTGAAAGTTTTGCTGTAAGAAATCCTGCAATTTCTCAATGCTTGGATGGTTATCTCTTGAAACCACAATACTATCGACATACACAACCAATATAATTTTCTTACCATTTGATGTCGATAAAACACAAAATAATATGAATTACATCTATGGAGACCAAATTCGGTCACAACTGAACTAAATTCACCAAATTAAGCATGTGGAGATTATTTAAACCCATACAAAGATTTCTTTAAGCAACAAACCAACTTGGTCTCCCCTTAAACAACAAAACTTAGTGGTTATTACATATATACCTCTTCTTCAAGATCACCATGGAGAAAGATTTTTTTTTTTTTAATGTCTAGTCGATGTAGAGGCTAATAATAAGTAGCAGCAAGTGAGATTAAAAGACATATCGAAGTTATCTTAGCCACTGGTAAAAAGGTATCCTAATAATCAAAACCATATGTTTAAGTATAACCTTTAGCAACTAGACGTGTCGTCAGTCGATCAACAATACCATTAGATAACACTTTTACAAAGAATATCCATCGACATCCAACTACAGATTTACCAGTAGAAGAGACACAAGATCTTACGTATCATTATGATATAAAGTGAACATTTCTTCTCGCACAGTAGTTAGTCAGCATGAGCTAAGGCTTCTAAAACAGAACTTGGAATAGTAATGGTAGATAATGATGCAATGAAAGAGGCATATGATGGTGAGAGAAAAGAGTAGGTAAGACTGTTTGAAAGCGGATGACAACTAGAAAGGCAAATGGAGTGCTTACCCTTTCTCAATGCAATGGGAATATCAAGATCGATTGAGGGAGGATTTGAGTCTGGAGGAGGAGTTGATGGGGGAGAAGAGTACACTATCGACCAACATATACTTACATATTCGGCCGGTTCAAATGAGGGAATGCTTGAGATGGTGACAAACTAAAGGAATCATCCTGTGAGGTTGGTACAGTAGTAGAAGGAGGTTGGTCAACTCAAAAAGAATCATGTGAAGATGGAAAAGATAATACAAGGAATGTAGTTAATAGAAGACTCATCTCTGGAAGACATAGATGAAGCAGAAAAATATGGAGTAGACTCAAAGAAAGACACATATGGATAAACATAAATTTTATGATGTTTTGGAGAACAACACTTGTAGCCCTTTTGATTACGAGAGTAATCAAGGAAAATGCAATGAATTGTTCAAAGATCAAGTTTATCCATCACTAGATATAGTTGATGAACAAAACAC
Source organism: Combretum micranthum (assembly GCA_024138025.1). Classification (NCBI taxonomy): domain Eukaryota; kingdom Viridiplantae; phylum Streptophyta; class Magnoliopsida; order Myrtales; family Combretaceae; genus Combretum; species Combretum micranthum. The sequence goes on from JAMXBD010000875.1 coordinate 293,440, forward strand.
AAACACTTAAAGACACGAGGAGGCAAAGGAGAAAGTGCTTGGTCTAGGAGAAGAAGATGTAATGGAACTTTATCATGCATGGTAAATGGAATTCTATTTATGGAAAAATGTGTAGTAAGAACATCATCAACCCAAAAATACTTGGGCACATTCATATGAATTAATAATATCTTGGCAATTTAATGAGATGTTTATTCTTACGTTTAGCAACTCCATTTTACTGCAGAGTGTAAGCACATGAAATTTGATGAATAATGCTATTCTTTTGCATATATGATTGAACAATATTAGACACGTATTCTTTGGCATTATTTGTACGAAAAATATGAATAGTGGAGTTAAACTGATTTTGAATTTCGACATGAAATGCACAGAACAATTTAAATAGCTCAAAACAAATTTTCATTAAATGTAACCATGTCATTCTTGAATAATCATCAATAAATATAACAAAATATATAAATCCATAAAGAGAATTGACATGTGCAGGTCCCCATACATCAGAATGAACTAAACGGAATGGAGTAGTAGCTCACTTATTAATTCTCGGACTAAAGAAATACGACTCTATTACCCGATTGACATAACTGACATTGAAGACTAGGACAATACTATAGACTAGGATACATAAGAAGAAGAATCTTTAAGGATGGATGGCCTAACCGACAATGCATTCCATAAGATTTAGTGTAGTAGCCAAGTAAGCAGTAACTGTAGTTGTTGAATCCATTTTGAATACCACTAGACTCATGTGCCTTACCAATTGTCTCTCCATTCTCAATTTTATATCATAAAAGAGGAAGTGTAGAATGTAATGGAACGATTAAAAGAGTTGGTAAGTTTACTGACGGATAGTAAGTTAAATGGTAATTGAGGTATACAAAATAGACTTAAGGGGAAATGATGAATGGGTGATGCCAAACTAATTTCACTAATAAGTGAAGTGGATCCATTAACAAGAGTCACATTTGGTAATGAGTAATATGTGAGAAGCAATCTGATGTACCTGACATATGATTAGTGACACCAAAATCAACAATTTAAGGCTGTTGTCACGCTCAGAGGGTACCTAGTAGCAGTAAGCAAGTTATACTTGATTACTATCACTAGTTTACCTTACAAGAATGACATGTTTTTAGACAACAGGATCTTTTAGTTGCTTTGATCATAAAACTGATAATTTAAATACTAACTAGCTTAGGCTACAATGAAAACAAAGAACTTATCCTATAATCTTCCATGAACTTTCAGTCTTGAAGTTCTTACCGGAGTTAAACTCCTGGAGGTGACCAGCCATGGCCTATGTATAAACCTAAAAGGACTGTTGGAGTATGAGCGAACCACGAGCCAGTGAATAATCAGAACTTACCACATATCAAACAAGTTTATTAACAATCATATGAAACGCACCAATCAAGCAAATGTACAAATACAAGCTTAGATAACCCGGAATCCAAAGCAGAATGAAGATTTATGCCCTCTCATCGGGGTTAAAGGAACACAATACTATAGTATACCTACCCAGGAGAGACTAAGCTTTCAGGAAAACAACAATACTTGCTTTAATTGTCACTTTGAATTTATCATGTCTTTAATACTCATTTCCTGTTTTAGCTTTAGAAACTCCACTAAGTGTTAGTTATTTCAAGCAATACCATAAGCGGCTTCATTCATTTACCATTTAGTTCCTATGGTATCAACAGAGCAAAGGTAAACTTGCGATTAACTAATAACTTTCGTACCTAGATAAACAAGCATTACTAGAGATCCGAACACTAACACGTAGTAGGCTACCACTTACTAAATGCTACTTATACAAATCATGTAATGATGGTACCATAGTTTTTATTCAGGTTTAAGGCGTTCACTCATTACATAGACAAGCAACATGTTATACAAGCAATATAGTCATCCAGAATTCTTTTATTATAATTATTAGAGTGACTTGGCAATCAATATTTCATATAACAAACAATTCCCATAAACCCATACAGCAAATTCCGGTTATCATCTTTCATTAAAGGTCAACTAAGCTACAAGCATACACAATGTAATAAGACTGAGTTACTCACTTGCTCATATTAGTTAGTCATAGTAATCAACAGGAAAATCATCACCAATATCAAGATCACCTATTGAGATGAATAGTATATTCATCAATATCATACAAACTATATAATTAAATTCCTATAAGTGTCAAGTGTCCTATATTGATATTGGGTTTTCTTTCTTTTACTATTTTGGTCCTTTAATGGTCATATGATAATCAATTATTAGTTAATATTTATTTTCATTTTGCTTGTCTTGGTCTTGTTAGGTATTTATATATATTTATTGGGTATTTGAAAATTTCGTATTTAGTAGGCTTATATTTTTATAATTATTATTATTGCTATTTTTTATATTGTTCATTATCTGACCCAGTATAGTACTCGTATTTATTTACTATTACTTAGTGTCATCGTGTTTCTTTTCATATACTTCATATAATTTTCTTGTTATGTATAGGTATCACATTATTCAAAAATTTAGCTTATTTAAATTTCCATTCTTATGTATAAAATATGTATTTTACAATTATTATACTTTATCTTCCTTTATAAGGTACACTAATATAAACAATAATGATAATAATATTAGTAATATTAATAATGATAATTATAAGGTAATTTGTTAGTAAATCTATATTATTTTTCATAATAACTTTATTAAAATAATAATAATTTCAATAACAACAATAATAATATTACACATCACAATAATAATAATAAAAATAATAATAATAATGTTGATATTATTTAACAATAATAACACTAACAACAATATTATTATTATAATAATAATAATGGAACTAAATCAGATTTTTGTAATGATTTAATTACTTTATTTATTATTATTATTTTTTTACAGATTTCTGAGAGGTACACGGTGAGGAACACGGCCATGTTCCAACCGTGTACTTCTAGAAATCATTGGCTGTACAAAAATCTTTTCCAAGAGGTATACGGGGTGTACACAACCCCATGTTCCACTCGTGCTCTTCTGGAAAACGAGCACTATTCATCTTCTTCGTCGATTTTGATTCGATTTTTGGTAATGTTCAACGTCCAAGTTGATTCTAATGTGTTCCTAAGTGTTTATACATGTTATATATACACATATAACAATATATTACGTCCTAGCATGTCCATGATCTTAGTTTGTAAGAAGAAAGTGGTATAACTAGGGTTTCTGCAAGTTTTACCTTTTTTATCCGAATTTGGATGTTGTAAACTCCACTCCAAAGCTTGTTTCGGACCTAGGACAACAAGAAACATTGTTTAGAACAATGTTTAACACTTAAACTAGCTAAAAACAAATTTAACCTTACCTTAAACTCTTGTTTCCAAGCTTTTGTTAATGGAGTTTTGCTTTTGTTCTTGTATGTTGGTTTATGGAACGAGTTTAGGCCTTTTTTGTTGTTGTTTTAGTCGTAGATTCAAGTGGTTTTAAGGCTAGAGAATATGGGGCTTTGATCACTTTGTTTGTTTGTTTATTAAGGAGCTTTTATAAATGAAGAAGAAGAAGAAGAAGAAGAAGAAGAAGAAGAAGAAGAAGAATGAGGCGGCTCCTGCCCGAGAATTTGTCTAGATTTTTCTCCATTTTTTCACTATTTTATCAAGTTGTTTTGCTACATTAATTAGGTTATCTAGTTTGCTCCATTTGATTGGGGTGTGTGTGTGTTTTGTTGACTTGAAAGTGCATTATTTGGACAAAATTGTGGAGTATTTCGGCTTGCAAAATTTCAAGAACATTTCCTCCTCATGTTGTACTGTAATTTGGCTAAATTTGTAAAGAAAAATATTATTATATTTATTAGTTAATAATTATCTTAGTTTTAAGACAGTTCATTAAGTTAAACGGGTACAAATATGACAACTATTCAAGAGTTTTATCTCCAAAAATTTATATTGAGTTTTTTAGAAAAAAATTCCTAGATTGTTATTAAGTTCAATTTTATGTTTAAAGTTTACGCGATTGAGTATTTTTAGGTTTTATCACACTCGATTAGGATTTTCTAAGCTTAATAGGTCAATTTTCGTTTCATGCCCCAATAGCTTAAGAATACCCTAATTAAAATAATGGTGTGATCCAAATATTTATTTAGAGTCTAGATTATTAGTTATACATTTGTTTATATTTTTATTGTGTATTTATGACCCTAATGATTTATCTTTAGGTCATCATTTCCTAACTATAGGCGTAATTGGTTGTTTATTCTTTATCGTACTTAATATCTTAGCTAAGTACTTTAAGACACTTATTATTTGTGCAATAATGAACATATTTCATATGCTATTTGAGTGATTTATTGAAGTAAAGAACATTTATTGGGTTAATTTCTTGTGTTAGGAATTATTATGGAACAATGGAGTTTTTCAAAAGATTTGCCATGGAAGAAGCCAAGTTATTGAAGAATTGTGGAGCCTTTGTTGAAGATGCTAATTATATACTAGTAATTCTATTTTGCTAGTATAGATTTGGAGGAGATTTTTGAAGAAAATCTAAAGTTTGTAACAAGTTTCAAGTGAGCTACACGGGTCCTGTATCTTGAGTAGTGTACATATGTCAGAAAAGAAAAATTCGCTAAATTTATGTTATACACGCCCCGATGTACACGGGTCGTGTAGGCACCCGTATACGAATAATTCCCTATAAATACGGCCTTCCTTCGTGGAATAGAAAAGAAGAGAGAGTTTGTTCCATTTAGAAACCCTAAAGTCCGTATTCTAGAGAGCTTTTCAAGAGAAGTCGGCCGGTCAACATTGAAGATTCACAACAATTCGATTTCTAGGGTTTTATCAATCATGTTTTCTTTAAACTCTTCTAGAATTGCTGTTTTCATTATTTATTCTATGGAAGAGTAGATTTGTATGCCTAGGTTTTGTGAAAACCTAATTCATGTTCTGAATTTGTGTTAATTGATGAAAAGTCTTTGTCTTGAATTCATTCATGTGATTTATTTGTTCTTGTAATGAATTATGGCCAAATTTGTTACATGTCTGATTCTTGTTAGTTAGAAAGAAATTTCAAGTAATAGGATAGATCTTGTGTGAATGATGAATTTGCATGTTTCACCTAGACATAGGGAAACTTCAGATTTCTGTAATAAAAATTGAATCTTTAATTAGGGTTTATGAGTTTCATGCGATTTTGCATTGCGTTGGTGAAGGAAGAGATTCCCGCTTTCTTATGTAAAATTAGGAGTCAATTGACTTGAATAGAGTAATTGATTTAATCAAGAAACCCTGCAGTTCAAGACTTAATTTATCATTAGTTAATTATATCATATGTAATTAGGGTTAGGGTAGATAAAAAATAGGGGCATTGTTGTGAATTGAGTTTTAATCAAGAAAAGCATTCATATTCTATAATTAGGGTTTGTTTATTGTTAGTATAATTAGTCATTAGGGTAAATATAATCTCTTGATAATTTAGACTAGATAGTGGTAAAACAATATTATTAGTACTTGCTCATAGATCCTTAGGACGACATCCGAGTTAATTTTCATACTATTCAATAGGTACATTGCCTGATGTGGATTTGAAATTAATAGGATTATAAATTTAAATTTGGTGAGAAATCACACATCAAAGTTTTTGGCGCCGTTGCCAGGGATCTGGCAATATTAGGAAAGCCTTATTAGCTGCTAATTTAGTCTTTTTTTTTTTTTTTTTGCTTTGCAATCTTATTCTTCTTCGACATACCATACAATTTCTCATCCATTGATCATCTTTTGCAGTGCATGACAAGTAGTTCTTCATCGAAGAATCTTGAATTTGATCCTGAGATTGATCGAACATTTCATAGAAGACTGAGAGAAAGAAGAACTAATTTAGAGATCCAAGAACCATGGAAGGAAACGGGGCTGAGAATAACCCAATCCGTGCTACTAGGAATGAGAATATTCCAAATCAAGTTGCTCAGAATGAAAATATTCCAATTCAGGTTGCTGGAAATCAAAATGATCCAAATCAATTAGCTGGAAATGAGAACAATCAAGTCCCAGTTGCTCAGAATGAGGCTCATAGACCTATGTGGGAATTGTTTCTGCCCACGGTTGAAGGAGTGGCACCGTCCATTGCATGGCCTACTATACAAGCAAACAATTTTGAATTGAAGCCTGCTTTAATCCAGATGGTGTAAGTGAATCAGTTTGGGGGAAGTGCTACAGAAGATCCACATGACCACTTGACAAATTTCTTACATATTTGCACTACTATCAAAAGTAACGGGGTATCTGATGATGCTATTCGCCTTAGATTATTCCCTTTCTCTCTTAGAGATAAGGCACGTAGTTGGTTGAATTCCTTACCCCGCCATTCATTAACAAATTGAGAGCAAGTAGCAAGAAAATTTCTGGAGAAATTCTTTCCGCCCAATAAGACGATCCAACTATGAAATGAGATCTTTGCTTTCCGCCAGTGTGAGGGTGAAGCACTCTATGAGGTTTGGGAGAGGTTCAAGGAACTCCTTAGGCGCCGTCCTCACCATGGGATTTCTTTTCATGATTTGGTTAGAATTTTCTATTCTTCCCTGGGTGATCAATTAAAGACAATGATTGATGCAGTTGCTGGTGGTAGTCTAATGAACAAAAGTGCTCCTGAGGGTTATGATCTCATTGAAGACATGGCACGAATATATTCTGTTGGCATAGCGCAAGGAATAAACCAAGGTCAGTATCTACTGTGTATGAATTAGAAACAGTTGCTGATCTTCAAGCATAAGTTGCATTACTTATAGCTCATATGAGTCGATGCAACCTATGTCAATTAAAGGAACTAGTCATGTGCCAAATATGGATGTTTCACCTCAAGTTGATTTTCCAGAAGGGGATTCTTATGTTCCTGGTGTTGGTCCAAGCATGGAAGGAATGAATTATGTGAACAGATTTGATAAAGGAACAAGGAATTATAATCCCTACAGCAATACATATAATTGGGATTGGAAAGATCATCCGAACTTTTCCTGAAGCACTCAAAATGCCCAAAGATCCAATCTACTACCTAGTTTCCATAAGCCTCAACAACAACAACAATTACCAGCGCCTCAACAACTCCTTGCTTTACCGCCACCCGAGAAAAAGCCAAATGTGGAAGATGTTCTAACATAATTTATTCAGAGTTCTGATGCACGTCATCGAAATCAAGAAACTTCCATTCATAACTTAGAGCAACAAATTGGGCAATTAGCCAAGATGCTTTCAAAAAGACAGATAGGATCTCTTCCTGGGAATACCAAATGTAATCCTAAGGAACAGGTGAAAGACATCAATTTAAGAAGTGGTAAGGAAATTCCAAGCAGAAGTGGGAGGAGCCTGAACGAGAGATTGAGAAGGAAGTTGATAGAAATCATAATTTTGAGAAGGTTACAACTGAGGCAGTTGAACAACAACCTCAACAGGTGAAAGAGTATGCACCTAAAGTTCATATCCTACTCGTCTTCATCAGAGCAAGGATAAAGAGCAGTTTGGTAAGTTCCTATATCTATTTAAGTAGCTTCACATTAATCTCCCATTTGTGAAAGCTCTTTCTCAAATGCCTAAATATGCTAAGTTCCTTAAGGAACTTTTATCTAACAAGAGGAAGTTGGAGGATGTTTCTACAATTGAAGTGGTGCTCATTGCTCTTCAATTATTCAAAATAAGCTACCTCCAAAGTTGAAAGATCTTGGAAGCTTCACCATTCCATGTGTAGTAGGGGAATTATCTATGGATAAAGCATTGGCTAATCTTGAAGCCAGTATCAATCTCATGCCCTATTCATTTTTCAAGAAGTTAGGCCTTGAAGGCTTAACCGAACCCCACCCCACTCGCATAAGTCTTCAGCTAGATGATCGTTCTATAAAGATTCCAAGAGGAATTATTGAAGATGTTTTGGTGAAGGTAGGCAACTTTATATATCCAGTGGATTTTGTGATCCTTGATATGGATGAAGACAGAGATAATTCGTTAATTTTGGGCGGACCTTTTCTGGCTACAGCTAGAGCAGTGATAGATGTTGAAGAAGGGAAGCTCACACTTCGAGTAGGAGATGAAGAATTAGTGGTAATAGTTTCTACAGCATTGAAATATCCGATGGGATTTGATGATTCATATTACTCCATTGATATTGTGGATTCCTCAGTGTCTAATGACATGGAGGAAATTCTTTATAGAGGTGAAGTGGAATTGAGTTTGACCCACAATGAAGAGAAAGAAGTGCAGAATCTTCATGTTAAAGCTGTTATAGCAAAGATGGATGCTACAGAGTGGATTACACCTCAAAATGGATTTAAGGAATTGAAGAAAAACACTGAAACACAATCGAAGCCCTCTATTGAAGAACCACCAGTGCTTGAATTGAAGCAGCTACCAAATTTTCTTGAACATGACTTTTTGGAGAAAGATTCTAAGCTGCCAGTGATTATTGCTGCTGAATTATCACATGACCAGAAAGAACAACTGATTTCGTCTTCAAGTCACATAAGCGAGCAATTGCTTGGAAAATTTTGACATAAAAGGTATTAATCCATCCTTTTGTACTCACAAAAATTTATTAGAAGATGGTTATAAGCCTGTTGTTTTACCCCAAAGAAGGCTAAACCTGAATATGAAGGATGTGGTTAAGAAGGAAGTCATAGAGCTTCTTGATGCTAGGATGATATATCCCATTTCTAACAGTTCTTGGGTTAGCCCAACACAAGTGGTGCCTAAGAAAGGGAAATGACTGTGGTCCCTAGTGAAAAAAATGAGCTCATTCCAATGAGAACTATGACTAGATGGCGAGTATGTATTGATTATAAAAAGTAAAATAAAGCCACCAGAAAGGACCATTTTCCTTTGCCATTTGTTGATCAAATGCTGGAGAGGCTTACTGGACATATGAATTATTGCTATCTTGACGGAATGTCTGTTTATTTCCAAATACCTATAGCTCCAGAAGACCAAGAGAAAACCATATTCACATGCCTCTATGACACTTATGCCTATAGGAAGATGCCTTTTGGGCTATGTAATGCACTGGCTACATTTCAGAGGTGCATGTTGGCAATCTTTGAAGATTTGGTAGAAGAAATTATGGAAGTATTTATGGATGATTTCTCAGTCTTTGGGAATTCATTTAGTGAATGCTTGGCCAACTTGGAGAGGGTTTTGATCCGTTGTGAAGAAACCAACTTGGTACTTAACTGGGAGAAGTGCCATTTTATGTGCAGAGAAGATATTGTGCTTGGCCACAAGGTTAGAAAAAGGGATTGAAGTAGATCGTGCCAAGGTTGAAGTCATTGAAAAACTACCACCTCCAACATCGGTAAAGGCCATTAGAAGTTTTCTTGGGCATGCCGAATTTTATCGGCGATTCATCAAGGACTTCTCCAAAATAGATCGTCCTATGACAAGGCTATTAGAGAAGGATGCAGCCTTCAATTTTGATCAAGAATGTCTTAACTCTTTTAATCTTCTGAAGGAGAAGTTGATAACCGCTCCAATTATGATAGCTCCTGATTTGAAACTTCCATTTGAGCTTATGTGTGATGCCAATGATTTTGTAGTGGGGGCTGTCTTAAGACAAAGACGTGAGAAGCATTTCCAACCAATATACTATGCTAGTAAAATGCTCAACAGTGCTCAGGAGAATTACACCACAATAAAAAGAGTTATTAGCAGTAGTATTTGCTTTTGACAAATTTAGATCTTATCTTGTTTTATTTAAAGTTATTGTGTATACAGATCATTCTACTTTGAAGTACCTGTTATCCAAGACCAATGCTAAACCCAGGTTGATTTGGTGGATATTGCTCCTTCGAGAGTTCGATTTAGAGATCCGCGATAAAAAAGGAGCAGAGAACTTAGCAGCAGATCATTTATCGTGGTTGGAAAATCCACATCTAGATGACTTCAAAGCAGAAGACATTGATGACAACTTCCCCGAAGAAAGGCTTCTTGCGGTTTGTGAGCGTTTGAGTGTTAAATTGTCATGGTTTGTTGATTTTGCTAACTATCTTGCTGCAGGAGTTCTCCCTGATGATTTGAAAAGTCATGCTAAAAAGAAGTTTTTCTCTGAACTTAAACATTATTACTGGGAGGATCCTTTTCTTTTCAAACTTTGTGCAGATCAGATGATAAGGCGATGTGTATCTCATGAAGAAGGTCAGAAAATTCTACATGACTGTCATTCAGGCCCTACTGGGGGTCACTAAAGTGCCAACCGGATAGCGCATAAAGTTTTGGAGGTAGGTTTTTATTGGCCTTCTATTTTTAAGGATGCTCATCGCTTTGTTCTCTTTGTGATAGATGTCAAAGAGTGGGGAACACATCTAGATAGGATGAAATGCCTCAAAACTATATATTGGCATGTGAAGTATTCGATCTTTGGGGCATAGATTTTGTTGGACCACTTCCCGCATCTTTTGGGAACGAGTACATACTAGTAGCGGTAGACTATATTTCTAAATGGGTGGAAGCTCAAGCTTTACCCACCATTGATGCCCAAGTAGTATGTAAGTTCTTGAAAAAGTTATTTTCAAGGTTTGGAACTCCTATAGCTATTATTAGTGACAAGGGAACACATTTCTGTAACTCTCAATTAGAGAAAGTTTTGAGGAGATATGGGGTTACCCATCGAATTGCAACACCTTACCATACTCAAACAAGCGGACAAGTTGAAGTGTCGAATAGAGAGTTGATGAGAATTCTTGAAAAAACAGTAAGTCATCACATAAGAGATTGGGCTGAGAAACTTGACGATGCCTTGTGGGCGTACAGAATTGCCTACAAAACACCATTAGGAACTACTCCCTATAGATTGGTGTATGGGAAAGAATGCCATCTACCGGTGGAAATTGAACACAAGGGGTACTGGGCAATCATGCAGGTGAATTTTGATCCAATTTCTTTAGGACTCAAGAGAAAATTTCAGTTAAATGAATTAGATGAATGGAGGATGACTGCATATGAGAATATAAGACTTTACAAGGAGAAAGCAAAATTGTACCATGATGCACACATCCATCATCCAAAGAAATTCAAAGTGGGGGACCAAGTGCTTTTATTTAACTCCCGGTTGAAGTTATTTCCGGGTAAATTGAGATCGAGATGGTTCGGGCCTTTTCTAGTCAGGCAAATCTTTCCACATGGTGCTGTGGAATTGGAGCATCCTGAGCAAGGCACATTTAAGGTGAATGGCCAAAGATTAAAATCGTACTTGGAGGTGGAGCAGAAAATGAAGACCGAGAGGAGTTTAGACTCCGACCATTAGATAACTAGCTTTGAAGACATTGAGAACGTCAAGCCAACGACGTTAAATAACAGCGCTTCATGGGAGGCAGCCCATGTCTGACTTTTATAGGTAAGTTTTTCTATTCTTAGTTTTTACTATCCTAACATCATTTGTTCTTTGCAGATTATTGAGCCATGGTCAATTGAGACATTTGAGTCTTCATGCTAAGTATGGGGAAAAACACAACTAACGAAGGTAAGGAGAAAACGATTTTGATTGCTAAGTGTTCTAGGTGAGTACCCATGCAATATTTTAAGGTTTTGACACTTAGGATGAGTACACGATCCGTGTACTAGAGTAGTGTACAAATTTTGGCTACTGTGCTTTCATGAGTCATTGTACACGACCCATGTATCCAGTCGTGTACGAGAGCGAGCCTACTGTGGAGTCACGAGTCGTTATACACGACTCATGAATGGACACGTGTACGGTGACACCAATTCTGTGGTGTCACGAGTCATTATACACGACCTGTGTATGTCGGTCGTGCACATCCCACCAGCCACTCCATTTCACGAGCGCACACACTTCCAAAACACTCTTTTTCATTTTTTCTCTCACTTTCCCTCTCACATGCAACCACAGACTCCCAAAGCACTCTTAAAACTCTCCCTCATGCACTCCTCTTCCTCCATTATGGATCACCTTTAGGATTTGCATTTGGATCTCTTGTTTTCATCATCAAAGGTATGCCAATTTCTTCCCTTGCTTTTATATTGATATTCTCTTCATTACATGATATGGGTTGCGCAAGTTTGGAAAATGTTTGAGAAGTTTGATGAACGGTTGTGGTAGTTCTATTGAAGGTGTTGTAGTTGTTGGATTGTTGTTTGATATATATTGCAATGGGTTTATGATGATTTTTCACGCATTACACTCCACACACATGTGATTCATGAACAAGTAAAAACCTGGGGTTCATGTGCGATTTTCAAATGGCAAGAAACTTGGGCTTTTGCGTTTTAAGTGCAATTAGACTATTCTAATACACAATGCACTTGTTATTTTGAAGAAATTCTTGTTAGATCATCCTAATTGAGAATCTAGGGTTTGTTTTGTGCGAAAATTGGGAATTAATGGAAGATAGATTGAATTGTTAGTAATTGAAGCTGGATTATCATTCTACTGGCTATTATGATTTTCAACATGAGTTCTAACACGAGTAATTTTTCCACGTTTGTGTTGATTTTGAATCGGAAAAAATTTTAGGTAGTACACTATACTATACATGAGTTCTATACAATTACTAGTGTATTCACAGCTTCATTCTAACATTGTGCATACTTGTTTCAATTGTGCTTCCATGCTCTCATGATTGATGCTCATGATTAATGTGGCTTTTGATGTTGAACTATTATGCTTTTAAGCTCTTGTATATCCTCTTATACTCACATTTTTTTTAAATCTCCATGTATGGCAAGAACAAAACAATCAAGCAAGTCACATAAGTCATCTCAATCTACTCCAGCTTCAACCCCTTCTTCATCATCAGCTCCACCAACAAAGAAGAGGAAAGTGACATAAGCTAAAAAGGCTAGCCTACTGCTTTCGGATCAATTATGGAGTAAGACAAGAAAGACAAGATTATAAAAGAAGCCTTTTGGAGCATAAGTATTTGGATTGGGAGATGCTTGTAGAGTATGGCAAGGACCAACGGCATAGAGAACTACTGTCAATAGGACCCTGGGCTGAATTGTTTGCTATTAATACTCCTGCTTATAGGAGTATTACATTAGAGGTCCTCTTTACCTTACGTCATCATGAAGAGGATGATAGGTCCATTGCTGAAGACATATTGTCATTCCAAGCTTACAAGACAGTCTATAAAATCACTTTGGATAAATTTTGTGAGTACATGGGCTTATACACTCCAGAGGAAACCGGGTCATCTGATTTTCATTCATTACCAGTTGGTTTACCTACAAGGATTAATCCTCAAGACTACTGGCAGGATTTATGTGATTGTGTAATCAAGTATGAACCATCTAGGTCTAAAGCTTCAGCAGTGGTGAATGAAGACTTCAAAATCTTTTATCACATGTTCTCTCATACCATTGGTGCAAGAAAGAGTAGTAATGGAGTGGTTAACAACTTTAAGCTGAGTTACTTGTACAGCATTGACAAGAGGCGAAAGATAAATGTTGGGATTGAATTGGCTCTTTTTCTTATCTGCCAAGTCACTGACACGCACCAAGGGGATATTTTGTGGAGGCTATATCACAAAGTTGCTTAAGGGGATGGACATTTGGAAGGAATCATCAACTGATGACCTGAAAGTTGCTATCAAGCCTGTTATGGATGGTCCCTTCAGATACTGGGGATTGAAGAAGGTGAGAACTAGACAGAGTTCTTCTAGGGAGTATACTGCGCCTCCTAGAGCTACTACGAGCTCTCTAGCTGTCTACATTAGCTTTGCTGGACCATCTGTTCAGATACCACTCACTGATCCCGATTAGTAGCTTTATAGGAAGGAATTCAAGGAGGCAGAAAGGAGGAATGAAGCAAAGCGACAAAGAATAAGAAATTTAGAAAGGCTGTTTGGAGTTTCCTCCAAACACTTACTGGATGCTTTTCACCACCTCCTCAGAATCTTCCTACCTATGAGTCCTCACCTAAGAGGACTATTTTTGAGGAGCCTGCCTAGCCAGTTGTGTATCAGAGGAAAGGGAAAGCTCCTGCTGTTGTTAAGTCATCAAGTTCAGAGGAAGCATTACCTACATCTAGAGATGATGATGAGGAGGTAGAGGATGATGAAGAAATAGAAGATGATGATGGTGATGAGGATGAAGAAGAGGATACCACTTCAGATGATGAAGAGGAGGATACCACTTTAGATGATGAGGAGGGGAATAAGTGACATACTTTTCTAGGATTTGATCCACAGGATTTGAATTGTGATATTTTGATTTCATTTTAGATTATATGCTGTTGGGTTGTATATCTTGAAATTCCCTTATGGGAAATCTCTTATTCTGCTGATTTTCTTGTGCTTATGATGGATGTTAGGGATGGGATTATCTTTCTTTTCCTTTTATTTTCTTTTTCTTTTTCTTTTTAGGCTTTGCTGGCTCAATTTTGTTTTCGGGTTCACAAACCATTACTTCTCATGGAGCCACAATTGGCAATTATTCCAGAATAGTACTTTCATATGGGGAAGTTCTCAAAATCTTTGCTTCTTTAATTTTCCTTTTCCATGTTATGATTGGAGCCATTGAGGACAATGCTTAATTAAGTGTGGGGGAAGGAATAATGATTGGAGAATGAAACGAAGTGTAGAAAATATGATTGTTGATGTCTGAATTGTTATTTTGATTGAAAATCTATGACATCTGAATTGTATTGTGTATTCACACTTTGAACTGTTTTGTCCTAAAGCATGATATGGCAAATTTTAGGCCAAAATTTTTTTCAAAACTTTATGAAATATTGAGATTGTATAGAGAATTGTTGAAAGCATCTAGAAAGAATGAAAATGACTTGCTAAGTGCCTTACTCACCTACTGTAGTGATTAGACTACTTAATCTAAATTGAGTAGTAAAATCTTTAAGAAACAAATTTACCTTGTATTTAGCTTTAGAATTGGAAATTTGAGAGTAGGTCGAGTCTTTTTGTAAAAAATAAACAGGTTTACTTATAGGAAAAAGTTAGCTTGCTATATAACCTTTGTGTTCTTTTAAGAATATTTTAACACTTAGTGAAAAAGGTAGAAGAAATTCTTTTCTTAGTGATCATTTATAAAAAAAGTCTTAAATTAGTATTGCATTCAAAAGAAAAGAAAGAAACAAGCATAGCCTCTACTCCAATGACTCTAAGTATTTGAGTTATGAGTATCTGAACTTGAATTTTAAAGTGAGGAAGAGTTTTAGGGGTCCTTTAAAACCTGGTCACTTAGATGATGAGCCTGGGATGTGTCGATTCAGTGAACTCACTATAATGAGAAGGGAGAAAGATAAAAGTTCAAAAATTTGAACTTTAAAAAAAAAAAGATGGAGACAAAAACCTCTCACATAAAAAATATATATAATAATAAATGCTTGTCTGAAACAAAAAGAAATTAAATGTTTCAAATTGAGATTTATAATAAAGAATGAGAAATTATGGGGAAGAAAGAGATACCACATACTTTCACTCTTTGCTGCTTGAATTGTATGTATCCTAAAAGTCCATGAAGTTTAAATGAGTGTTTTTCTTTAGTGGACTCTGTATTTACTTTTAGATGGAAGAATCTTTTGCTAAAAACTGGGATTAAGTTTGTTTTGTTTAGATTAACTACTGAATTTTGACTTTAGTACTCTAATTACTTGTATCCAGTTTGGTTAGAGCGGTAGGCACTGGTAATGCAAGTTATAAAAAAAAAATGGAAAGACAAAGATGCTTGAATTAAAAGTTTTGTGCTCTCTCTCTCAGATTTTCTTTTGCTTTTGTTCATTTTGCTTGAGGACAAGCAAAAGTTCAAGTGTGGGGAATTTGATAAGTACTTTAAGACACTTATTATTTATGCAATAATGAACATATTTCATATGCTATTTGAGTGATTTATTGAAGTAAAGAACATTTATTGGGTTAATTTCTTGTGTTAGGAATTATTATGGAACAATGGAGCTTTTCAAAAGATTTGCCATGGAAGAAGCCAAGTTATTGAAGAATTATGGAGCCTTTGTTGAAGATCCTATTTATATACTAGTAATTCTATTTTGCTAGTATAGATTTGGAGGAGATTTTTGAAGAAAATCTAAAGTTTTTAACAAGTTTCAAGTGAGCTACACGGTTCGCGTATCTTGAATAGTGTACATATGTCAGAAAAGAAAAATTCGATAAATTTATGTTGTACACACCCCGATGTACACGGGTTGTGTAGGCACCCATGTACAAACAACTTCCTATAAATACGGCCTTCCTTCGTGGAATAGAAAAGAAAAGAGACTTTGTTCCATTTAGAAACCTTAAAGTCCGTATTCTAGAGAGCTTTTTAAGAGAAGTCGGCTGGTCAACATTGAAGATTCACAACAATTCGGCTTCTCAAGGTTTTATCAATCATGTTTTCTTTAAACTCTTCTAGAATTGTTGTTTTCATTATTTATTCTATGGAAGAGTAAATTTGTATGCCCTAGGTTTTGTGAAACCCTAATTCATGTTCTGAATTTGTGTTAATTGATGAAAAGTTTTTGTCTTGAATTCATTCATGTGATTTATTTGTTCTTGTAATGAATTGTGGCCAGATTTGTTACATGTCCGATTCTTGTTAGTTAGAAAGAAATTTCAACTAATAGGATAGATCTTGTATGAATGATGAATTTGCATGTTTCACTTAGACATAGGGAAACTTCAGATTTCTGTAATAAAAATTGAATCTTTAATTAGGGTTTATGAGTTCATGCGATTTTGCATTGGCGTTGGTGAAGGAAGAGATTCTCGCTTTCTCATGTAAAATTAGGAGTCAATTAACTTGAATAGAGTAATTGATTTAATCAAGAAACCTGGTAGTTCAAGACTTAATTTATCATTAGTTAATTATATCATATGTAATTAGGGTTAGGGTGGATCAAAACTAGGGGCATTGTTGTGAATTGAGTTTTAATCAAGAAAAGCGTTCATATTCTATAATTAGGGTTTGTTTATTGTTAGTATAATTATTCATTAGGGTAAATATAATCTCTTGATAATTTAGACTAGATAGTGGTAAAACGGTATTACTAGTACTTGCCCATAGATCTTAGGACGACATCTGAGTTAATTTTCATATTATTCGATAGGTGCACTGCTTGATGTGGATTTGAAATTAATAGGATTATAAAGTTAAACTTGGTGAGAAATCACACATCATATATCTTGAGTTTTCAATACCCACTATGAAATCTTATTAGTAGTATTTAATACTATCTAGAAATCTTTGTTTTAGAGTTTAAAACTATATATAGGCTCATTACTACTTATAGTTATATTCTAAAGTCTTTGTTGAGTCCAATAGTAACCATCTATTTTCTATGTTTATATATTTCTATCTATTTTTACTACTATGACAAGTTTCGGGGTTTGAAATTTTGGGTTACCTTTAATTATATCTTGAGTTATTAGCTCGAGATACGAAATCTCGTTTTTGGTATCAATTAAGGTCAGAGAAGTTTTTATTCAGGCTTTTAAATCATAAACGAGCTAAGTTCAACTCATAGATCTATTCTAAGGTTTTTGTTGAGTTCTAGATTTACTGGCTAATTCACAGTTTTTATTCTAGTGTCGTGTACCAGTGTGAAAATTTTCAGGGTTTATAGCTGTAGAGAAGCCTGAGTAAGGCAAATAGTAGAATTACTTGACTAAACTAGGGCTGAAGAAGAAGAAGAAGATGGTTGTGAGGCATTTTGAAGCTGTAAGAGTCTAGTGTATTCTTCCTGCAATAAAGTGATAATAGATGACTTGGATTCTTCAGCATGAGCATCTAGAATATGCATGGCAGGCATTGAATATGAAGAAGTATAGGTAGGTGTAGATATGCCAAACTGAATAACATGAGCTCTAAGAGGACGTCCATGTAAATCCCAACAAGTATCCTGAGTATGACTTGGGTGATGACAGTGATCACAATAATGACGTGAACCATTGCCTCGCTCCTCATGACCTCTATGACCTTCCCCTCAACTAAAAGATCCTCTACATCCAGCATTAGGCATATGACTGACAAGAGCAGAATGGTCACTAAGAGAAGTTGGAGATGATGTAGATTATGTCGAAATACGACTAATGTGAGAATAAACTTCAGCTAAAGATGGAAGCTCTAATGATCTAAGAACCATTGATTCTTGCTCCATCTTAAGACCATGAAGAAGTTTAATGACTGCAAGACAATCATGTTGTTTTTGCATCTCCTTCATATCAATACTAAGAGGCATCATGTCATTCATTTCCTCAAGATAGTTTTTAACCTCTCCATAATATTCAGTAAAATCCTTATCCCCTTGCTGTAATTGAAAGAAGTTTGCAAGAACATTATACACATGTGTATCATTCAGGGCATACAAAAACTTGAGATAATCCCACACTTCTTTCCAAGTGCTAAAACTATTGCATAAATTAAATATTTGAGGTTCCATTAAGTTCTACAACAAATGAAGATATTGTTAATCAATTTAGTCCTATTTTGCATATTTGTTATCAATCTCCTTAGGGGGTAAATCTGTCAGTATCTTAAGACAACCTTGACCATGAAAAAATGCTTGAATCATATGTACCCATTGAAAGTAATTTCTACCATTCAATTTGATAGAACTAAGTGTTGGAGCAAATGATGTGGGTAGTGTAATGATGGACTTAGTATCCCATGATAAGTGATGCACTAATTTATAGCTAGAACATAAGAAAATTAAGATAACCCAATTGAAAAATCTTGATAATAGACAACCCACTGAACATACTTAACCAATAATATATCTTTCAAATTAAATCATCGTAACAAAAAACAAAGAAATTTCTTAAATCCAAATAAAAGAATATTGTATGATGTTAAACATAAATCAAACCTAGAGTGGCTGGTCGAGAGAACATTTGCAATGGTGGCTAATATTGAAAAGTTAGGGTTTGCATGGATTTGGTCGTGATTAGAATCGGTTTTAGTCGTGGGTTTTGATGGTGTTTGGAGTTTCGTGGTGGGATTTTCATGGTTTTTGGTGTATGGAGTTTGTGGTGGTATTTGTGGATGATGAAAGGTTAGAGTTCGTGATGGCTCTGACGGCTTTTATTGATGGTTATGTTTGTGGTTTCTATTGGGGTTTGGCTGGCATATGTAGTGACAATAAAAGTAGGCAGCAATGGTTTGACAATGTTGATGGTGTGATGGGTGGTGGAAGGTAGATGGCGGTCATCAACCATAAATAGATAAGAGATAAAGAAGAATGGATAAGGATATTACATGGAATTTGGTCACCCCCTAGTCTTGACGATCACACAATTACCTTTCACATGATGATTTCACACACACACTTTATTAAATCACAAATAAATGCTCTTAAGGAGCTATACTACAACAACATATGAGTTGTGCCTTTATATTCAACAAGCATACTCACAAGGCACAACTCATCTACTACAACAACACTCAACAAAAACAAAATACAAGAACATGCGTAGTACCTTGCAACAATATGTCAACTACATTATAGTGGCACTACTCAAGCACTCACTAAAGGAATTATAAAGATTAAAATTCATAGACATGAACTAGATTACTATCTCACTCAAAATTTAAACTGCAACCCTTATTTATAGAGCCTTCAAGAAATGTAGTCGTTGCCCACTTTTCTCCTAATAATTCCTTACTATGAAAGTCCCAATGGCTAGTTTTTTATCAACTAGCATTCAAGCATCATCTATTATCGTCCGTAAGTCTTGCAAAAAAACTCATGCCATCTTCATTTGTTTTCTTTGTCATCTGCACCTTGCATTGCGAAAAAGATTCCACCGTTGAAATGCCACATCTTAGCGTCTGGATGCCTACTAAAATTCTGCAATTGTGCAATCAAGCCCTGGAAGAATAACATAAACATGAATACAAGTGTAATGCAAATAAAAGTTTAGCACATTGCTAACCTATTTTTCCCAATAAGTGGAACTTAATTACATCATTGGAGCAATTGTGCAATGTATATCCTCATCAAAAACTAAATTGAACCCTCTCATTCAACAATGTGTTCATAAGGTGAACTAAATTAAGAGATATGGGTAAAATCATTAAGTTGATGATCCGCTGCAAACGTATAGATAAAAATAAAAGCGAATTCTTCCAGTAAGTATATTGAGTTAGATAAAGCAATATAGAATGAGTAGAGTGTCGATCCTACGGAGATTACTGAACTACTAAACAGGTATTAGCTTCTACTATTATTTAGGCAATCAATTTAAGAGAAAGCACTAATCACTATTGATAAGCCTAGATTATAATTGTCACCAATAGCAGAGAAAGAGTGTTTAAGGAAAATTTATTGATCGAGTGTGATAAAAGCAGAATCCACCAAGTTTCACTGATTAGATTGCTATCATGTTATAATAACTATTAGCTATATGGATATTTATATGAAATTATCGAAGATTTAATTCTTTGTTAAGTTTTAAAATCTTTAAACCACAGATTAATCCATTAGCTTCTGTTAAACAAATTAATAGTGGAATCTAATTCACAATCATGAATCTTCCAATTTTATGATTGACTAATGCCCTAAATCAACTTCTCCTAATCCCTTAGTGAGAAACTAACAAAGAACATTGGATGATTCTCTAGGATAATTTCTAATTTAGGTTAAATATCACCGCTTCCACAATTGTTATTTAACCCCAAATTAAGAATACCTTATGAACCTTAATTTCTCTTCAGAGTTATCAACATTCCTATAAACCTAGTTTAATTAAGAAACACAATTTATAGTAGAAATTACAATATGAATACTCCACTTATCTAATAATTCTATAACATGATTACAATTATCATATTAGCAATCCTAAGGATTCATCGTATTCCCATAAGAAAAACTTAGAATGACATAGAGTAATTCAACCAATCACAAATCGAAGAAGTTATAACAAGAGAATTCATGTTTAAAACTAAAATCAAGGATTGAAATTGCATGAGAAATAATAGTTTAGAAGTCACCAATTCAATCACAAGTATATGAAAACCCTATTGCAAAACTTCAACAAAGATTCTTTGATCTTTAAGATGATCCCATCTTCTCAATCAATAACTTTATATTCGAAAACAACTCTCTCTCAAAAATCTAATATAGGATCTAATATGAGATATAATATTTGATGGAAAATTTCGGAGTTCTCTAACAACACAACACAAGGAGTTTTATGAGGAAAAAAAAAAAAAATTCCATCCGTTACAGTATAGGTAGGCAGCTTCAGCATGTATGCCAGCAACTTTGCGGCAGTATAGGAAGTAGGCCAACTGGAAAACTGGCAGTGTTAAAGCTAGTGCTAAAGAATTCTAATCTGTGGATGTGCAATGCTGGTTAAGGCTAGTGGCCTTGATGTTCCAGTAGTAGGTGTATATTCAATTTTCAAAGGCTAGTGAAATTTTCTAATAAACGCTAATAGCTTTTGTTTATTTGATTGAAGGCCACCTTTGTTATTATTGAAGGTCGGCGCCTACTTACTTCAATGGCCAACCTTCATTATTTTCTTCTCCAAATTTGCTCAAAACTCCTTTAAATTTCATATAATTGCATTCTAAGTCCTCAATGACCTGAATTATCAAATTAAGTACGCTGAAGTACCATTTCCTTTCGATTTCTATAAAATAAATAATAATTTAGCATGAATTGTTTAATGAAAAGTGAGTAAGATATGACTTTATCAATTGACATTAGATAGGGAAACCATTGTAAAGTGTTGGACAAAAACAAAAGATTCAATAAATTGTTTCATTGCAATATATAATATAGATTGATAATTGCACTTAACATTCCATAGAGTCTTAGTGTCATAGGTTTTAATATTAAAAAATAAGATAACTAAATTGACACCATATAGTATGATTGGTTTATTTATAAGCTCACCAACCTTAAAATTGAGCTATGATAAAATAGGAAACTAGTAATATAAAATAAAATAAAGATATTATGAATAATCAACTCAGCACGAGCAAAGTTAATGATCGACTAATTTTGTTTGTCTCCATTAGATTGGCCTTTTGGTTAGCTCCGCTTAATCTACACTAACTAGTTTCATCTGTTAGCTTTCTAATTGCCTAAAACCTCCTTTAAATCTTTGTTGAGGCGCATGATTCCTATAAAGTTAATAAGAGATTGTTGGATGAGATAAATCTTCTATAAGACCTATTAGATTGTTTTGATGGTTAACATTTGAGGTGCATCGATCATTAATATATAAGTATGCCATTTTTGGGCTAGGATATGCATGAAATTTTTATTAGGCTTCTTATTAGTTATTACTCAAGTGCACAAACAAGCCTATAGACAAGTCTATTAAGTATACAAGCTAATCGAGAAGATTAAGTGTGGTTAAATAAATATGATAATCTTTATCTTGAGTTTAATATTAAATTAGATTCTTTAAGAAATCATAAGTGAATAAGCTAGACTCCTTTGGCCTTGTTATTAACTTGGGCTCATTCATTACCAAATAAACCCTCAATAGCAACAAAATAAATAGTAAAAAAATACTTAAATAAAAAATTATAAATATTATAGAAAAGAAAGACATAATGTAAAAAAGGAAAGATTCTACAAATGACGTTACCAAATCATTTTATTAGTAATATTATAGAAAAGATTTTACTTTTAATGTAGATAATTAAATAATCTTTAAAAAAGATTATTTATCTTTTCGATGGTTCAATAGGGAAGGGGATTCGAATGTGGAACCTTTCACTTGAGACTTGAGAGTATAAGATGATGTTACAAAGTTATGTAAAGTCGTTAATAATTATATATATAAAGGAAATCAATACATCAATAATATGTTTGACAGAAAATGTATTAACGTTATTGATAATGGGAAAAGGAAAATAATATTTAATATTTTTAAAAAATTACAAAAATACCACTGAGATGAAAATAATCTCAATTTTAGGCAACAAGAGATAAGGTCTCATGGACAGAGCAACCTTATCTTAAGTTATTGACCTCATCTCATCAAGAGATGAAGTTGACAGACATAGTTTTCCACCCATCGTCTTCTTCTTCCTCATTTGAACAACCTTAAAAAAAGCCCCAATTCTCATAAACACTAACCTTAAATTGTCCATTGATTGCATGACTGAATTTCATCAAATTGGTGTGTTATCTTAGTTAATTTTGATGAATTTCATCAATATATCTTCATTATATTCAAGAGCGCCATGGGGATACTCATGCGAGTCATGTAGTCTGTTAGGCCACAATATTAGAAGTTTTCGAGCTAGGCAAGTGTTTAATAGGACAATTACGAACTAGTCCAGTCGTAGTGGTATTAAATTGTCCAAGTGATTTGTTCTACTGCATTGACATTACCTATTTTATCTATTGTTTGCTCCCTTTGTCACTTATGACTTTGATGACACTAATTACTACATTTTTTCCTTATAGATGGATCTGGGACCTATAGATGACTTAGTACTTATTGGACGGCCTATTAATGGATCGGGGCTTACACAGAAGGGACAGATAAGATCTTTTCCTATCCTCTTAAGTTAGAACAATTAGGGATAATTGCTCATCGAATTGTTTTCAAATACAAGAGCATGTCGTATTACATTGTCACAGAGAGAGGCGAGGCTGAGATGGCAGGGTGATATGTCTGCACATCTAGACGATCGACTTGTTCCTTATCTATCATAGGTAGCCTTCATAGGTGTTGCACATTTACCATTTGTCCAATTTGATTGATACCTAATTACCACAGTTGAGAGATAGCGACCTAAGACACATATATTTCATATGCTCATGCGGGAGTGGACTATGACATTACATGATGTTGAAGTACTAGTCGGCCTTCTCGTCGATGGTCATGTAATTACTAGCACGACACAGATAGACTAGCCAGAGTTATGCGCCTATTTACTTGGCATTAGACTCGTGTCTAACATTGACATTGATGGCAGGCGTTTGAAGTTGTCGTGGTTGGATAGACACATTGCGGTACTACTTCATGATGTAGACGACATTACTATTCGATGCCATGTTAGGGCTTATATTCTATTGCTGTTAGGAGGATTCATTACTGGGGACAAATCATCCAACCTAGTTCATGTCATGTACCTGCACCTACTTGAAGACTTTGATATAGCAAGACGTTATCATAAGGAGCAACTTGCTTGGCATGGCTACATAGGTAGCTACGCATGGCGTCACATATTGAGATGAGCGACATTGCAGGACCCCCTTGTTGTTCTGTAGATTTAAGCTTTTGAGCACTTCCCACACAACGCCCTTGCGGTGATAGATCACTGCAGTGACTAGAGGGCGCCCTCTCATCAGTTACTGGGGCGCCGCTTTTAATGTCACTCGATGCCCTACACATATGTTGTTTGAGTATAGAGGTTGCTTAGACCAACAGACCCGTAGCTAAGTATCGTTTTATATGTCCTATGTAATCTTATATGTACAATTTCATTATTTTTGCTTATGTAAAGCTTACTTTTTTTAGGAACAAGTTGTTTGGGAGCCATACTTTATTATTTAGGGTTCCCTACCCGAGTATTGTCGGTCTAGCGATCATGGGTTCCCTTGATATGCTTTCAAGTAGTCGAGCACTACTATCGGATAAGGTGCTCAGACATTTTAGTGGTTCTTAAGAGATCTCATACCTCTTCAGCTAATATGAGAGCTTTACATGAGCTTGACTTAGGAGGGCACTTAAAGTGGAACTAGGCAGCAGAGCCGCCTAGATGGTCGTAGAGTGGGATGATAGGCCCAATCACATTGTTAACTTACTGGACATCCCTGCTAATACATCAACAGATTACATTGATTGGTATTATGCGATCATCAGGTGTTGGATCAACCATAATGATGTCATTATACCATTTATGATAAGTTTAATGATTAGATAAACTACATATGTATGTATACAGTGGTCGTTATTTCCTTATCTATACGCTTGTTGTTGCTTGCGGTCAGATTTCATTTACAAGTCCTGAACATCCACCAAAGAACACTCCTGCCACTGCACAAGATGTCATTTGTATAGTAGATGAGTTCATGACACTTAATATAAATGATTCAACACCAACATTGGATGACCCACAACCTCGGCTAATATAAAGACGACGACCATAGAGAGAGAGGAGTGGGTGGGGACGAGATCAAGAGCGAGGGCAAGGGCGAGGCCAAGCCGTAGATATCAGAGACGAGCCTTCACCTTTGCATGTAGATATACTTGACGAGCCTGGACCTTTACATTTTTAGCATGACGAGTCTGGTCCATCATCATCAACATAGGCTTATTTGGCGAACACCTTGATACCAGACATCTCATACACGGAGGTCTACACCCCCTTTGCTCCACAAAAGAGGAGACCGTTACTGCCACATGATATGAAGGAGGGACTCACCTAGGTGGATCCAGACAGTGTCCCATTTCACTCATACAATGCAAGTGGTAGAGATGAGGATGGCACACTCACACGGATTGATCCATCTATGGAGCATCCCCAACAGCATGTGCATTAGTGTACACTATTCCCTCGTACTTTTATTAGGTGAGGACAAAGGAGGCGAGGTACCCAGGATATAGAATTTCATATACTTTTAATGTAATTAATTGAACAATAATGCAGTCATTTAATATTATGTTTTATGAGTTTTTATTATGGTGGTTGTGAAAGGTTTGATGGAACTGTTGTAGTTGGATGGATTAGGTTTACGAATACTATTGTGGTTAGATTATATAGTCTATACGTTGTTTACCCATGGTGGATGACTAATGAATGATTTATATGGCTAATTGTATATAATATTGACAGGTTATAATAACTAATGTAAAAAATAGTGATATATGAGGTGTTGGGGGTGGATAAAATTTATGCTGACCTCATTTCTTCAAGAAACGAATTTCATGTTATCTAAAACTGAAATTATTTTCAACTTAATGGTATTTTTATGATTTTATAAAAATATTAAATATTATTCTCCTTTTTCCTGTTGATATTACCCGTGAAAAGTATGGCTAATAAAACATGTGACATAAAGTACTTGGAACTGATGTTTTAGTGGATTTTATTATGATCTTTTGTGTAAGTATTAAATTTTTCTCTTTTAATTTTGATTCGCTATATTTTCTTTTTTTAATTTGTTAATCTTGACTGAAAGTTTTCTTTTGTTTTTTAATACAGAGGTTGTGAATAGGAAAAAGAATCTGTAGTACGTGGCAGGAAACTACTGGAGGCATTGATAAAAGTGACGCGGCTCAGCAGCTTCTGGCTATATAATTGAATTATATATTAATACTGAAAAAAATATATATATTAATATTGATTAAAATTGCCATTCGATTAAAATATTAATTGACCACTCAATATTTATTCCTTCCTTCCTCCGTATTGCCGGAGTCGGACTTTTGTTTTTTTTTTTTTTTCACCTCCTCCTGTTCTTTAAAGCTCCCACTCAACAACTCTTACATAATTTTGCAATTGGTAATCATCCTACCAGAAAAATTACTCATTGGGAAGGTTAGTCTCTTTCTCTCTCTCTCTCTCGCTTCAATAGCTATCATATCACATTTACGCCTTACCCAGATGAGAACCCTAGAATCGCTTATGTTTTTTTTTAATGGATTTTTTTCAATTGAATTGGGATTTGGATCTTGATTTTTATGATATGAGTTAATAAAACAATGATGATTTAATAAATGAGCAGGCAGGCTAGCAAAGGGGCTGAGAATAAAAGAAGGAAGAAGGAAAGATGATAAGGCTACAGACATACGCAGGTCTGAGTGTAATCGCGACGATAGGGGTGATATACCATGCTTTTAGCAGTAGAGGACAGTTCTATCCGGCCATGGTGTATTTATCAACCTCCAAGATCAGCCTGGTCCTCCTCCTAAACATGGGTCTCGTCTTCATGTGCACCCTCTGGCAGCTCACCAAGCGCATCTTCCTCGGCACCCTTCGGGAAGCCGAGGTCGAGCGCCTCAACGACCAGTCCTGGAGGGAGGTCATGGAGATCCTCTTCGCCATCACCATCTTCAGGCAGGACTTCTCCGTCAGCTTCCTCGCCATGGTCACTGCCCTCCTTCTCATCAAGGCCTTGCATTGGTTGTCTCAGAAGAGGGTCGAGTACATCGAAACCACACCTTCCGTCCCTCTCCTTTCTCACATCAGGATCGTTTCCTTCATGGGTTTCCTCCTCCTCCTCGACTCCCTTTTTCTCTACTCTTCGGTTAACTATCTCCTACAGACACGCCAGGCTTCTGTATCCCTCTTCTTTGCGTTTGAGTGAGTCTCTCTTTTCGCTTTAACTTGAGTTGCACTTACACTGCAGTTATTTAATATATATAGATTTCACATTGGATTGGAAAATCTCTCTCAGGTATATGATACTGGCGACGTCCACGGTTTCTACATTTGTCAAGTATGTTTTTTATGTAAGCGACATGCTCATGGAAGGCCAATGGGAAAGAAAAGCTGTTTATACCTTCTACTTGGAGCTTATCCGTGACTTGCTCCACCTTTCCATGTATCTTTGCTTCTTCCTAGTCATTTTCATGTAAGTCAAGTATCACCCCTTTATTTTATTTGTTATTTATTCATTTTTCAAAGTTCGATATGCATCTATGTTTCGTGAATTGACTGCAGAATAGAATAGAAGATATTATCTTTAAGTTCACTGGAGAACCTAATGTACTTAATTAGAAAAATAACCTAAAAATTGGTTCTAACTTCTAACCATTAATCCTTATTGTCTCTGGAGGAAGGGATTTCGAAATAGTTGGCTAGAGGAGGTGAGGTAGCAGATGGATGCTCTACTGTTGTTTTCTTAGCTTCATGTTTGCATGACATGTCAGAGGTTTCTTCTGGAGTTTAATGTGATTGTTGCATTAATGGTCCAGGTTACAGAAAAAACCAATATAGTGATTATGTGAAATCCCTTTCTGGGCATTAACATACATAAATACATACATTTGTCGTGTGTGTGCGCACGTGTGCACACTGCAATCAATAATCAACTTGGTCAAGCTTTTGATACCGTTGTGAATCAGACCTCTTGCCTGATATAGTAAAAAATTTGCACCACTTCATTTGAGATTAGACGAATATGCCTGATTTCTCCTTTGCATATTTGGTTTGTTCTGCATGCATCCTAAGTCCTGTCTCCTACATGTGGACTGACTAGGATTTGGTTTTTCTAGGAATTATGGTGTCCCTCTTCACCTGATCCGGGAGTTGTACGAGACATTTAGGAACTTCAAAATTCGTGTTGCAGATTATGTTCGTTACCGAAAGATCACTTCAAATATGAATGACAGATTTCCTGATGCAACACCTGAAGAGCTTACTGCGTAAATATCTTCCTTTTAAAGCTGCTTTCTATATTATAAGAAGCTTATGTTCTCAAATATTTTATGATGTATACATGCAGAAGTGATGCTACTTGTATTATATGTCGGGAAGAGATGACAACAGCAAAGAAACTAATCTGTGGACATCTTTTCCATGTTCACTGCCTACGATCATGGTTAGAGCGGCAGCATACCTGTCCTACCTGTAGGGCCCTTGTTGTTCCCCCAGAAAATGGAGGAACTGCTGGTGGAGCACAACATGGACAGCAGTCAGGTTCTCATCAGCAAGGTATTTGGATCAGCGATGTTGTAACCATTCACAGCTCTTTGAAGTTTGAACTTGCAATTCATTATTAGTGTCATAATGGAGTATATAAGCTTCTTTATTAACCCAATGGTCATAGAGATGCATTAATTTTGTGTTTAGTTGGGGGTTGGGGTGTAAACTTTTGGCCCCGTGTTTATTTATTTTTGATGGATGGTTGAGCTTTGTTGAAAACTGCAGGACCCAGTGGCACAAGTACTGATTCCAATGGTTCAGCAGAGGCAACTGGGAATAATCTCAGTGGGAATCAAGTTAGATGTCAAGCTGCTGCTGCTGCTGCATCCATATATGAGAAATCTTTTGTTTATCCTTCTGCAAATACAATAGTGTGGTATAATTTTTGGCTATTTCATCATCATTGCATGCCATTGTATCACAATAACTCTACTCATTATAGCCTTAGAATTGTCTTTTCTGAGTTAGCTTCATGGTGAATTTTCTTATATTAAATTTGAGCTAAAGGGCACATGATTTTCTGCATGTTCTGGCTTATGTGTGATGCATTTCATTCCTGAATCCTAGTGACGCTAGACATGAACTCCAAAACAAAAGGATACTTGAATGAAGAGATTATGGTACTGTTTTGTTATGCAGGTCTCCTGGCTATGCATTTCATCCTCAGGCTCACAGTCCTTTGACCGAATCTTCCAATTCTGGGTTCAATGAAGTCCAACCTTCTATCAGGCAACCTCAACAGTTTCCTTTTGTTGGGAGTCTTTCTAATGTCTCTTCTCCTCAAGTTGCACAAGGTGATTTTGTCCCTTCTGCATACCCTGGCAGTGGGCATGAAATATCACGGTCTCTGTTAGAAGCTCAGAGGAGGGTTCTTCAACACCAGATTGAGGTATAGTCTTCGATACTTATGTTAGAGACAAAGTTCTTGAACTTGCTGATGATCTTTAAATCATGATAGAGAGGCTCATAAAATTAACTGCACCTTTTTTAGTGTCAAAGCCAAAATCAGCTGTCTGCTTTAGCTACTAGGGTAAATTTATTGGATTAAAAGCCTATTGCTACTTGATGAAACAAAAAGGACAACATATCGGATGGGTTGAATTATCTTGAGGAGAACTTATATATTAATATTACATCAAACAAAAAAGTGGACCATATCAATCCAAGACTCATTTACTTTATTTCTTAGATAAAAATGGACAATTCTCCAATCATTCCATCTTGGTTAATGTAATATGATCTTTCCCTACTTGACTTAAGTGTGGTAGTTGGAAAGGCCTATTCAAGATTGGGACCCAAAGGAAACTTTAGTATTTATCACTTGAACTATATTTGCAATAATTCGTGGTTACACTGATCCTTTGGGAATTGTTCAAGCTCAACTGTCTCTTATACTGTACGTTCTTAACACAAGGTTGAATTCCAGCTCTTCTAGAGTGATATATGTCACTTATGGCTTAAACACTGTGTTTGACAATCTTAAAGAAAGTAGAATTGGACTGGAATCGATAGAAACGAAAATACAGGAAATCTTGTTCTTATTTCTTATTTGGATTTATAAGATGGCAATAGGATGAAATTTTTCCTTTTGATGTTGTTTGGTTGGGATAATAAAAGGAATGAAGAGAAATGAGATATGCAATAAAATAAAAATACCCCGTTATTTATTTTACTTTGCTTTAAGGGATATTTTGATAATTTTATTTAAAAAGGAGCGAAATGAAAACAGCTTGTACTTCCTTCCACTTCCTTTGAAATCATCCATTTCCTGCCCAATGAAAATAACCAAACACAATTCATTCCATTTCCCTTACCTTCCTTTGGCTTCATTGGATTTCCACTGATCCAACCATAGTGCAAAGGGCTGATGGGGCATGCCTAGGCCAAACCAATACCAAGTCCATCTATAACAATATGTAATTGTTGCATGTCATTGTTTAAACACGTTATTGTAGATCCACTTTCAGTTTGATCAGGCTCTTTTTCTTAAAATCGTGCAGCAATTTAGATTGATAATCAACATCTTTTTCAGCCTGCTGTTTACCAAACTCTAGTCATGTTATCATAATTCTACATCTTTATGTCTGGTGCTCTAATCTTGGTGAATTTGTTTATTATAAGTAGTGGTTAGTTCACAAACTTACTTCTGTGATGGTTGTAATTGTACATTCTAGAGGGCCCATGTACCAAATGGTTGATTCGTGATGGTATTAGCTTAGAAAGTGAAATGTGTTTCCTTTGCAATTTTACTGTGATGGCAGATATATCAATGATTGAAATATCTTGAATTAAAATCTATGTGAGATGCTTCATCGTGTGCATCTTGGATTCCTTGTCACGTTAACACATTAACAGCAGGATTGTTGTTGAATTTTCTTACATTGATGCTGCCAAATCATGTGCAAAGTCTTCCCCCCCTCCCTCTCTTTCTCGATCTCATTTATAAATATCTGTCGATGAATGAAGATACATGTAAGGGTAATTTAGGAAAGAAATCTCTGAATTCCTTATTTTAGTTGATTTAGAGGAGCTCTCTCAGACTTTTGAGTCTCGACTCTTTCCACAGGCATTACAGAAACAACTTCACCTTCTGGAGAGGTCAGACAGTTCCGATGCTTCAACAGGATCACGTGATTCTAAGGGAAAGGCTGTTGCATCCAATCTTTGCCAATGGGGGACAGTGGTCAACATGCAGAGAATGCAGGCTGTTGAGTCAGGCATATAGATATTTTGTAAATGTAACCGTAGTGATATCTCCTGTGGCTGAGGGTGTGCGTGTCGGATGGAGAAATAGAGGGCTCTCAAAGAAGTTTAGTATTTTTCTGAAATGAAGACCAAATATAGTTAAAAGGAATGCTCGTTTAAGTGAGCTTTTCGTCTGCTTTGTTCAATTGTAAGAGTTTTCCTCAAAGCTTTTCATGGTTTAGTGGCTCCACAAACTCTACTAATAATGTGGATTATTATTAAACCTAGCTAAGCTAACGGGTAAATAAAAGAAAAATAAAGATGAAAGCAAATCCTGTCGCAACCTCCTTTGCTGCAACAGATGCAATGCAAACAGAGTAGCGACACCAAAAATGGGTTTTGCTTCGATTTTTAAAGGATTCCTCCACCAAAACCTGGCTTTCGTCTTTTGTCAAGCCATCCCTTTTGCCTTGCTCTGGTTGAAAAGTTTTAATGGGGAAGGCTTTCTTTTTATCCTGCTCCTTTTTCTTCTTCTTCTTTTTTATTTGTTTAATTATGAAATAAGGAGGCATCTGATGGATGGCCCACCCGTTGTATTCTGATTTGTTATAATTTGGAGAAGTCAATTGGTAGATTGTCATAGATTGGGAACTTTCGGTAAAGGACAAACGAGGTATGTTTGTCTCGATTTGGATTGGTTCTGCATTCCCTGTCTGCAACTCCACCCGTTTGATACATCCGTATTTCTTTCAACTGCTTGGGCCTTTGAGGATCTTTTTCTTTTTAAAATTTTTATACAACTGATTTATCGTAAATATACACTTGATTATATTTTTAGCTTGTAGTATAGGTCATGTGATTTTTGGTAATATGGTGCCGATTGGTTTGATGGCATTCCACAGTGATAAGTTATCATTTCAGTTTAGATTGTTTATAAAAAAACATATACAAACAAAAAAAAAAACAAATATTTTTATTTATAAATAAATTAAATAGATAAATATAAATCAAATATAGATAAGATAATTATATAAGTAGAGATGAAAATCAGATAATTATGATTTTTTCATGCATCTATGTATTTTTATTTTTTTTCATTTATTATATATATAATAATTATTGTCACCCCGATTATATCATTGTTTATTACTTTATAGCGCTAATAATCGTAGGAGTGATAAATATTATAAATTTTTAGTGGCATAAAGTTAGCGAAAGTCGAATATATTTTGTAAATCATATCATTATAGTTAAAGGTGTGCATAAAAACCGATGAAATTGAAAAATCAATAAAAAAATACGTTTACCAGTTCGTTAGTTTCGGTTTAGAATTATGATTTTTATATTTTCTAATTTTTGGTTTCGGTTTCAATTTGTAATCATAAAAAACCATACGTATAATTATTTTTTTAAAAAAATAATATACATATGTTAATATTCCTTGGATTTTGATTAAAGTACTATTGTCCTATGTTTGATTGGAGTTGATGTGGTTATTAATTTGAATTGATTTTGTTAATGATAATACATTCAAAAGCTTGTTTTTTCCCTTTTTCTTAATTTCATTTTTTTTAGCTCTTATAATATATAATAATTCAAATATTATAGTTTGGTTCAAAAAATAAAGTCATAGACTAATTAATAATTATAGTATTATTTTTATAATAATTACTACAAAGAAGTTAAGTTATGATATGTTTGATACACATGAATTATTCGAATAAGGTCTTGAGTTTTGACTCTCAAGCAGAGCAAAGCTTGAGTATAGTAAAAAATTGATATTGGTTGATAAAACAGTAAAAAATAGGTGAAATAATTTATTTTTATCTGTACTGTTTTATATGAGTAAAAGTATTTGTTAGAAACTTAAAGAGTCCGACTCTCAACGAGATCAGAGCTTAAGTAAAAAGTTGATGTCAATTTTCCATCTTTTAATAAACATCTTTGAGACGATAGTTATAAGATAACAAAGCGATCAAAAAGTAAATGAAATACAAATAGATCAATAATAATTTAACTAATTTTTATATGTATCATTTTATATGAATAAAAATATTTATTATTTTATTTATATTTATTTTTTAATAAATATCTTTTAGAAAAGTGTCAAAGCGGACAAACAATTCTTGATATTTTTGTTATTTCAAGAAGTATTGGTTGGTTGGTGGTTGGCATCCGTTAACAAGCACTGTCCACTCAAAAATCAAATATTTCATTTATTTCATTTGATACTGGTTATGTTTTTGCTGAATTTGTCTTTTTTTTTTTTTTTTTTTTTATCAGAAGGTGAAGTGAAAACATATGATACGTGTATAATATTATAATTTATCATTATTATCTGTTATCAATGAAATGTAATATGTTGTGTAGTAATATTAATAATATAAATATATAAAAATGATTGTTGGAGGAAGAAGAGCAGGAAGAGAGGAGAAGAAGACTAACATAAATGTTGCTCATGTCCTTTGTACAACCACAACACCACCATCACCATAACCATAACCATAACCATAAACATAACCATGTTTCTTCACAAGTATTACAACAACAAATTTATTAAGGTTCCAATTCCAATCCCAATTCCAATCCTACCTTCTCCTTCTTCCTCTCCTATCACCATCACTACCTTCCAACTACTAATTACAGAAACAATAACAACAACATCATCCGCTGTGTTTTAGACATCCCTTCGCCTAACCTCATAGCTGCTGCGGCTAAAGCTTCTTCCTCCGCCTTCCCTCTCCCTGCCTCTGTCGCTTCTGCCATCACTCAGGTCGCCTTCACAGCTGTCGCCATCGCCTCCGGTGCCTGTCTCTCCACCAAAGTTGATTTCTTATGGCCTAAGTCTCTTGACGAGCTCCAACTCCCTCGTAATTTTACTTTCCCCCACCCTACTCCTTCCCTTAATCCTTGTACCAAAATTAATTAACTATTTTTTATTTATCATCATTCTAATATTAATTAATTAAATATTTACAGACACTCTAATACTGGAGGGAGTAGACGTTTCTGGATATCCCATTTTTAACGATCCAAGGTTTCTTCCTTTTTCCTCTTTTTCCTTTTTGAATTGCGCCCCAACTCCCTTTTCTTTCTTTTCTTTTTTTTTTTTTTTTTGAGTTTTTGGCTTTGTAGAAACTTTTAAGATCTTTGTAAGTACAGTGCTTTAGCACTGACAATTTGTTTTTTAAAATATTAATTTCCGTTATTTAATTATAGCAAATCTATATTATACAAAATCACAATCTCTATTTCTTAAGATATATATAATATATGTATATGTATATGTGTGTCAATTTGCTTGTTTTGTTGTTTTAAAATCTGGCAAATGGGAAAGACAGGTGCGCAAGGCTATTGCATTCGCAAAGAAAGCTCACCATGGGCAGTTTCGGAAAACAGGGGAGCCTTATTTGACTCACTGCATCCACACTGCTAGGATCCTGGCTATCCTGGTCCCTTCTTCTGGCAAAAGAGTATCAACATGCTCCATCCCCTTATTTCCATTCATATTCTTAATATGTTTGTTAGTTAGTTTGTTGTCTGTCTGAATTTGTGGGTTGTTTGTTTCACGGAAATACCCCTAACGCTTATTTAGCGGGCTTTAGTGACAAGTGATGGAGGGAGGTAAGGTAAAATGTTAAAAGGTGGCAGTTGATAACTAGTAATCATCATGGACAATATCAATAGAAAAATGAAGAAATTGTTTTTCCTTCTCAATTCTCCAAATGGTTTTCCATGGTCTTTTATCGCCACTTACCGATAACATTTTACAAATTTGTACAGCAGGTTGAAATTATTAAGGTATAATAATTACCAATCTAAAACCTTGGATTATAAGATATGTCAAAACAAGTTCAAACATTTTCCATGATACAAACACATCATCCCATTATGGATTACAACAGTAAGGAGTAAATGTAGGCATGGTAAAGCAGTCATATCCATTTTTGTTGTTTCTTTGTTTCTTCCCCTATGTGCCTGCATTACCTTCTTCTTTTCCAACTGCAGGCCATCGACACCATTGTTGCTGGGATTCTCCATGATGTTGTTGACGATACATCCGAGACTTTGCACTCTGTTCTACGAGAATTTGATGATGATGTGGCCAAGTTGGTTGCTGGTGTCTCCAGGTTAAGTTTTATCAATCAGGTGCTTGCTTCTACTACTATTGCTCTTGCATTTATCATTTTGTAATGCTCCCACCCTGTCTTCTTCAACTTGGCATATTGGTGTTTGTGTATTCAATGATAATTATGTCCTTTTCAGTTACTAAGGAGACACCGCCGTGTCAATGTTGGTCAAGGTAATTTGGGTCAAGATGAGGTATGCAAATAAACATCTTCCATGTTTTCCCTTGCTCTGGACAACATAAAGGCGCAGGGCCCAGGGGGTTGTTTGTGGAGGATGTTCGGGGGTTCTTTTTCTACACATGTGGATTGGGTCTTTCCAAGCCACTTCATTAATCCTGCAATAGACATCTCTAAATAGCAATGTGTAGCTCAATTTCCAATCTTCTGATATTCTCTGTTCATCTGCCAGGCAAATAATCTACGCGTAATGCTCTTGGGCATGGTGGATGACCCACGGGTGGTGCTTATCAAGCTTGCTGATCGTCTCCACAATATGAGAACCATGTATTCACTTGGGACTTCACTTGTGTTTGATTTGTAGCCATGGAATGTCTTTGACAGTGAATGTTCTTTGGCATGAGTGAATTAGGACAATGACCTGGTTTCATGTATCTTTTACTCATGCTATATTATTTTATAGTTTACCTTCAATTTTGAAAAGCAATAGCAGCTACAATCATTAAACTTTTTTCCCCTTTCAGTCATGCACTTCCACTGGCCAAGGCTCAAGCTGTTGCTCAGGAGACCTTAGTTATATGGTGCTCTCTTGCTTCCAGATTGGGTCTGTGGGCAATGAAATCTGAACTTGAAGATCTGTGCTTTGCAGTTCTTCAGGTCTGCCTCTTCTTTGTTGGCTTTTCTAACCAATCTGTAGATATATGGAGACATATGGTGGCCGACCCGTAATCTCCATATAGGCAATCCTTAAAATTGTTAATTCTATATTTTGCTATCTCCGAGTAAAACTTAAGCATGAGAATCATCAATGAACAAATTGTAATAGCGAAGAAATGTCAAGTAGGAAGTTGACTTGGAATTAATGTTTAATAGTGCAAAGGCGAGCCACTGTCAGTATTTTCTCAGCATTATATCGATAGCCTGTGGTTTCCATGTATTTCAGGTTGCCCTTAATTTGTCTAAAATGATGCAGGGCATGCAGCTATTGCATTATGATGGTTCTTTTGCGCTGATATCTTGGCTTGAGGGAAATGTTTGATAATTTTAGTAACTTTACTAGTCTAGTCGTGGTATACTATAAGATGGGTTGAACAGGTGTTGCATGTGCATCATGTTGTAGACGCTAACTGATTTGAAATCCTCATCTGATAATTCAGATATTAGGGAAAACATGACATGTGTTCTTCGCTGTTATGTAATTGTCAAATGCTTTCTTAAAATCCTCCATGACACACTTGTAACTTAAAAATAAAGACCTAAATCACACATAGACTGTCACAAGCCCAGACAATCAAAATCTCTCTTTTTTATTTCCAAACAGTAGGTAAAGAATCCCCATATCAGATGAAAGAGAGCGATATGGGGTTTGTTGTTTTGGCTATCCCATTTTTGTGTGTGATTGGGGTGATTTCAACTTACGTACGTGTCAGGGGATTTTAGCATGCTTTCATAGTGGAGAACACAAGTCATGCATTATTGCATTTGTTAAAAGACAGGTCAGCTGATTATAAAAGCATGAAGATACAAGCCATGTTTTTGTAATTTTTCTTAAAATGTATTACTTTCTATCCACCTCAATCTCTTAATCAATTTCCATTGTCAATCATGCAATTGCAGCCTCAAGTCTTTCGTCAGATGCGATCTGATTTAGCTTCCATGTGGAGTGCAAGCAGCAAATCAGGAAGTTCTAGAAGAAATTTTGCAAGAACCAACTTTTCTTCATCTTCTGAGGAAAACTCATCTTTTGACTATGTGGAAACTGCGTCTATGGATGATGACATGGAAAACCTGAAGGTAACCAACTTTGTTAGAAATGTAGGTGGTTCTAGATAAATCTCTGGGTAAAATAAGAACATTTATCTGAAAACCTTTTGACAAACCCCAACTGATGGTTGGAAAGAGATGCATTTTTGTCTTGCATATTTGTCTTTTCTTTGTGAATGAAGGATGACAGTGGCAGAGTTTGGGAACAATCAGTTTTTTTTTTTTTTTAATAAATCGATGCAGAGGTATTATTATTGCAAAGTGCACAGTGTTTGCACATTGCCTGTGCTTTTTCAGAGGAGTTGTGTCTCTATACGATAATCATTTATGCACTTATTTATTTCTGTCGATTCTTCTTACTTGTAGGATCTTTTGGAAGCAGTAGTTCCTTTTGATATATTGTTAGATCGGAGGAAAAGAAGCAAGTTTATACATGATATTAGAAAAAATTCAGAGGAATGTACAAAATCTAAGGTTGTCCATGATGCTGGAGTTGCTTTGTCATCTATGGTTGCGTGTGAGGAAGCACTTGAACGCGAATTGTTTATATCAATTTCGTATGTATTGCTTTATTATCATTCT
This sequence comes from Combretum micranthum, assembly GCA_024138025.1. Taxonomy (NCBI): domain Eukaryota; kingdom Viridiplantae; phylum Streptophyta; class Magnoliopsida; order Myrtales; family Combretaceae; genus Combretum; species Combretum micranthum. The sequence goes on from JAMXBD010000875.1 coordinate 331,343, forward strand.
GTCTTTTTTCTAAACCCCCCCACACTAAGATTTATAGAAATCGTCTGCCATGCACAAAAGCCCTAGGTCTCCCATGCTTCTTAAATCTTGTGCTAATTCTGCCCTTTCACCTTTAATAATGCTTGCAGATATGTTCCAGGCATGGAAGTGACACTATCCAGCCGGCTAAAAAGTTTATATAGCATCTATTGCAAGGTACGATTGAACTCTTTTGGGTTGCAACATGTTGTTTTTCTGTTTAGATGCATTCATAACACTGATGGGTACTAAAGTCAAGCTTGTTTGAAAAAAGTTGAGTATTTCCTTCATGAATTGATCTGTTGATTTGACCAGCAGCTTTACAGAAATTTTCTTTCTCAGAACTGAGTTGTTTCTTTTTCTCATTATACTATTATTAATTAATGCATTAAGGAGCTGGAAATGTTGAAATAAATAAGTGTGGAGCATGTTGAAGTTAAAGTGTTAACTTTTGACAGTGTAGCCAATTTTCCGGCATTGCTAGAAAATGGGGTTTTATAAAAAAAAAAAGAAAAGAAAAACCATCAAACGTTAATGTTTTTAGATCGGCTGGCTTTCTTGAACAACTATTTTTTGGTTTTTTGCCATACTTGTAAGAGTGATTCGACACAAAGCCATATACTTTCATAGTCTTACATTATCTTTTAGTTCTTATAGATGAAGCGGAAAGATGTTAGCATAGAAAAAGTATATGATGCCCGTGCATTAAGAGTTATAGTTGGAGACAAAAGTGGAAGTCTACGTGGACCTGCAGTTCAGTGTTGCTACAGTCTTCTTGATATAGTGCACAGGTATATCGCTTTGAAGACTGTTTTCCCTTTGTTTATTTGTGCAATATGCATACAATAACTTAACTCCATGGTACATATGTAATATTCATTTCTCACAAATGACTGAAAGATGCTTTGAAGAGTCTTTTCTCTTCGTTGATTACTCATGCTTAATGAAAGGACATTTTTTCTCACTTTCTATATTTTGAAATATAACAGTTCTTTTGACTGACTGAAAAAAGCTCTCTAATGTTGTGACAGCGTTGCTCACATTCTATCTTTGGCAGGCTTTGGACTCCTATTGATGGTGAATTTGATGATTATATTGTTAATCCAAAGCCCAGTGGATATCAGGTAAAGACCAGCTATAAATCCTAAATCTGGATCTTGTTCATATAATTTTGTGTGCATGGATCTAATTTTTGCTTCTCTAATCATGAGCTTCTATAGTAACATTTGCTTCCCTGATAAATGCAGTCTCCATACTGCTGTACTAGTTCTGACAGCTCGCCTCTTGAAGTTCAGATAAGAACACAGGTGCCGCATTCTTCCAGCTTATATAAGGCTGATATTCCTTGCTGGTTTTATTGACTTTGCAGCTGTAATTGTTAATGTTTCAGAAAATGCATGAGTATGCTGAGCACGGACTTGCTGCACACTGGCTTTACAAGGAAACTGGCAGTTGGTTGCCATCTGTAACCAGCATGGAGGAATCTGAACCCACATACTTCTCAAAAGAAATGGACGATCAAGAGCCAATAGAAGATAATTTGTTTCAGAAGTATGGTTCCTTGAAAGCTGGCCACCCAGTTCTTAGAGTGGATGGAAGTCACTTGCTCGCTGCTGTTATAATTAGGTATACGTTAATGCATATAGCATACATGTCATCCATCTCTTCCTTTAGTTTTTCTCATTCATTTTGACACCATGGGCAGGGTGGATAAAGGTGGAAGAGAGTTACTAGTTGCAGTAAGCTTTGGACTGGCTGCTTCTGAAGCGGTAGCTGATAGGAGATCTCCATTCCAGACAAAGCGATGGGAAGCTTATGCAAAGCTATACAAGAAGGTTCCCATTCTAGGATATCTTGCCGAATATATATGTAAACCTGTTTCTTATTCTTTATTTAGTCTAAAATATTTTAGTCAAATACAAAAATTAGTGAAAGCTTGGGTTGAAATTTTTATGTTACATTTGCTCACTTTGGTCTCAAAATTTGATTTCCTTGGAGTTTTAGGTGTCTGACGAGTGGTGGTGTGAACCTGGACATGGAGATTGGTGCACATGCCTGGAAAAGTACACATTGTGCCGAGATGGTATGTACCACAAGGTATGTAGGAATACTGTGACTGTCAAGCAGTTGCATCTCTTGTCTCTTTGCAGGAGTATTTAAATATGTAGGGAAATGCGTACCGAGGCATGTCCTATAATTGTGGCTTTGGTATGAAGCTGCAAAATGGAAAAAATAAAGCAGTAGAACATGATTACAACTAGGAAAAATATGTGTAGCTTTTATTACGGTGAACTTATACCTCTTTGGCCAAGTGCCTTAAGGGTTCATACCTGTTTAGGCAAAAATTTACATGGCATCCAGCTATGAATGCTCATCTCAGGACTTCTCTAGATACTTCTAGAAGGATGAAAGCATCAGCTGTAACCAACTATGCCAGCTGGACAACCAACTCAACCACAACAAAGTATATGAATCTAATTTAACAAACAAAGTAAAATAACTGATAGCAAAACTCTAACTGCAAAGTGAACTTAGTGTTTTTAGTAGCCGCACTATATTGACCCCCAATAAATTCTGGAACCTCACCATAAACCCAACCATCAGGACCAGAATCACTCTGACTCTTAAGCTGCCTCTTCACGCATTAACTACACTAGGCCTAACACCTAGCATATCATCAAGCATGATGAAGGATTTGACATTAGAATTCCTGGTCTTATACCAATAGATTAATTAAAAGCTTGAGCCTGTGGATTGGAGCCAAATCAGAGTGGTTCACATTTGCCAGATTGAAAAAATCAGCTGCATTTAGCTGGCCTGGGGATAGATTATCACTTCTCCTAAATTAGTATATGGTTGCTATCCTTGGTATCAAATCCTATTTTACTTGTCTGAACCTTAGGATCTTTAGTTTGTTTTGGTGTCTCATCCAAGACATGTTTTCTTACATGTATGATAGAACGGTTTATGATTATGTTGTAACAGAAAAAAAATGGTTTTGTCTTTAATTCATCCAGGAAGATCAATTTCAGCGTTTGCTGCCAACTTTCATCCAGATTATCGATTTGGCGAAGCAAGAAGAATCTGAATATTGGTCAATTGTTTCTGCAATTTTTGAAGGAAAACAAATCGACTATCTTAAACCTAAGCCACATATAGCCTCAGTTACTTTGACTTCCAAGGAAACTGGCATCAACAACAAGGTTTGTTTTCTTCACTAGTTTGGATGTAGCTTAACTTTCCATCCGTTATTACAGGTCATAATGAGATGGCACAGTATGTCTAATAGATACGGAAATTTTGTCTCTGCACTTCATCCCATTTTCATTTGGCCAGGAAGCTAAACAACTTAATAATATGTAATGTGTATCATCAGTCTTGTTGTATATTCTGTCTGGTGGTTTCCAGTGTCTCTTATATTTCCTTGCCATGAACCCAATTATATAAGCTTTGTTTTATTGGCTGAAAGTAGTAATGTATTGAGACTAATTTATATTTTTCTGCACCTGTAATTCCCAAATCTTTATAAAATTTTAACAGATATTACTGTTTGCAAGATTGCTTACCAGTTAGATAAGTTCGATGCATGGATGAAGGTTTTCCTCTTGTATTGTTTAACCTTCATCTCAGGAAATCTCTAAACAGAATACCCTATATGCTCAAGAAATGGTCTTTCCGAGTGATGTTCTAGTGCATATGATGGATATTGTTTTCTGATGATCGTGAATCCTAGGTGCAACTGCTTAGGACAATGCTTCAGTGGGAAGAACAGCTGCGCCATGAAGCAATAGCTAGCCAGACAAAGCTTGGCGGAAAACCTTATAGCAATGAAGACACTGTCATCCTCGGTGAAGTGGTAATTGTTTGTTGGCCACACGGTGACATAATGAGGTTGCAAACTGGCAGCACTGCTGCAGATGCTGCGAGGAGGGTAGGATCTGAAGGAAAACTTGTCCTGGTCAATGGGCAGTTAGTGTTGCCCGGCACGGAGCTTAAAGATGGTGATGTGGTTGAGGTCAGACTGTGAATATTTATAATATATATTTATTTATTTATAGGTTTTGATGTGCAATTAGTCGGTGTAAATTGTAGTTATCAATTCCTACTGTTGGTCTATGTAGTATTGTAGTGTAGGCCCCTTTAATTGGCTAATTTTATTAAAAGAAAAATTAAAAAAAAAAGCCCACATGGCTTTTCTGTTATTTCTTTTTGCCTGTGGTAGACATGGGGATTTTGATTTGTGTGTGTGTGTGTGTGTGTAAAATTGACAGCTCAAAAGAAAGATGTTGGGAAGAAATTTTGAGCACATTATCATTCATGCATATGATTCTTGGATGTCTTTCCGATTACAAGTATAATATATAAACCCGCCATGTTCATGTCATATATAAACATGCAAAAGGTTAGAACCTGCTATAACTACAGTAAACATAATAAATACTCTAAAGTCACTTATGAATCAATAACTCTAAAATTCATAAATTTACTTACTTGTAACCATAATCAGCCACATAAATATTTACTTATATTCCTTAAAAGTTCAATTAAGCTTTACCATACTAATTTACAAGAATTATAAGTTATCTTTACAAGTTGTTATAAATTAAAACAATAAACACCTACTATTCTTCAATCCAACCACTTTACTATTCTACTATCTCTACTCTTCGTTTCTAGCAATATTTCCATCCCCTTAACCATAAGCATCTAGCAATCAATGGTCTACATGCTTGTCATCTGAACCTAGGAAAAAAAAAAAAAAAAAAGTGAGTCGGAGCTTAATACGATATACCACAAACACACACACATGATTTACGAACACATAGTCACATACAAAGCTAATATTAATGCAACAACAACGTTTTATTATCTTTGTTTTAAGCTAAGTAAACAATCTAGGGATAACTCAGTATCTCATCATATATAAATATAATAATTTACATATATATAATGTTGGGTATCCCTCAATATCGAAGAGTCCAAAACATGAATATTGGATAGTTAATTAGTCCGTTTTAGTTTCTATTCTAAATAAGCAGAAGCAACAAATAAGGTATACACATACTTAGAAGTAGTTCCGTTGCAAATAATTAAAAATTTTCAGAATTTTTATTTGTCTCACCTAAACTCTCATTATATTCCTATCACTCTCGGTCTTATTCCAATATAACGCAAGTCCTAAAATCTTAAAGTATACTTAGATTGTAAAGCAAATAATTGAATGAATCTAATCATTTTTAGGCTAGAGAAGAGAGATTTCCGAGGTGTTATATCATGCATAAGCTAGTATACGAGTAGGTATGAGATTATGTATCACTTGGGTAGAGAAAATATGTCATAATAGGGTCCACGAGGAGACACACAAGTAGTATATGGAGGGAACACGACTTGATGTATCTCCTCGTGTTCTTTTCCAGGCAAAATTTTGAAAAGATACTCTAGACAAATGAGGATCAATAGAAGAACTTGCTCAATCAGCATCGGTAAACACTTCCACTAACGTGTTATTTCCTTTTCTAAAAAATAATCCTTTACCAGGAGAGCTCTTTAGACACTTCAGTATCCTGTCAACTGCCTCAAGATGTCTCTCTTTGGTGAATGCATGAACTGACTACACTTACGGCGAAGGCAATGTCTAGATGAGTATGAGCCAAATAAATTAGTTTGCTGACAAGTCTTTGGTACTGTTCCTTGTTCACTTCCTTACCATCTTCAAGTCCAAGTTTCAAGTTGGGTTTCAATGGTGTCTCAACTGGTTTACAACTCAACATTTTCGTTTCTCGAAATAAATCTATAATGTGCTTTCTTGTGGAATCACTATACTAGTGGTGCTTCTAATGACGTCAATTCCCAAGAAACATTTCAGAGCACTTAGATCATTCAATTCAAACTTCCCAGCCTAATATTCCTTTAACTGTTGCAACTCACCGTAATCGTTTCTATGATGATATATCTACATAAACTATCAGAATAGCCCTTTTTCCACTTTCTGAGTGTTTGTAAAAAAGGGTATTATCTACTTGTGCCTACAAAAAATCTCGTTTCTTCATAGCTTGAGTAAGTCTTTCAAACCATTCTCTAGGTGACTGTTTTAAGCCATAAAGAGATTTCTTTAACTTACAAGCCATGTTCTCCTTCTTTCCAAACCCTAGTGGCAAATTCATATACACTTCTTCGTACAGATCTCCATTCAGGAAAGCATTTTTAACATCTGATTATTGCACAGGCCAATCAAGATTTGCTGCAAGTGACAGAAGAATTCTGATTGAGTTGAGCTTGGCCACAGGTGCAAATGTCTCTTGTAGTCTATCCATATGTTTGAGTAAAACCCTTAGCGACCAGTCTAGCTTTATATCTGCTAATAGTGCCATATGCGTTGAATTTCACCGTAAAGACCCATTTGCAGCCAACCATTATCTTCCCTCTCGGTAGCTCTACAACTTCCCAAGTATCGTTTTTTTCTAAGGCTCCATTTCTTCTAGAACAGCCTTCTTCCATGTAGGATCTACAAGGGCTTCATCAATGTTTCTTGGTATCCAACACCTGTAAGAGTTGTAGTAAAGGTAGTAAAAGTAGGAGTCAATTTTTCATAGGAGACAAACTTAGAGAGTGGATAGAGTGGACGCTTAATGCATTCTCTTACACCTTTCCTGGTAGCAATTGGAACATCTAAGTCTCCTACACTGGTAGTTAGTAGCATGCCTTTGTCACTATTATCGAGAGTTCAAATTTCAGCAGTATCAGAACTCAGAACGGAAGCAGGAATTGGATCAGGCTCTTGACTTTGTTGAGTAGTAAGCTTAACACTTCCTTGAGAATGCTTCCTACGTTAATAAGCAATATCTTTCCATCGTTCTTTCCCATGTTCAATCAGCTATGGCACCATAAATTCAGTTGGATCAACTGAGGTGGATAACGACTCATTTGGAATAGATAATATAGATAATGGTTCGACTAGAGTAGGCATCAATGAACTAGGTGATGAAAGACTACGTGTTGTAGAATCACAAGGCTCGATCTCAATTTTATCATGAATCTCCCCTTGAGACAAGGCTTTGGGAAAGCAGGATTGATGTCAAAAAAGGTGACATCCGTCAATACAATCATTCGATGAAAAGTAAGGGCGTAACATTTATACCCTTGCTGTGTTGATGAGTAACCAATGAAAACACACTTGATTGACTTGGGATCCAACTTTGAACAATTTTTTTGATGGTCATGAACAAATTCAGTACATCTGAAGACCTTTAGAGGAATGGAGGGATAACGAAACAAAGGGTAATTGTTTAGAAGGACAGACATGGGAGTTTTAAAATCAAGAACCTTTGATGACATACAATTAATGAGATGACAAGCAGTTAGGACAGCTTTTCCCAAGATATTTTGGAACTGACATTGTGAACATTAAAGCTCTGGCAACTTCAAGTAGATGTTGATTTTTCTCTCTGCTATCCCATTTTGTTGCGGGTTATCAATACAAGAACTTTGGTGAGCTATTCCATTAGTTGCTAGAAAGTCTCCTAACAATGTTTTGAAGTACTCAGTTCCATTATTTGTTCTCAAAACTTTGATTATAGTTTGGAATTGATTTTTTATCATGGCATGAAAGTTTTGGAAAATTTTTTAAACCTCGGACTTTTCTTTGAAGAGATACACCCAACACACTCTTGTATGATCACAAATGAATGTAATGAACCATCTTGTACCCGTGACATTGTGAGTACGAGATGGTCCCCAGACGTCACTATGGATCAAAGAAAATGGACAAGACTCACTGTAGGTTTAGTAGAAAAAGATGCTCGTGTATGTTTAGTTAATTGACAGACTTCACAATAAAACAATTTTGGATCTTTATTGATAAACAAATTAGGAAACAAGAGTTTGAGATAATGAAAATTGGGGTGGCCTAACCTATAGTGCTACAACATTGCATTCTTATTTAAAATAAAAGATTTAGCCATTAATGCTTGCTTATTCATGCATCTAGCAATGCCAATCACCTTCTCCAATTCCCGTCCCTATATTTGGCACATAGTGCTGGAGAAATTAACAGTGCATTTCAGATCTTGATTAAGTTTACTTATTGACACAAGAATGCAAGCCAAGTTGGGAACATGTAACATAAAATGCAGGACAAGATTTTTAGACAGGCGTATAAGTTGTCTATGGCAGTATTCAGAGTTGTCACAGATTATTGGTTGAGAAGATTCATTAATTGTTCAATATGTCTTTGTTTAGAAAAACTTTGGTTGTCTCTACATTATTGGTTTCCTCAATCTTCTCTGCATTTGTAGCTTGAAAGGCATTTTTTTGTCCCTGCTTTCGAAATTTCACGTCTGCAGCTTGCCATCGAGATCCCAACAGCGTTCTCGTGTATGCCCTAATTTATTACAGTGTGAACATCGTGGCTCTGACATGGTTTCTGGTCAGCAAATCTATTAATAGAATTCCGTGCAACTAGGTCTATGGTTTCTATCAGACAATCACTAGTAAGTGTGGCAGTTCGTCCTTCTCGCCAAGCATCACTCTTCGTCTGCTAACCTCTCGTCTAACCTCAGCAAAGGCCTTTCCGATTGAAGGCAATGGCCTCCGGCCAAGAATTCGGCCCTAAACTTCATCCAGCTCTTGTTGAAACTTGCTAAGAACTCGTACAGCTGCTCCTTTTCTAAGTGTCTTTGAAACTTTGTGTTTTCTTCAAGATCACCCCAATCCGCTTTATAATGCATGTCCGACTCCTACTACAGTGTTTACAGAGGTTGCAATACTCTATGATATCAAAGGACCCTTTCCGAAAAGTCTTGGGTTTATTGTTTTATCTCAAAAATTTGTTAGGCATTTTGTAGATCCGAATAATTTTCCTTCACTGCAACCCAAATAGCCTTAGCCTTCTTAAGGAACAAATAGGTTCTGCTGATGTGAGGCTCCATCAAGTTGATAAGCCATGCCATGACAAGTGAATTATTGAGCTCTCAATTCATGTAACTACATATGAGATTTTAGGACGTTGAATCTCGCCATTGATGTAGCCAAGCTTGCATCTTCCTCTTATAACTAGTAACACTGATTATAACCATTGAATGAAATTCTTTCCATCCAGTTTGTGATTGGTGATCTATAATGAAAATCCTTCACAAAAGGGCCGTGCGATCACTGGTGGGAATGAAGATATACTCTCCTTCTCTAAGCTCATCCTGGCTGGCTAAGAGGAATTCAAGATGAGAAAAAAAAAACTGGAAACAGGAAGAAAGCTGCTAAAAACTAAAAAAATAATAATAAAAAAAAGCGGGTTGCAGATCTTTAACTCTGGTGCCATCTAGACAAATGAGGGAATTCTTTTTTCTGTATTTTATTCACTATCAATGTCGTATATTTATACAAGAAGAATGCAAAAAAAAAAAAAAAAAAAAAGGAAACTAATCCTATGAATTAATTACATATTAACAAATTGATTTGATTGAATCTGAAAAAGGAAAGTCGACAGTCCAGCTAATTAATCTAGAAAGTAAAACCTGTTACATCCTTAATTCTGCTGATATTACATGGATTCTAACAGATACAAATAGAAACACGGTCAAGAACACGATGCCATGTTTGATGTCATGTTGTTTTAACGATATCCTATTGTGAAAACACAGAGAGAAACATGACTGGATACATGTAGCCATGTACCAGTCGTGTGTTTTTAGATTAACACGAATTCTACACTTAGTGAGGTGCACAACTTGAAACATAGGTTTCTACAAAATACGATGAGATTTTCATGTGGTTTTCTCTCTGACATCAATACAGATTAATTTAAACTAAATATCTTTTATGTTTTTATAGTGATTGATAATTTTGCCCTCATTAAAAATTTTAATTTACTTTTTAGCCCTCGCACTTTATTTTAATTAACTTTGAAGTATTTCAACAAGTGAAGCATGTGAAGAAAGGGACACAGAAGCTAGTGATGAAACCTAGCTTTTAATATTCCTTTCATGGCATATGTTAATGCCGTCACTTATTAGTAGTATAGTACATTGTTGCAACCTTCGTTCGACCAGGCCCCCTTAAAAAAAAAAAAAAAAGTAGAAACTAGCTGGTGTACTCATATGGTGAAAAGCTGGAGACTTGTTGCAGTTGAGTTTAAACGATGATTGCCTATCAGGAAGAAGACTATTTGAAATGTGTTGCATAATTCACTAACTGATTTCAATGGTTAGGTTCACAATTTCACTCACATTTCTCTATTATTATAGTAGGGCTTGGTATATAATTAGAGTTTTGGGATATATACATACATATGTATATATACACTATATTAATATTCTTGGTATAATAGATGCTCTTACACATACAATCATATTCAATTTAATGGAATTATTTGATCTTAAAAAAAAAACAAAATCTAATCTATGTAAATACAACTAATGGATATCCATTAAAAATTGGCATGTTCAATGAATTTACAAAATTAATAAAGATGGTTAATATAATTTACCTAATTAAAAGAGTAGTTATTTGTTAAAAAGTATAAGAAAATATAACTACCAATAAAATAAAATCATAAACCCTTTGCTAACTCAAATCATTTTCTTTTGGTTATGTATCCACATGTCTTTTATGTAAAATGGTACCTATAGAGCAGTTGCAACATTTACAAGGTGGATTGCAATTATTGTATAATTTAATTTGAAATAATAAAGTTTGAAATTTTATAATCCTGTCTTTTTTTTTTAACATGTTTAGTAAGACAATAACTCCTCGTAAGTAATTGTGACAACTTTAATCTCATACAATTCTTTGCATTTTTGTAATTTGAAGGGTTGTGCTTATGCCTTTACTGAAATTGCAACATAAGATTCCAATGGGAAAATGCCAAATTGGTACTTTAATGCTATTCGGAAATTCAATTTGTTAGTTGAACTTTGAAGTAGTTAATTTAATATTCAATCATTAACCATATTTGCTATGTTTCCTGATGTAAAAAGAGATAGTATATTAATGTTTAACATTGCTAGGAAAATTGGTGTAAAATTAATGATAGGCTTCATTTTTGTATTGAGGAAGTAATAGAAATAGTTACAAAAAGTTTTGCTAAGTATTAAATTGATCACTGAAAAGTTTAGATACTAAATTAAGTTTTTGTGCAAAGTCTAAGTACTAAATTTAATATTTACTCAATGCTAAATATTATCTTACTTGAAATGATAGATGCCAAATTTGGTATCAAATTTCATGAAAATTTAATTCAGTATTTAAATTTTTAAGTAATAAATTTAATATTCAATCAAACTTTTTATTAGGTTTGTGGACATAAAAGATTTATAATATCATTAATTTTTATTAATATTCAATTTTTTTGGCCGATTATTAATATTCAATTTTTATTAATATCCTTAACATCATCTAATAGGAACATGCTATTTTTTTTATCTTGTTATTAAACACAATAAATGGTTTTAATAGGGTAGAAAAATTGTTACTAACTTTAATTAGATATTAAATTGACCACTTTAAAATTCAGACACCAAATTAAATTTTTTATGTAAAATTGAGGTACTAAATTTGACATTTTCCTTCTTGAAATTTTATATAGCCTAAAGGGTGCAAACACATATGAAAATTTTTAATTAAAAGCAATAACCTTTAATTAGTAAAAGGAGCACATGATAAAATGAAAAATATTGAATAGCAAAAATAAAAAAAATAGAAGAAATTAATTATAAAAAATTCAAATTGTAAAGATTTTTTTATGGCCACAATTTAAAAATTGAATGTTATATATTACAGAGTAATTATTAAATTTGGTATATAAACTTTGTACAAAATTTAATTTGATGCTTAACTTTAAACTAAATAGTTTAGTTCCCAATCAAACATTTTGTTACCAATCTTTATAATACATTTTTATTTTACTTGCTAACATGGAAGAGGCATCCCATCATTAAATTTTTACCATATTTCTCTTAATGCCATCTAACATTGATAGATTGTTTTGTTTTCTCCAAGTCATGATTTAGACCAAACAATATTTGTAAGGTAGTAAAACAAAATCATAAAAAGCTTAAGTAGGTATTAAATTGATCATACTAAAGTTCGTATATAAAATTGAATTTTTGTACAAAATTAAAGTATTAAACTTGATAATTTTCCTGTATTATAATTAATAATTATAAATTTTAAAAATAATACTCTTGAAAAGAAAATTGTCTACAAATTGAAACTGTCTTTATATACTTAGATAAAAATTTCACATTGGAAATACGAATATAATCCATTCTCTCTAATATATATCTTAGAAAAAAAAATATTATTGGCCAAAGTGAAGAAAAATACACGGGAATTATTTAAACACATAAAATAATATATATATTTGAATTAGTTATTTGTTCCTTGGGCCTTAGTAATCTGATAGTACAGTTGGGCTTAGCCCATCGGTGCAACAATCCAAAAATCCAATAGTTCGTTTGGGAAGTGCAGGATGGAATTTGGAATACACAAAAATTGAAATTGAAACAAAAAAATAAACCCTAGATTGGTAATTTAAAAAAAAAAAAAATCAATCACAAATAGGAAAGAATGGTAACCCTAATTTTATAAAAATCGAATTGGAATGAAGAAGGAGAGAAAAGCAAAAAGAAAAGAAGAGGAATGGATCAAAGTGGTGAGAGCGGCGTAACGAAAGGATCCATTGTGTGGGTACGAAGAAGGAACGGATCGTGGTGGCCCGGCAAGATTTTAGGTCCTGAAGACCTCTCTGCTGCTCATCTTACTTCTCCTCGAGCCGGTACTCCAGTTAAACTTCTTGGAAGAGAAGATGCCAGTGTGTCAGTGTTCTCTCTCTCTCTTTCTCTTTCTCTTTTCCTTTTCTTTGTATCCATCTCTTTTATATGACTTGTATGATTAGTGTAATACATGTGTTATATCGAATATGAATCGCATTGCTTCGGATTGAAAATTTTTTTTTTTTTTTTTGTGTTGATTTCAATGTTAAATAGAGTGAGGTTAAGTTAGACTTTTTTTTTTTAATAATTATTATTATGGAAACAGGAAAGCAAAGTTAATATATAGTATACAGATAAAGTTTTCAATTTATTAGCTCTTTATTTACATTATTGGTGGTCTTATGGCATCCCAGGGACTGGTACAACTTGGAAAAATCGAAGCGGGTGAAGCCCTTTCGATGCGGTGATTTTGACGATTGTATTCAACGTGCAGAAGCTTCCCAATGCATGCCTATGAAGAAGAGGGAGAAATATGCCCGTCGTGAAGATGCCATTCTCCATGCTCTTGAACTTGAGAAACAGCAACTATTGCATACTCAATCAAAACTTGATACACCCCATTCCAGCTTTAGAGCTTCAGCCATGGACTCTTCCGTTGAGGTTGTAGAAAAAGGTTTAGCAGTAACATCGGGTGCTTTGGTTCCATTCAACGGTGATGCACCGCTTGCGAATGTAACGGTGGCAGAGTTTTCGGGTAGGGTGAGTGCCTTCAGCAGGGATGGCAGCACGGACAACCCTTCTAGTCTTCAAAAAAGAAAAGACGGAAGCGAACCCATTTGGGAAGATGATATTCCCGAGGGAATACCTCGTATGAGAGGTTTGCAAGATTTTGGGCTCAAGATTGCTTCTTCAAAGCGAAGGCATGCATCTTGTTCTGTGTCTGATGCAGTTAGGAAACCCCAAGTAAATAGTCTATCGCATCCTGGTCTTGAACATGATCCTGGCATCAGAAGCACAAGTCATTCTGATGGTAAAGCTACCCATATAGGCTTTTGAGACAATTTAATTCTTTCTGTAGACATGCCTTAGGTTTAGTGGATTCTTGTGTTTTCTTAGCATATTACCAGCTTTTAGTGACGAAAACTAAGGGCTTCCCATTCTTTAATACTTTTTTTTCCTTTAATACCGAACCTGTTTCTTTAAATTCAGGTAGTGAGGAGGTGGCAGTTATTCACCGTGCAAAGAGGAGCAGATGTGTGTATTTTCCTGAAGATCATAGTGGTTCAATGGATGGAAAAGAAATTTCTCAGGACAGGATGGAGATCTCTCCTGCATTAGGTGAGAATAACTGCAATGCTTCATCGGTTGAGGGAAATGCTCCTGGACTCCCTAAAGGTGGTGGATTTGTCCCCTCCGAGCTTGAGTCATCGGATCTGAGTCGGATTCTTCAGAGACAGAGGAAGAATTGGATGAAGATGAAGAGACAACTTCCCTTTCAGGTATTGACTTTTTTCACTACACCTGTTGAATTTTGATTTTTAGATATATATGCTAGCTATGGTGGATATTAGTTTATTACTTTCTCTTTTTTTTTTTATCCTTCTTTTACCTGTTTATGTTTTCGTGGTGCCACATTTTAGAAATGGAATTTGGTGTTCTTGGAGTGCATGGAAGGGGAGAACACAGAAGCTTGAGCAGTGATGAGCCTGATGACTCAGCACTTTCTGCTGACACATCCCACCTTTCTCCTAATGATGCTATTTCTGTTAATGAAGCAATGTCCATATGGCCAATGAAAGGAAAGAGAAATGTCCGTAGTCTTGGAAGAAGACCTATTGAAACCATACATGAAAGAGGCATTATTGGATCCACCAATGGAGTTCATTCTAATGGAAGAGAAATCAAATTTGGGCGAAGGTCATCTGATTGGATATCTGGATTCCATTATAGCTTGAACGAAAGCCTTTATGACATTGATGCTGATGATAGGGATCTTGACTTTCAGTTCTTTGATCATGACCTTGATTATGCAGCAATGCCGACATCTGTGCTCAGAGGACATGGCTTTCGCAGCTATGGCATCACTGATGCTGAAGACTTTGCATGGGAAGGAGGCTACAACAATGTTTCTACTGGCAGATATTCTGATGGGAGGAGGAGACCCACGTTGGTTGAAGTGGATCTGAAGGTCCGGGTGAGCTATCCAAAAGAAAGGGTCCCTATTGTTTCTGCAACGAGCAAGTTAACTGGCAATTCAATCATTGGGCATTCACTTGAGATTGAAGCTGTAGAAGAGGGTTCATCCGAACATCTATTCCCTTCTTATAATGATAGTGGCAATGAGATGATTGACAATAATGAGACGAAGGCACTTGCCCCAGCATGGAGGACTGCCAGAAGGACATCTAATTTCCGGGTCCCTCGTTCACATCCATCAGCAGCGTATGATATAGACGATGATTTTGCAGCCCAGCAAGAAAGAAAATCATCTAACAGTGTGGGTTCAGGGAGTTTTGGTCGAAAAGGCTTACTGGTGAGGAAGAGCATTGCCAATGTTCCTCCGTCCCAGACAAACAGGAAATCCTCAAAGAAGTTAGCAAAAAGAATGACCTTGTCATCAAGCCAGAAGATAAGAACGTTATCCTCAATTGCTGTTGAACAGAACTTCAGCAATAGGTCTATATATGGCGCTGAGTGTAGGTGGATGGAATAATAAAGCCAGATTCTTCTGGACCGACTACAGTAGCATGCATACCTGTAAAATTAGCATTTAGTAGGTTACTTGAGAAAATCAATAGACCACCATCAAAAGCAGTTATCAAAATGGTTCGAACGAGTAGTGGTACAGAGAAAGGCCAGTCATAAATATACATTATGAAGCTTTCTGCTATAGTTTTCAATACCCTCAACAAGGAGAGATTGTCGGGTCACTCCTTTATTTCCTTTTTTTTTTTTTTTTTTTTTTTTTTTGGTGGTGCACCGGATATCTGATTTCTTTGATTTATAGCAAAATAGCCAAAGCTCAATAAAACAGTAAACAAGGTCATGTTGGGTTCATGTAGACGACTCAGAACCGTGTAATTATGTGTATAGCTGTTGTTGATATGTATTCTGTATTGTCAGCATTATTTTGTGAAGATCGCAGAACACCTGGGACATTTGGAGTAGATTATGTCGCTGCGAAAGAAAACATAAGAGAATTAAATTGATCCTCACATTCTACGTAAAAATCGATTTATACATGTTACCCATATGGGATTCCAGAAGGTATTATCCTTTTGGAATTAACTGCTGGCCCCTCGAGACTAGCAATGGGTGCTAAATCCAAAATGCAGTGGGCTCAATTCATATGATGGCAAGAGTCACAACGTTTGAGTGAAACATCACCCAAAAAACTTCTTTGGGTATAAGTTCTCATTATATTATTCCAGGGAATTGTAGTACGACCTGCACTCCATTATACTATAGATACAACGGGAAAAGTTGCACGCATATCATTATTACTATTATCTGCGCTCATATTTTTCATTTGATTAAACAGCATTTCAGCCTTAATGGAACTTTTGCTATCGTAATCTGTTCAGTGTTCACCACTGTTACACTACATTCACAACAAATTTCTAGTGAAAGTTTTATTTCCAATGACGGATGTCTGGCTAGAAAGAGAGGAAACTTCTTCACAAAGTATGGACACCAACCCAAAGGAAAATAAAGTATCATCCATCATAAAGGTTACACTAGACGAATTTACATTTTCCATACCATTGCACATAATATAGTATTGCAGCATGCTTGCTGGAGATGATGCAGAAAATAGGGAAATTGGACCTAACGAGGTACACGCTTACAGGTTTCAAGTAAACCTCTTTTTCAAAGTGAAGTCAAAAACCACATGATACGTGCCTAAAAATCACGTTGGCTAATACTCCTGTGAGTGCATGGAAGCAGGGTATGGAAAATTCTGCATTCACCAAGTGTTGGGCGGATAGCAAACTTCAAAGGAAGATGCAAAAAGACTGCTACTTCAAAGCAAATGATAGCCTACTCTGTAACTGCAATGAAAGGAATTGCCCTGGCAAAACACAAGGTGGAAGGGACAATTAGAAACGTATCAGTTATCACTCAGGCTAATATCATGGTTAAGCGGCAAGAAAAAGCAGCATACCATCCACCACGCATAGAGAAATAATCATTGTCAAGTGAAATAGCAAGTGCAACGGCCACTGCTCTCTCAGAGAGGGTGAGAGGTCGGGCCACTTCCAACTCCTGAATCTGCAAACAGAAACAATATCAACAGAATTAGAAGCTGGGGGATTAGTGACTTGATTAGCAATTTAGAGACTACTCCTTCCTCACCTGACTAGCAGGACCTATCTTTGAGGTAGGGTCAGTGCTCCCAAAGCGGATCACATACTGACCAGCATCCGTAAAGAGCTACAAATTCATTGAGATCCAAATTAACACAGTGTGGACATCGATCAAAGTAAGGGGGGTCCACATGCAATTAACATAAAAGCAGAATCAGTATAACAGTTTTTTCAAGATCCATTTAAATCCTTGGTTTTCTTATGGGCTAATGGCAACTCCTTGAATTTTTAACCTTGCAAAATAAAAATTAATAATACCAATATAAGATAAATTGCGCCACTTCCAAAATAAAGATCTAGCAAGAAAAGACCCATCTCAAAAAAATTGTGCACCACCTCTACAAACTTTTTTAATTGCACTGATACCTCCCACTTTTAAAATTGACCCTAATTACACCCCTAGAATAGGGATGAGGCCCAAATTTTTAATTTTGTGGCAGCTAATGTGTCTACCTTCATTTGTGGGAATGAAAAAGTTGCAACATCATCTGAATTGCTAACATGGCAAACATCCGATTGAACTATTAATTTCATTCCAGTCCATCCGAATATCCATACCCACAAAATTCAAGCTGGAATAGGATAATGAATACTAAAAATCAATGCGACTTCAATATGAAAAGGTTCTTGTATCTAAACCCAGAACAAAAAAGTATTGGTTCAGCCCTGTTTGACCTGACCTAACCATAAATAAGATTGAAGTCACTTCTTTGACCTGCCTCGATAGTGAACCAGGAAGACCGTTGACCAGGCCGCTCCATCCTGGTTCATGTAAGACCCACAAGGGTTTTCCAGGTTAGAATACACCTCTTCTTTTTTTTCTTTTTCTATTTTTCTTTTGCCAAAGAACGTACTAATTTAGACTAAGTAAAACAAAAGGTAAAAAGGTAGAAAGTTCTAAACTTTCAAATCTTCAGCGAATGAATATTTTTATTAACCACAATTTGACTCTCGACCTTTGATCCTTCTAATTACCAGGTCATCCCCAGTCTTAATGTGACAACATTAGGAAAAGCTAAGAAACATTTAATATGCAAAAACCCACTAACTCAATAACGTAGTACATCATCCTTCTTGATGCAGTATTACTTATCAAAAAAATTATTCATTATTGGGTATTTTCCATTCATAAAAACAATTTTCATTAGATTTAAAGAAATGATGAGGATTCACATGGAATTTAAACAAAGGAGCAACAGTTTAAAGTTACAGTAAGAAAATTTTCATAAGTTATGTGGGAATTATAAATACTTTGGTTAATTATAGCAAAGTTATTTTAAAATATTTTCACATCAGCGAAGTATACGCATCAGCAACAACATAACCTAAAAACATATGCCCCACAGCCATTCTAGGAGTGCAAATGCTCGAATTTAAAAGTGTAGGGGCAATGACAAAAGTTTTTAGGAATAGTCAACGTACTCATTTCATAAATAAAGCATCTTCTCTCCCTAGCATTTTTAATTACTTTATGCTTTTGTTTTTGTAAAGATAACAGAATCTTTAGACAACTTATATTACTTGTGTATGTGGAAGGAAAGCCAAAGCAACTTCCATCATATTAAATACTAGGGACCCAAGTTATGAATCTATTTGTTTCATCTTATTCTGGTCATTTAGGGATGTTTGTTAAGAAACAATACAGATGAAAAACATATGTTTTTACTTATAAACAAATCAAACAAATAAGATGTAAATGTAGATTAGAAACAGATGAAAATCAAACAATTCAAAGTCCAAACAGGTCACTTCTAATCTAACTATTAGAATATGATTAACTTTTGGGAGCTACATAGATTAACTTCTTCACACCAAGAAAAGAAATTCTAAAAATCATATTAGCACCTATTACCATCCTATAAGATCTTAGCATTTGCTAAGGACTCATTCTGATGACCTATTACTTTTCTCAGCTCCCTTGCAAATATGTTATTCACTAAGACGACTATAAACAGGCTCCTTAATACCTTCAACTTAAAAAGAAACATGTCTATAGTAAATATGCACATGCATTCCAACTACAACCATTACTCCTTATTGATCAATGTAGTCAGATGATTTTGAAATTTACATAAAAGGTTAACCTACTTTCTTTAGGAATATTTCCAAAAGTAAAAATATCAATCTGAAATAAAATAAACTCAACAATCGTCGTTATTTAAGCCAATTGATAAGACACGGGTAATATACAAATCCATAATACGAGAAGGAAAGAGAGAACCTCAAAACCAAAGCCCCTCCAGTTACGATCTATTTCTGCCAAGACATTTCCATTTATGTCTTTTAGCGTAAAAGTCCAATTCCAAAAACCAGGATTTTCGACCACTGCAAATTGCTTATTCCTACAAGAATTGCAACAAACCTTAAAAATATAAAAATGGACCTTTAGTGCAAGATTTAAGTGAAAATAAATTAGCCATTGATACAGGATAGTCTCAAATGTACAAGGCATATTCGTTGAACCTGCATTCTAGACTATAGATTGGAAGGGAAAATTATGAAGCCACATGGCCCATATCGGTCACAAATACATGATCCAATTAATTCTGCCTAAGAAGCTGCCACAACATATATGTGATACCACAAATTATAGTGAAGGTAGGTAATAGAGATTATAAGTAATTTTAAATTTCACAAGTGGCAGCTATTATAATGAATACTAACTCAACACTAGCTAGGAATATTTGGAAAAAGTGGATAAAAAGGCTCCTAGGTCACCCATTAGTTTGACCAATGACTATTTTGGCTACAACATTACAATGTATAAAATGCACTTCATAATTACCTCTAGCATATATAGATATTAATAAAAGGCTGTATAGTGCTACAATCCAAATTTCCCATCCATCATTAGAATGTCCAGAACATAGACAGCAAGAAAACAACATCCTTAGGTTACTCGTTCCTTGACCATCATCCTTACAATCCATTTCTATGTCGTCGTTTAGTCCATTGCCACTGCTCGAGTAGATTTTCTTGCAAAGGTTTTTGAGGTTATAGTGGATTTTCACTATTACCTATATGTGGTTTGACCCCACCACTGTAGTACCGCATCAAATATCCTATTTAGAATTTAAGGGTTTTTTTTTTTTTTTTTTTTGGGGCTTTCGAGAGTGGCCAGTTCCAGTTTGTAATTGGATGTTGTTAGTAACTGATCCTTCATGATCACTAATTAGAGATTAGGTTTGTAAATTTTCTTCCAACTCCTTAAAATCTAGAAGAAATAATATCTAGAGATACCGTGCATGCAAACAATCTATGATGTTTCCCACCACACTAGCTTCATCAAGCATTGTAATTTCCACCTTCTCTAAAAGAAACAACCAAATTTAGATACACAACCAAATTGTCCATAAGCATTAAAATTATAGGAGAGAGTGTAGGCTTCTACATTACATATATCTTCACATGTTTATTTACTAAAATATTGATTGAGGGCCCTTATGTAGATATAACAAACGGGGTTGAAATATCAGTGCAAGAATTCAAACACTCCTACCCTATTTTTAACTGCAATAGTATCATAGATCAGGTCAATGTAGAGGAAATGGCTGCATTTTTATACTATTAAATTGAGTAAAAGAACAAACTAATGTAAGATTTTAAACTCATAGCCTACATGGACTTTTGTGTCCCTTAGCAATCTTCATGCAAAAACAGAATAAAATGTTCACACAAGTTGTCTTTATAGTATTTTGCTACAATTCCACCACTATCAAATGTTCTCTTGAATGCTGTCTGCATCTTCAACCTCTCAGGATTTCAAAGCTCTTGGACAGCAGACCACCCGAAGCTTAACATTGATTATCTAGATAACGGTAGTGATAAAGTCACTAGAATAACAAATAGTCGTTGTGGCAGAGAGAAAAGCAGATTAAGACATTTCCTGGTGGAAGCCACTATAATGGTCATCTAGGGTATACTATTCCAATGTTACAAGACAAATCTATGGTATTTGCTGTGATTTATACCATTTTCCTTCCAAAAATGCTACATAAAGGAGTTTTCTAACAATAGTAGGAAACTTGTGCAGAATTCATTCAAACTTATATTTGACTGCTGACTCCTCTGGCACCAACTACATTAAAGATATTACATGTCTGTTAAAGGTAGTCTTTCTCCTTGAAAGATACAAAAGGGGCTGTTGTAGCAGAGTCGAGTATAGATGCAAAGTTTAGAGCCATGAATATGAACTAGTGTAGTTCAAGCACTTTACTGGGAGTTGGATCACACACCTGCCAATGAATAAAATAATGTTGACCATTTCTTTGATAAGTAGAAGCCAGTGCCTAAATAAAAATACTACAATGTTTGCAAATTGTAATGATCAACTAACTTACTTTTAAAGTTTCTTCCTGTTCCACATGGGGAATATAGTGACCAGTAGCAGATACATATGTATAAAGACAGATAGAATATTTTAAGTAATGCAATGCCAGGAATAAGCACCATATGTATAAAGACATAGTCATAATTATCTCATGCTCAATAGAAATATAAATAGAAGGGGGGTTATACCAACTCCTACATCATTAAATTCCGAATTGACTTATCTGTCTTCTTGTTTATATTTATGTATCTGTAGCATGGGTGGACTTTGCCACTTTCAAATGCATTCACATTCAGCATCTAAAGGGTGAAACCAAGATAAGGACTACAATATAGATATGTCCCACTTTTATCACGTACCTTAAGCATTATTGTCAAACTGATCTTTTGTAATTATTTAGCAGGGCCAACATCAAGAAGAAAAGGAAAAGGAGAAAGGGGGGGATGGACACATGTTCACCAAGCACACACAATAGCATCTAGAAATATGACTAAGAGCAGAAAGAACTCTATTACTAGATTGTATGGCTAATAGTATTTTGATATGTAGCTCATCAAGTTCCAGATGAAAGAAATAAAGCCTCTGATTCAGTGATGTATAATTACTAGGTTATACAAAAACATGAGATAATAGTTTTAAATTACCCCAAATACAAATCATATATCCTCCTCCAAAGATGCCAATGTCGGTGAACCACACCCACTTCCTGAAGTGTTGATGAACAAACATAAGAATTGTGAATATAATTTTGATTAGTTATGAAAGTGTCATAGCAGACCTGGTAGGGGGATTAGCACCATACCTTACCATCAATCTCTGCATAAATTGAGCTTGTTATCCACCAGAAGGGCCGGCGAACCTGCGCAAGAAAGTACTAATTGGATATTAACTGCATGAATATTTTTCTATAGCATGTGCTAAAGCAGCTTGAAAATCTAAGATACATACCGTGAAAAGCACATTTCCCAGGGCATCAGTTATGTAAGCAACAAACGGTCGCCTAGTTCGAAGTAACTACATAGAAACAAATAATGATAACAATAAAAATAAATCAGCATATAGACTAGGTTAATAGTTAGTAAACCCCTCCCACTTTCCCCTAACTCTAAAAAGAACAAGTCAATCATTTGTTAGGTAATCATTATGCTTTCAAACCATGGACATCTATAAATCTTTGGGCTTGCAAATAATAAATTTGTTCCCCGTTCTAACAAGCTAGAACATGTCCAACTACCGATATGCTGTAGCCATAAGAAATGAAAATATAGAAGTTAAACGTTTAAAACATGACTAGAAGCCAAACCTTACTTTGAATGATACATTAAAAGATCAATGGAAAATTTAGTATGTTTAGAGAAGTTGTCAGCTACAGGCAGTGTGAGTACCTGTCTTGTGATGATATTGCTCTGCTCGCGAATAAAACCTACAGGCTAAAATAACAGTAGTAAAAGGTCAAGGAATGCAAGCTATTGTAGGCCATGCCGGATAAAGTAGTAAGTCAACACAGTACACCTATATTTGTAATTAACTTACCGCTTGAGGATAGCAGACATCCATAATAGCATAGCGATTCTCCTGCAAATTAGGGCAAGTTTGAAGGTTGAAAGAGAAATATTTTCCATACGTAAATGTTAAGAAAGTAAGAAGGTGAAAAGCAAAAGGGATACCATACACACTACTCAAAATCACTACTAGAAAATCGCATGGTGACCATGTTCTTAGGCAAAGTAAATGGTATCAAATTGTCATACCAGCAAATTGCTTCGTGGAAAAAAGGAAAAAAAAAAAAAAACACCAAGATGATAGTAGTTATAAAGCAGAAATAGAAGGGTGTGTGTGTGCATATAATCATATTACATTACAAAGAGAGGAGAAAAAGAAGAAAACCTGCTCAAAACCAAAAACAAGGTTAGCCCACTCTATATCCCTTGTGATGAGCAAATTGGATCTGGCAAGAAGAGGAGCAACTTGGGCCTGAGTGAAATTAATAAGATAAGAAAAACAAACATCGAACTAGAGAGATTAAAAGGGAGAAGATGTAAGATATCATATATTATATATTATATAGTAGGGGTGGATTGAGGAGACCTCAAGAGAAGAAGTGGGTTTGAGAAAACCAGTAACAGATTCAGTTGGAGGGGGTTGCTTCACTTGGAATTCGGTTTGAGGAGTAGTATTGGGATTTTGAAGGTGTAACCCTTTTGTTTTTTCCTTTCTTGTTGGAGCTATGAATATCATCATCATCATGCAGCGCCCATAACCGAATAAACAAGTCCCTGTTCAGCTCAGCTTTAGCATTGATGGTGTTGTTGCTGTTGTTGTTACGACTACGATGATGATGGTGGTGGTGGGATATGGTCCGCCTTGATGATAATACACAACTCAGGGTTTCCACTAGACTTCTAATTTTATCAACGACAAGTTTTTGACTATGACTACAGTTGTTGTAGCTGTAATTGTTGAATGATAATGCAAATGGAGATGGAGGTTTTTGTTGTTTCATGATCCCAATCCCAATGGCCGACGTAGCCTTCTTCTTCCCGAAGCATCGCCACGCCATTCCAACCTTAACTCAACCCCCTATCAAATGTGTGTGTCTGTTTCCATTCAAACAAATTTAATTAGTTCAAACAAATTGCAGACAGAAACAGAGAGAGAGAGAGAGAGAGCATTACCACCAATTCCAAAAATGAACTGAAAATCAAGAAAATCAAACCAAGCAATCAAATGCTCAAATGCAGTATTTAGGGATTTGAAGGATTTCAAAAAAACAAAAGAAAAGAAAAGAAAAAGAGTCGGGTCTTTGCTTAGAGAGCTCCAGACTCCAAATATATAAATAATGATGTTCAAACTCCAAAATAAACTTTTATTGCCGCTTTTTGCTTTTCTTTAAATGGTCTCGCTTGATCATTTTTTTTTAATATTAAAATCCTTAATATTATCAAAATTTTACAAAATCATTCCTATTTGGTCACTTTGCTATAATTGTAATTTTATTACAGTATTATTCTTATGAACAGCTATGATAACGTTTAATTTACTAAATAGCGATTCCATAAAATCTTTGTGGCATAAATCATTGAATAATTATTCTTTATTCAAACCTAATATTAATTCAATACTGAAACTGTCTTTTTTTTTTTTCAAACACCACCATTTAAATAAAAATAATAAAAAATCAAATTACAGCTCTATTACATTCCTCCGTAATAAAAAATTATTTATTTATTAAAGTGAATGAGCTATTAGTTTTTCCACTGAGTTTTAATATCTGCTACAATTTTATTTGATTCAAATTTATTAATTTAAATAAATATTTAAACTAGCATAAATTTGAAAAATTAATTAAAAAATGAAAATTTAAAAATAAAGAAAACAAAAATTATTTCAAAATAAAATAAATCGTTCCTACTAGTGGTGATCAAGCATTAAAAAAGTAGCACGACTCATTTATCATCTAACAAATTTTTTTTTCCTACAATTTTCCTAGAAACAAAATATAGAAGACCCTTTTGCAGATGACCAATTATAATTCTAGGGTTCTACCAATATGATAACTTTATTTTACTATATTCTATCCATTGAAATTTAAGCTAAATCTGATACAGTTTTTGATAAAATCATGAATCTGGTGCTTCTATCGTTTAAATGTTATTTTTAAGCTCCTAAAATGAAAAGAAGCAGAAACAAAATGATTTGAACCAAATTGAAGCAAAACAACAATAATTGTGCAAAACAAACTTGCTTGAGCCCTACAAAAGAGCCATCGGAGGCAAAACAACAAGACGAAATAGTCTGTCATGCCCTACATCAAGTCTTGGACTTTATGAGAGAGCTTCTGCCGCATCACAATGTCGAGCCTTAGATTTATCTATGACTGAAGCTGGACAAAAATCATGCCTTCAAGAGGAAAAACATAGCTTGGATCGAGTGCTACCTTTGAGTTGTCGACTATCTCAATTTAACCCTCAATTGAATCTGGAAAAAAACTTTAGCCTTTTTAGCAGAATGCTCGGCTCACTGAGAACTTTCACACTAATATAAAACAATAGGATGACAAATGTGAAATAGATGGTAAACTAGTGAACCAACAAAAATCTTAGAATGAATCTATGAGTAATAATGAGCTCGTTGATAGCTTAAGACCTAAATAGAAATTTTCCATAAAATATCCTAAACCCTCACCTAGTTAATTTAGAAACAGTTTAATTAAATAATATAATAAATGGTTAATTTTGAACATAGTTAGATAGTTTAAATAAATAAAATGAGTAGACAATAGAAAGTGGAATAGACAATTTGATATAATTAAATTAGTAAATAGGTCAAATTGAGATTTGAGGTTTAAAATATTCTTTTAAATCCTCCATATGTCTCAATGACTTTTCTTTATGATCAAACTTTTTATTCTCTTCAAATTCTTCATTGGGACTCCTTTTTCTTTAATTTCAATTCCTGAATCTCAAAACAAATATTTTAAATGTTTTGCAAACCCCAAAACTCTTAGACTTTAGCTATCTTTCATTTTATAAAATATTATTAACTTTTGAAATCAATTACTTGTTTAAAAATATTAGTTTTAGACAAATACCCAAAGTAAATATCTAATTTTTATAAATTAAACTTTTGAATTGTGACTTTATATCAAGTTATAAATTTCTAATATATATGTTCTTAAATTATTTTCTAACTATTTTCAAAACTAAAGATAATTATCAAAAAGGTTTAAACTCAATACTCTATTACAAAATATCTTTAACTTCTCATTTTCCTTTATCTTTATCTCTTTCTTTTCCCCTTTGCTTTTTTATTTTTCTGCTTTCTTTCTTTCTCTTTCTCGTTTTTCTTCCTTCTCTTTTCTCTTCTTTTTCTTCTCTTTTCCTTCTTCAAATTTCAACCCCCAAATCTCAATCTCAATCTCAATAAGATATATAGGAATCAAGGTTAGAAATAAAAAATAGAAGATAAAGAGCATACATGAAGAAGCTCAAAAACTAAGCAAAAAGAGTAGAAGAGAATAATTAAACTCATGTGTTGCTAAAAAGATAAGTTTATTTGTTCCTCTTATTTTTTATTGTTGAATATGTATATATGTGATGAATTAGAACTAGAATTATGTAGAGTTTGTGATTAAGTTGATAGATGGAAGATATGAAAACATATATGTTAAAAACTTGAATATGTTTATAATAAATGGAGATGGGGTATGATGAGTGGGTTTGTAACACCCCAAATTTTATTTTTAAGGCATTACTGCCACATATAATACTTTATATATTACATGCTCATGTTTCCTATAATGATATGTTTATTGTGAATATTTACTACTCGCTTTTAACTTATGAAATCATATACTTAAATTTTATAATAACTGAATTTAGCAACGGTGAATTAAACCTTATAAAAACATTTTATAAATCCCTACTCCCACCAGAGCAGACTAACTTTCTAAGAAACAAAATGTTACAAAAACATTTTATAATCTACTCCCATGAATAGATTAACATTTACAAATATATGGGCATCAAGCGCTTTTTAAAAGAATATTATTGAAAATATAAAAATCCATCTCTTAAAACAAAATAAAATAAATACAGATTAAGTTCTTGATCCTGAGCCACTTCACTCATCCAACATCGCCCAAAACCCAAGCCAAGCATCACCATCCATCAACAACATCATCATCCTCATCATTATCGTCAGCTCATCATCATCACCAACATTATCATCAATCATTCATCTTCAACATAGACCTGGAAAAAGAATAACAACAGCATTAATGAGCCAAAGCTCAGTATATCATAACACAGGCACATACGAAGTGACACACGAGCTCAACTAAATCCAATACATCAACCAATAATTATTATCTTTTCTTTAAAATACATCAAACATCACAGGAGCACTTATACTCCGGAACAATCCAAGAAACAATTTACAATCCCTAAGCCACCACTGCAACAGTAGGGGAACGCTTTGATAGCCCCTGCAGGCGATTACCCCAGGGCAGGAATCGAGGGGTTTGAGTAATCATAGCTACTCAGGGAGGTTGACATAGGCAGTATGAATACTTATATCTTCGATACAACCGATAAAGAAAAGTAATCTCATTTAGGGTTTACAGTCATTATCAACTTTACTTAACTTAATCAATAATATCATCTAGTTCAATCATCCCCATAAACGTGAACTAAACCATATTATATCCTTTTAAGAATAAGAAAATGTTACAACGATATGATATTCCCTATCAATTACCCACCGAACCACTAAGAAAGGTCATTGCATCATGACTGGTGCCCTAAGAGCTTAAACTATCGTACCCACTCAAACAAGGTCGGCGCTTCCCCAACTGAATTCAATGGCATAAGCACAAGCAGCACTCAATTAATAAAGCCATATTTAAGTTTTAATTTATTTTAGTATGGCTACCCTAGCATCTAACATACTAGTTACTGCGTACCTTATATATTTGAAGTCCAATCAGAAATAGAAGGCAGTTCAAGGCTATCTCAAAAGATAAATCAAGTAGGGATGCAACCGAGGCAGGTCGTTATAGGGTACCCGCCCACCCGCCCCTCTAAAAACCCTATAGGGTTTTGGGTCGTACTCATAACCCATTGGGAAAACCCGATCCGATTTAATTAAAAAAAATAAAAATTTTAGTTTAAGGAATTTACTTGTTCATTAGTTGAATGATGCTTTTCATATAATCATTTTGTTCATTAATTAATGGTGGGTGTCGAATCCAACAAAAATAATAATTTATAATCAACCTGCTTTAAATATTTGTAAATAGAGTGAGCAGGATCGTCTGCACAGGGACTGGTAAAATTCCCAAGTTTCTATCGAGATTAAGAAGAGAAAAATTGGGGGGTTTTGAAATCAAACAATTAAATAAATTCTATATCTAAATACGAAAATTCTATATTAGGAAAATATCCAACCAAAGTCTTACCACAATTCAATTCTTGGGATTGATCATTGACTCAAATATTTTTATTCTTATTTTGAATAGGTTAGTTATAATTTTCAATAAGCTCTGAAAATTAATCTCTCCTTAGATATTAAATAACCAAGATAAGATCGTTGATTATTCTTAATCGAATAGACAGCCCTAAACAAGCTCTTAAGGTTTAATCTATCAATTGCATTAGAAATTAGAGAGACCTAACCCTAATCAACAATCTCATAGAGCATGGATCATTTAGAATAGATTATATTTCATCAACAACAACAAATAATCATCTATTTTATGACTATCGTGTTGTTTCATCACTTATATTAAGAGATTCATACAATTACGGATATGAATTCCTAATTGATTGATTATTGTTTGCTATCTATATAACCGGATCCAAAGTCATACATGAATAACAAGCAACAACAAATAATTCAGATGAAACATAAATACTCAAGAATAAGAACAATGAAATCAAACCACTTTGGTCTCACAATCCATCTTGAATTGAATATGTAACAATCCTTTGGCTAGATTGGGAATTTAGCCACTCATGATCTTTTGAATTCTCTCTAGGGTTTTCTTACAAAATTGTATCTGAATATGGAATGAATGAATCCTCTTGAAAGAAACCCTAAATAATATATAAATACAAGTCTAGAAGTTATGGAATTCGTAGGGACAAAGGCTGGATCCGTTTAGATCATGAATTGACCGGCCTAAATGCTTCATGGCTTTTCATTTACCCAGCCGTTACAGCTTTTCATTTAACAAGCCGTTACAAGAAGGCTGGCGAAATTCCCAGGATGGCCGGCCTACTTTGCTGACTTTTGCCTCTTGATTCTAATTTGCTCCAATCTTATACTATTTGCTTCTATTGACTTCAAATTCCTAAAAATCATATAAAACACAAATAAGTACCAATTCCAAATAATTTCTATAAAATTAATAACAAATTAATCTAATTTATTCCCAAGAATTAAGAGTAATTTTCACCTCAACAGTTAATTCTAAAATTTTTGAAGTATTAAATTGATCAATTTCAAAATTTTAACACTAAATTGATTATTTTCAAAATTTAAATATCTAAATATATATTTTATAAAAATCCATGTATCATTTATCATATTATTTTATCAAAATTTAGATATCATTTGTCATATTATTCAATTTTAAAATCACTATGGTTCGTATCATTTAGATTTTTCAAAGAAAAATAGATCTGTGGAGATAGAGACGAAGAAATTCTTAATTATCGTCCGTCTCCGTACGAAATCGACGCCAATGGCAGTGACCCCAAATTGAAATTGTGGTCCATGGTTTTGGTCCCATTTCCGTTACTTGTAATATCATAGCCTCATCATTTGTCATGCCATATCCTTCGGTTTTTATTTTCGTATTGCAAATAAACTTTTTTTTTTTGGGTGGAAATATTTGTCATTAACTAGAAATAAGGACACAGAGTCCCATAGACATTACAACCAGAGCAAATATGTCCAAAATAGATACAGAAAAAGAATAAACAGTAAGAAAGCTTTCAATGCATTTAATTACTAATAATTTTTTAATATATGATTGTATTAGTGGTGATTATTATAAAAATTATCTATTTAATTTATATGTTAAAGTATAATTAATAATTACCCATCATGTGAATTCTAAACTCTCTCTCTTCCCCTATATATAAACACACATTGATTTTTTTTTTAATTAAACCGGGTCGAGTTCCTAAAAAATCGGGTCAGGTCGGGTTCTGGGACACCCATTTTATAATCGGGTCGGGTTTGGGACAGAATGACCCGACCCGAACCCGACCCGTTTACATCCCTAAAATCAAGCATCCAAATCTGTTCATGAATTAAAATCATATGAGAAATCTAGTTTAAATATCCACTTATGTCAAACCTATTTTATTATCCTATTTAATCAAACACTAATTTGGAATTCCATTATGACTACGAAGATCGCCCGGCCAAGATATAGACAATTTTCCTTTATCTATCGAAATATTTCTTTTCACTTTGATTATAGTATTTTATTACAAAAGCATCAAAAAAGCATTTATATTCACAATAATATATATTATATATATATTCATCTTACAATAAAACACTCATTTGAAACAACATATTCACCATGTTAATCTAAGGTTATCTTATTGCATTAAATTAAACCAATTATTAATTATTAACTCATTTTAACTTAATCTTAGCCAAATTGATTAGAGTAAATCATGTAATCCAATTACTAAGTCATTTCGATTAAACTTAGTCGATAGAACTCATTTTAACTTATTAAAGTCTATTTAGTCAAATTAGACTAAGATTATTAACTAATTCATCTTATATCTAAGATTTATATTAACTTAAGCCTATATTAACTTAATCTTAGCCAAGTTGATAGATTTTAATCAATTTAATTCATTTTAGTTCATTCAAGTTCATTAAGCCAAGTTGAGCTTAGATTATTAACTAGGTTCATTTTATATCTAACTCTATACTTAATCAAATTATTTATTAAGTCCTTAGGTTAACTAAACCCAATCTTAATTATATCATTCAATAAGTATAACACATCAACTATCATTTATCCATTTCATTTTAGCTCAAAAAAATTCATTTTATACTTAACCGCACACTTAACAAGTAAAGACAAGTTTTTAACTTTGTTTAGAAAATGTATTAGCTAGAAATAATTAAAAGTTTGGCTTTGATAATTTTTTTAATTTGCAAAAACTTAAAACATGAAAATTGTATATCTCTTTTTAAGCTTTTCAAGACATTTTGAGTCACCTCAATCTGAATTCAGATGAAAAAGTTATGGCCAATTTACGAAAACATGTTGCTGCAAGGAGATATACACGACCCATGTAAGGGGATAGTGTATGAGTGGAATAGGTCATTCCAAGCTTCTGATCAATCACGGGTACCTTACACGACCCGTGTATCCCCTACTTTCCCTTATCATAAAATTCTTTCCCTTTTTACATCTTTTAGCAATTTTTACACATTTTACTTCTATCAAAACATCATTTAAACATCATACATACTAGCTTTCATACTTCTAACACCTTTATATCCATCCAATGACATCAAACATCATCATCTCCTCCATCAAACCCCATATTTACTATTCATCATGTTCTTCAGCAATCTAACATACATCTACCATTAAACCAACACATATAAACACAAACAACAACTAAAACAAAGTAAATAATAACTAAAATAAGGAAAAGCAATACTTATCTCTTCTTTTTTTTTTTTTTGGAAAAACAACTTTTTGGTTTTCTTTATCTTTTCTTCACTTCTTTTTGTTATGGGCTACTTCTAACTTGATTTCATCTCCTATCTCCATTTCTAACTTGATTTCTTTTGATAATTCTTATTATAATTGAGATTAGGGGGTTGAAATTGAAGAAGAAAGAGGAAGAGAAAGGAAAGGAAAGGAAGAAAAAAAGATACGGGAGAGAGAGAGAGAGAGAGAGAGAAGAGAGCAAAAAAATAAAAGAAAAATAAGAGAGAGAGAGAGAGAGTAGATAAGGATAGGAAAAAAAATAAGAAAATTAAAGATATTTTCTAAATAGGGTATTGAGTTTAAACCTCTATGATGATTATCTTTAGTATGAAAACTAATTAGAAAAATAATTTAAAAACATATATTTTAGAAATCTATAACTTGATATAAAAATACAATTTAAAAGTTTATTTTATGAAAATTTGACATTTAATCCGGGTTCGAATTTAAAAATAATATTTTTGAACAAGTAATTAATTTAAAAAATTAATAAGATTTTACAAAATGGAAAATAACTAAAGTTTAAAGGTTTAGAAGTTTGTAAAACATTTAAAATATTTGTTTTGAGATTTAGGAGCTTAAATTTGAATAAAAGGAGTTTAAAATGAAGGATTGTATTGAAATTGGATAGTTTGATTTTAAAGAGAAAAGTTATTGAGTAACATAGATGATATATTGGAAAATATTTCAAATCTCAGTTTCAACTTAATTTTATTTACTAATTTAATTACATCAAATTGTTTATTCATTTCTGTATTGTCTACTTATTTTATTTATTTAGTTTATTTAACTATGTTTAAAATTAACTATCTATTATTTTATTCAATTAAACCGTCTTTAAATTAACTAGGGGAGGGTTTGAGGTAATTTCAGGGTTAGAGATGTTTGATGAAGTGGAATGAGTATAAAAGTGTTAAAAGTAATAAAAATGAGTGGTATGTTGTTTTCATGGTGTTTTAGGAGTTGAAAATTGAAGAAAAGAAACAGGGGTGTTTGTGTAAGCTATAAAGGAGTAAATCTTGGGTGTGATTCAAGTCTTGGTAGGCTCAGGTTAGACAAATTTAATTAATCACGAGCATGATTCACCCTTTAGTAGTGTTTGATGTAGATGTTTTCATGAATCATCGGCGTGATTTTATAAGTAAAAGCTTTGTTTTTGGAATTTTTCAAGAATTACGGTTGTGATCCATCCCTTGCTAGCATCAAGTTAGTTAAAAAATTTGAAACTAAAAAATTACGAACGTGATTCTTAGCTTAAAGACCATTTTATGTCAGCTTTCCAAAAATCACATGTGTGATTTATGTTCCCTACTGCAACATTGTTTCATATTTTAATCATAACTTTTTTCATCTAACCTCAGATAGAGATGATTCTAAGTGATGAAAAGCTTAAAAAGAGATCTACAACTTTCATGTTTTAAGTTTTTGCAAATTCTAAAAGTATCAAGGCGTAAATTTTGATTGATTTCAACTGCTACATATTCCAAACAAAGTTAAAACTTGTGTTTGTTAGTTGAATGTGTGTAGTTAAGTATAAAATGAACTTAGCTAATAAACCTAGGTTCAACTTGACTAAAGAGGCTTGAACGAACTAAAATGAATTAGATTAATTAAGTTTAATCAACTTTGCTAATATTAAGTTAATCTATACTTAAGTTAATACGAATCTTAGATATAAAATGAACTTAATTAATCAATCTTAGTTTAACTTAACTAAATAGACTTTAGTAGGCTAAAATTGATTAGATTGATTAAGTTTAGTTATCTTCGCTTAGTAATTGGATCAAATGATTAACTCTAAACAAATTTGGCTAAGATTAAGTTAAAACAAGTTAATAGTAAATAACTAGCTTAAGTTAATATGTTAGGATAAACCATGAATTACATGAGGAATATGTTGTTTCAAATATGTGTTTACTTAGGAAATGAATGTTTTTGTATATGAATGCTTTGTTGATACTTTTATAATAAGAGACTATAAACAAAGAGGAAAAAAATCCTCTGACAGACAAAAGAGAATTGTTTGTATTTCGGCGAGACGATATTCGTAGCCATAGCAGGGTTTCAAATTAGTGTATGATCAAATAAGATTATAAAATAAATTTGATAGAAATGTATAATTAGTCTAATTTCTTATATGAGCTTAATTCTTGAATCTACAGACATAGATACCTGATTTTATCTTCTAAGATGAATTCTAATATACCTTCTGTCTCTGTTTAGATTTCAAATAGGAAAGCTACGCAGTAACTTATGTGTTATATGCTAGGATAGGCATTCTAAACGAATTAAAACTTAAACTTGGTTTAATAATTGATGAGTGTTGCTTGTGCTTATGCCATTGAATTTGGTTTAGGGAGCGGCGACCTTGTCCCGGGGGAGGACACAATATTTAGGTGTTGAGATGCCATGATGCAATGACAAATGCCATGATGCAATGACAAATACCATGATGCAATGGCGATTTATAAGTGGCTTAGCAAGTAGCTAATGGGGTAAATGGTATTGGCATAACGTCTACTTAGGTTTGGAATGAAGTAACATGTTTTAGTTCATATTTATGGGATCCGGTTGAACTAATTCATGTTATGGACTGAGATAGGTAGAGTGTGTGTAACGGCTATGAATCCTAAATAAAACTATCCTATATCAACCCCTTGAGCAGCTACTATTACTCAGAACAGCGGTTTCCCTTAGATTGTTCTGAAGTGTGAGTGCTCCAATGTTGATTTGTTTACTTTAAATTGAAGATAATAACTTATTGTTTGTTACATTGTATTTAGATGGGCTTGTGTATCATTCTATGTGTGTGTGTATTACTGTGTATTGAGCTTCAGCTCATTATTGTTGTTGTTATTCTTTTTCCAGGTATTGTGTTGAGGATAATGATGATATGTTGATGATTGGATGAACATGTGATGATGTTGATGTTGATAACGATGATGCTTGACTCGATTTGAGGTGATGTTGGATGAGTGGAGTGGGTTAAAACCGTGGATTTCATTTGTATTTGTTTTTATTTTGTTTTAAAAATTGGATTTATATTTTAAGTTGTAATGTTCTTTTAAGGAGCTTATTGGAGCCCATATGTTGTAAATGTTGATCTACCTTTGAGAGTAGATTGTAAAATGATTTTATAAAAAAAAAATTTAATAGAAAGTCAGTCTGCTCTTGTGGGAGTAGAGATCTTTATTATATTTTTATAAAGTTTGATTTTTTTGTAACTAAATCCAGTTGTTTTAGAAATCTAAACAATCTACTTAATTAAATAAAATTCTTGAGTAATGTTCTATATAAACATATTATTCAAGAGAACCTGAGCGTGTAATAGATGAGGTATTATACGTGGTGGTAATTGCATGAAATAAATTTTAGGGCATTACACTCATAGCCCTTAAAAGATATCAAAGACAAGATTTCATAACTTGATCCAATAACTCAAGATATAATTAAAAATAGCTCTAAATTTCAAACTTGATAAAAGACAATCTCTTTACGAAACCTATTGGTTATAAAATTTTGTCTAAAAGATAAACCGCTAAGGTTATAAATACGCAATAGAAATGACAACAGATCTGTAACTAATAATCTAGACTTCAAATAAAGATTTGAATTGCACCATTATTCTAGTTAGAGAATTCTAAGCTTATAGAAGCTAAAATCCTAATTTGACATATTGGGTCCAAAAAACCTCACGCAAACCTTAATTGCGTAAGGTAAAACTCTTACAACACTTAATTACATAAACTTTAAACTCAAACTTTGAAGTCAAAGATAATAAAGAAATATTGTAGAGGCCTTAGATGAACCTTTAGGAAGGAAAAAAAACACATATAGCTTCAATATAAACACACATGTAACTTAGTATCTGACGAATTAACTTAGATATTTAGTTAAATAAGTAACAAACTAAAGTACAAAGATAAAATATGATGAAATTTAATCCAACATGACCGGTTATCTTCCTTTGGAAGGAAATCACGCCACTTGCTTCCTCCACTTGTACAAGTTGACAACTTAAAGTCAAATGAAAATGATACAATAACTAATATGAAGCCTCC
This sequence comes from Combretum micranthum, assembly GCA_024138025.1. Classification (NCBI taxonomy): domain Eukaryota; kingdom Viridiplantae; phylum Streptophyta; class Magnoliopsida; order Myrtales; family Combretaceae; genus Combretum; species Combretum micranthum. Next base: position 367,084 of record JAMXBD010000875.1, read on the forward strand.
AAATAACGCCTTCATTAATTGTGAGAAATAGACCTAAACTAGCCTGTTAAAGTAGGTGAACTTCTTCCTTTTGTCACTGTAACTCACAGTTGGGAATTGAAGCAACATATTACAAATTATTTCTCTTATCTTTATCGTAGATTCATTATAGGAATTGAAGCTTAGACAGGTCAAACCCAACTTGTCAATTGTCGTGTGAAGCTTCTCCAATTCAGTACCTGTCACCATCACATGCATCTCATATACAACTCACAAGTCACATATTAATAAATATAATTAGCAAGCCAACAAAACAATTCCTCTCATAAGCATAAACAGTGATCTTTATCTCCTACTAATAAATATGATAAACTCAAAAGACAAAACATCACTTTCTCCCCATAAAACCTCCGAAGAACCCACTTATAATTTAAGAAAACAAAAAGGTAAGACAAAAGTTCACTTTCTTTCCATAAACTCCATCGTGACCCACTGCACCAAAACAAACAAGACAAGCTTCTTTTTCCTTCTATTCTAACCATAAAACATTCTAAGGAAAAAGAATCGTCTAGCTTGAGACACAATAAACTTTAAGAAGTCAAGTTCAAAGGTAAGTATTGTCCTTAACATGTTACTTTGAATATAGAATTTAACAATTTATTCTCCACTACTATGTGTAGGTCACTGTTCATATAAAAAGAGGGGAAGTTTGCTACTTTTCTGTCTATCCAAAACAAGGTAACATCAATCTTATCCTATAACTTATATTTCAATTATATGTCCTAGGGAGTTGATGGATTGAGATGTCCTTGGAACCCTATATATTTTGGTTTTCCTATAAGTCATAGATGATAATATTAGACTTACATATATCTTCACTTGAATTATATTCGTAGCTAACTAAACAACTCTTTTAGGATTGAAATTCATGGAAAGTTGATTAAGAAACTTAGCTAACTACTCTTAATAAGATTCGACAGATATGAAGAGGAATGCATAACTTACATGTCCTAGGATGAAACCTAACCTACATCTAATAAAATAAACATATAACATGATTGATATAGAAAAATATAACAAGAAGAAACCCTAGAAATCTTATAAGGAGTTTCAACACTATAGCTATAATATGAACCACATCATATAACTAAGGAAACTCATAAAACATTTTTGTACACCCCCCAGCATAGCCATGCAAATAGGCTTATGGAGAACAAAGTGTTCATCCCCCCCTCTAGCACAGGCCATGCAGACTGGTTGGGCAAGAAACGAAGTATTCACCCCTCGCTTCAGTACGCCCGTGTAGGCCCTAGTGCAAATCCTAAACCCTATTTTCTCTTTTTATCCAATACAAAGTCAAACCCTAAGGACTATATTCTGCATGTCACGATCCTACAAATACATAAAAAGAAAAATTTAAGTTTAATATATATTTTATACCTAATTAGCTCTAGGAACCTACACATGTATTAGAAAGGTACTTTAAGGACTAAGTACTAAAATGTGACCCTATAGATAATAAGAATTTTAATTTATAAATGGAGATAAGGTTGACAAAGAAAGAAAAATAATATTTGAAAATTTACTATAACCATAGGCACTAAAGACTTCAAAATCTAGATAAACTTATATTAATTAGAGTTTATAACGATATAATCACACTAAATATAGATGTAAACATAAAATAAATTCAAGAGAAGCAAAACGAAAATAAATAATAAATAGCGAATATCAACTATTCTAGAATTGACATACTAAAAGACTCGTATAAATAATAATAGCTTAATAATAAATTTATTAAACAAAACAAAACCTAGAAGTGACCTTTTTTCCTGAATTTTATAGTTATATTAGAAAATAGAAAATTTTACAAGCTTCAAAACAACTATTTATAAGCCAAATTTATGTTAAAAATGAGAAAATAAGACTAAAAGAATAAAAACCAAATTTATGACACTTAGGCACTCATAGGAGTCTGATTATCTAACTACATGTCTTATTAATGAATATTCCTATTCATTTAATAGGTATTATCGATCAGTTTGAGGATTTCCTCAAAGATTGTTAGGATTAGTCACTATGAATAGGTGAGTAACTCAGACATATTACATTGCTTGTGTTTGTGATCTAGTAGCATATGTAATGAACAGATAATAAGGAAGTGATTGTGAATATGTGTTGGATATTGTATGTTATGTGGTATATAGTTGTTTTACCAAACCATTGTAATGAAAGTGACACTAAATTTGTTAATAAGCTTGATATTTATAGCATGTTGAATCTCTGGGTTATGCATGGTCACCTTGAACTTGACTAAGAACTATTGGTACCATAAATGAAATTGTCATGCATTGCACAATTTGCATAAGTTACATAAAATTAGTATGACAACCTAGTAGATATTAGTATTTCGGTTCTTCGATAATGTTTGGTATATAAATGGCATGTAAATACAAGGTTAACTTTATTCCTTCGGTTCCACAGGAACTACTGGCAAATGGAGGACATCGCCTATGGTATCCGTATGAAATGACTAACACTTAGTGAAGTTTCTAAAGCATGAAACAGGAAATTAGTGTTAAAATACCATAAAAATGAAGAGATAATTAATGTGATTGTTGTTGTCATTCCTATATGCTTTGTTTCTCCTAGATAGGTGGGTCATTGTGTAATGGTTCCTTCAACTTTGATAAGAGGGCGTAAATCTCCATCTTGTTTGGATTTCGAGTTATTTAAGCTTGTATTTGAACACATGTTTGATTATTGCATTACATATGATGGCTAATAACTTGCTTGCTATGTGATATGTTGTGGTTATTCACTGAGAATACGATTTATACTCATATTCCTATAGTCCTTATAGGTCAATCCTTCATCCATGGCTAGTATCTTCTCGGAGTGTAGCCCCGTTAAGGTTTCAAAGCTAGAAGGATTACGACTTGGATGAGGTATTACTATCTAGTGATATATGTTAGATGATGTTTGAACATCATTTTATGTTTTGAGAACTTCACATATTAGTTATGGTCCGTAATATCATATTATTCAAACAATTATTTAGAAAGTTCTATTTATGATGTTGTATCTTATATGTGTTCATCATTCTTACAAATGGTCTGTTTTTCTCGTATTTCTCTTCAAGTAGTATATCACTCGATGAAAAATATAACCAAAACATTAGCTACGTTTCTCTTGTTTTTCTCCTTTTTTAAAATAGAAAACACACACACATACTTATATATACATGTGCACTCACAATATTAAACTCATAACATTATACTCCATTTGCCAGACAATATTTACTCATACAGTTTAAGAATCTACTTAACCTCATAAATCTACTTAAATCATCAACGTATCACTTCATCTTATTAAAACAGAGTTTTCATAAACGTAAAGAAAATAAACGAAAAACAATCGTACTGACATGTAAGACTTACCTGAAATGAGCTTAACTTAGAAATGGAAACTGCTTAGAAACTTTGACGAGGAAATTTAAAGTAAAATCGTGTAACATTTTTGGTGAAGTTACTTTATTCTTCATCTCTAGAAAACAAATTTTCTTTTAAGGTCTGTTTTAAAATAACACTTTTAGATGATAATCTTGGTACTTATCCACCATCTACTTTATTGACTTTTGAGGCTGCTAAAAATACCTTTTTTATCTTGGGCTTGGGCTTAATTTTTAATAAAATATGTTCTAAGTCTAATCTATATTATGAAAGCATGAGTTTTAAATTCACATACTACAAACAATACAATATTGACAAAAGTTCGCATTCTATATGAAATTCAACATAATTAATAATTCATGCTAACTCTTCATGTTTTATGAATTTAATTATTTAATATTAAACTCATATTTCAAGTAAACAAAGCATTCATATATAAAATAAGTTAAGCATAATGTTTAAGGTATTTTACACAAGGTGTCTTTATAGGAGAAATAAGGAATTTCAATCGTCATAATAAAAGCTGGTCAAAGACCGGTGGCCTTTGTTTCAAAATTGCCAGCTTATAATGAAGGCTGATGTCAATGTGGGCGATGTACTTGCCCTAGTGGCTGGCCTTGAACTTTACGAATTATTTCCTGATACTAGTTAGTCATCGGTTTTCGTGTTTATGCTGCCAATGTAGCCTCAATGCTGGTAGCATAAATCCATGATTTACCAACATACGTTGTGTGAATTAATTTCCAAGAAGAGATGACAACCGACTTTGATGTTTACACTACCAGTATAGGTGTAGGTGGGCCTAAAGGTTGGCGGTGTAAATTCTCAATCTGCCGATATACAGGTGTTGATGAAGGCTACCTCAATTTTTCTAAAGAAAGTCGGCTATGCTGGCTGTTAATTTGGCAAGAGTTGGTTTTATTTTGATAAAGGCTAGCGGCCTATGTTCCGTTATAGCCAGCCTTGAATGTCTTTGTTTCCAATCTTGCACAAAACTCCTCTAATTTGCTTGTATATGTAATATAAGTCCTTCAAGACGTGAAATATCACAAAAATCACACTTAAGCACCATTTCCTTATGATTTCAATAAAATCCATAACAATTTAGCTTAATTTACATAATAAAATTGATTATAATGTATCTTTATCACTATTGATAGGAATTTAGGTTTAATCTGATACATATTTAGATAAATTCCTATGAATCAGGTGCTTCTATTGTTTAAATATTGTTTTTCAGCTCCTAGAATAAAAAGAAGCAAAACAAAGTGATTTGTACCAAATTGGAGCAAAACAACAACAATTGTGCAAAACAAAATTTGGTCGAGTGCTGTAAAAGACCCATCGAGGGCAAAACAGCAAAGCAAAATATAGTAAAATGGTTCATTGTGCTCTACATCGAGCCATCGACATGAACCTTGACATCTATTTTGAGGTGATCAAGCCCTAGATTTTATGAGAGAGCTTCTGTTGTGCCACAATGTCGAGCTTTAGATTTACCTCGTGACTAAAGCTGGACAAAAATCATGCCTTCAAGAGGAAAAGCGCAGCTTGGATCGAATGCTATCTTTGAGTCCTTGACGATCTTGATTTACCCCTCAGTTGAATCTAGACAAAAACTTGAGCCTTTTTAGCAGAATGTCGTAGCTTAGGTCAAGCCCTGACATTCAAGCAACATTTGAGCACTAGACTTACCCTATGAAAAGTCATCTTGTGAGCTAGCAATCCAAATGCACACGTATGAAATAAAAAATGAATTCTTTTATAAAGAATCTGCCATGTTAGTGAATAAAATCATCTTGAATTATGTGCTTCTAGACCATGAATGAATGTACATAAGCATGCAATAAAAAAAAAAACAATATCATATGTAACAGATTTCTAAAGTAGTGTAAAGAGAGAATTTTTTGGTAAAAGAACTATTTCTTTTTGCTTTTGAAGTCTCGAAGTTTTCTAGATAAATTCATTATAAACTCTATGCTTGTTTCCTATAAGGACTCGTGCTTAATTTGTAATTTCATCTTAAATTCCATTTTATTTCTTCAAGAATTTATGCTTAAAGTCTGCATCCATGGAGAAACAAACATTTAACTTAGGGTTCGTAAATCCAAGACTTTATTCATGTGATTTCAAAATGTTTTAACTATTATCATTAGGTATTTATAACTAGTAGCTAAAACTTAACTTTGGGGTCTAAATGCACGTTGCATATTTTAGATTCATATTTGATTTCAATTGAATAGAAGAAATCATTCTTTTGAATAGATCCAAGCTACTAATGAAGTTGCTCATAATCACCTTTAGAGAGAGAAGGTGAAACTTTCTATTGCTTGTTTTTAAAATTCATTAGGTTGGTTTTAAAATGAAGGATTCCTAAACTTTATGCTGATCTAGACCGTTGATAACTTGTGAAGAGATTGTGGTGATCTAGTCTAGATCTAGAATTATTAACCTTGACAGAGGCTTTAGTTTACACTCGTGAGTCCGATAGTGCAAATATACCAGTGTATAGCTCTATAAGTTTGTTAAGAAATCACGTGATGAAGATTTGGTAAAGCAAAATCTAAGGCTCCTTTCTTGAATTTTCAAGCTTATCTTACTATTTGCCTTAAAAACCTATGCATAATCATTAATTTTAGTATATCTTCCGTTTTCGTTATGATCTTTTAAATTTTTTTGGCTAGATAATAGATGAAATGTGAGTAAGTTATATGCTAATGATCCCTTAGAATATGACCTAACATATTCTATGCTACTTCGGTAGGTGCACTTGCCTGATGTTAGTAGTTACTTCCGAAGTTGAATAGAACTTGTTAGTTTTATAAAATTTTGAAAACTTTAACTTCGCATGCTCTTCAAAATGGTTTTTACATCGAGAGAACCACACAACCATAATACTAAGTCAAGTAGCTCACTTTTATAAATAGGTTGCGAGCCATTTTTGTGTAGTACCATTCTAACAATTCTAATGTTGGGTTAATTAAAAAGATTTTTTCTATTATTTTTATTTCTTTCTTTAAAAAAAATATACAATAATTTAACTTTTCTAACTTTTTTTAATTAATTTGTTGAATTCATCTTATTTTACTTATTTTATTAATTTAATACAATTATCTCAAGCTAACGAAATTGCAAAAATCAAATGGTAGGCCATCTGAGAATTACATTATAAGATAACCACTAGTATAAAGGCGACCAAGTGTTGGTAACCACAAATTCAATGTTATGGGTGGCTATGTTAGCATCATCACTTGAATCCATGGAGAAAGTAAGAATACTCGTTGCCTTGACAAGCTAATTATTGAAGTCATATAAGTTGTGGTCATAGGGTTTGAGGTTTTATTCAAGTTTGGGGGCTATATTCTCGTTCATGTTGTTGAATATGATGTCAACACTAATACCAGTTTCTGTCATCGCTTTTTTTACATTGAACTTGATAAATCTGGGCTAAAATGATGTGGTGTCTTGGTGTGGAATTTGAATTCCTTCGAGGTCTTCATCAAAGAAAGGTACATAGGTGTCCATCATTTTATTTTTGGTGTTCAAGTTGAGTATTTGTTTGCACTTTAAGTTGTTAATCGAGCTAAGGTAGCTCATTGCAATTGCCTTATGTTTTCCACCTACTATCATGTTCACAACACCATTAGGGACCTTATATTAGGCATTATTAGTGATAGTCGGTTAGTCTGTTCACACTATTTGTGTCCTTCTCTCCCACATTTTAAACATCTAAGCAAAGTCCTTAAAGTTACTTATAGTATTACGTGCAAGATTATTAAAGTGATAAGGAACTGTTTTAAGTAGCTCATGTATTAATTTCAATCACTTTGTAATATTATTCAATGTAAAAGTGCTCTTTATCATAATATCAATCTAGTTAAATTTTTCTAAAAAACTAGCCATTATTATAAAACGAGATTATTACAATTTTAATTTTCAAGTTCGAGATTATGAACTACGGATAATAATGATCAGGTATCTCATATTTCTCATAAGTTGCAACATACATTCAAAATAATATTCAGCTTTGTGATAAAGCAAAATACCATCAGTAACAAACCGGCTTGATTAAAGATGTGTGGCAGCAATTTAGCCTACCAATTATTATCTTATCCAGGTTAATTGCTCTTACGGTACCTGAACTTTTCCGATTTAACAAAATTATACCTAAACAAAATTTTGTTACAAAAAAGTACCTAAACTTTTTAAATTTTTCACTCATAGTACTTCTGGATAGATTCCATCTATTTTTTCATCAAATAGCTTACGTAGTAGGCTAAATCAATTAAAATATTATATTTTGTCCATGTTGGTAATTTTTGAATTTTTTCTTTTACTTTTGTCATTCTTTCTCTAAGCTTTCGCCTTCTATCTTTTTTCTCCCTCCATCTTCTCTTTCCCTCTTCTCAAGATGAACCTAAGATCTACTGCTCTCTCTCCTCCACCGAATCAAGCCTATCACCCAAATCCACGAACACACCACTGCCACCAACCTATCATTAGTCTTCACCATTGAATTCACATGAACATGCAAGGAAACATCATCATGGTCAAGGGAAATTTTATATATGAAACATACTACCTTGTAATGTTAACTAAAACCCAAATCATAATACTAATAAAGATCAAAACTTTCCTAAATGTCTATTAAAAAGAGAATAGCTTTATCTCCAAAAGATAAAAACTTTGCAAAAAAAAAGAACAAAAAAAATTGCCACTATAGATTATCTTACTTGAGAGACTTAATAAGAGAACCACCAGATAACATGTTAGTGGATGTTTGGCTGTGATTAGTGCGTGCTGGTTTCGGATTGCATTTGGTTTTAAACAAAGGTGGCCAAGATGGTGGTGTATGGAGACGTTTCATGGTGGTGGCGGTATAGTCTTCAGCAGTCATTGGCTAACAGTGGTGAAGGTTGTTGTTTCGAGTTTGTTGAGTTGTTGTGGGTGTGTGTTGTAGGTTTCAGGTTATGGGGACGCTTTTTGTGGTTGTGTTGTGTCATGGGGTCAAGTTTAATAATGGATCATGGCATTAGGCTGATGTTTCAATGGCATTACTTATTGAGAGTGGTCGGTCGTGGTGATTGGCATTTTGGAGTTATGAAGTAGCGTTCCACTGTTATTAGAGATGATGTTGGTTGTTGATGGATTTTATGATGGTGGACGTGGTGAATGCATAGAGGTCATGGGTTCGATTTGGGTTGTTGAGTAGTCATTGTGGAGGTGTTCAATAGGGGCGACGATGTTCCGAATGTGGTGGTGGTTTACTTGTTTTAGTACGGAGAGAGAGAGAAGATGGAGGGGCGAGAGGTTAGAGAGAGAGAATGACAAAAGTAAAAAAAAATTAAAATTAAAAAAATTATCGAGGTGGACAAAAAATAATATTTTAACTAATTTAACCTATCATGTCAACTATTTGACAAAAAATGAATAGAATTCTTCGAAGGGCGCCATGAGTGAAATATTTAAAAAGTTTATGTATTTGCTTTGTGACGAAATTTTATTTAGGTATAATTATATTAAATAAAAAAAGTTCAGGTATCGTAAGAGAAATTAACCTTATTTTATCTTTATAATTAATTATTTTAACTTGTATGTTTGCTTTTTATTTCTTCTTTTCTTTTTAGACTATTAGTCATGCACTTCAGCTTACATCAATTTTAAATTACATTAATATTGATCTAATTGTTGCAGAATTAGAAAGTTATTAAATTGAAACATTGAATTTTTGGTGGAATTTATCTATATAATTAAAGCAAAAGCTTCTTTTGGTGTCTTTAGTGTAAATAATTTTTAATTTATGACATGATGAAAATGATCCCAAGGTTTAGAATTTACATCACCCCTGTTGCTAGTTCTACAACTGTTATTGAAACTACTCATTAAATAGTTACTTCCATGTAGTGCTTTAAGCCTATTACTACTATTTGACATGTTCTACAGCTACTATTAACATTGCACATTTAACAACTGCTTCATTCTACTAAAAAATGTGTCGTCTACTCTCTTTGTGTGGTACTTTTAACTATACTTTTACTTTATTTAGTTGTATCACTTCAACATTTATGATGTTCTATTTTTTTTTTTTCTCTTTTTGTTTTGTTAGTTTGAAAAACATCCAGTCTCCTTTGTCACTGGTAATTTTAACTCTACCCTTACTTTATTTAATAGTCTTTTACTATAGTAAGTTGTATTTCTTCATCACTTATGATGTTGTATTCTTTTTTGTTTTGTTTTGTTAGTTCCAAAAACGTTGCATCTCCTTCCTCTGTAGTTGTAATTTTAAATTTATTTAATAATATTTCATTTTATTTATTTGTGTCAATTAGACATTTATGCTAGGAAAAAAAAAGAATTAAATTTAAAGCTAAAACGATTCTATAGATACTTTTTTTTAGTGGTTAATTCTATAAATACTTTATACGTTGAGACAATGATTAAATACATTATAGCATTTTATATGCATAATTCCATGTAAAAAGTTTAATTTATAGTTCGATGATTAGTAACGTGTACATCTTCATCATTTCTGTTCTTAAGACATACAAAAGTGGGTAACTATTTGATAGTATAAATTAAAGAAAATAATTTATATTTCCTTAAAAAGGTCAATAATTTCAAAATTAGGTATATGAGTATCAAAATAATAATTTATTATTCCTTAAAGATAACTTTGATATGAAATAACAATAGCCCCCAATGGGAAAAATGAAAGCAGTAAGGTTTTTGATACAAGGGAACATTTACTGAAGACCATAAACAAGCAAAGCACCAACACCACCAACACCAGCAATCAGTCCAATGATAACCCCGATTGGAGGTAAACCACCTCCGATGGCTTTCCCTGTGTTCACATCATACTTTGCAAATCTCTTCTTTGGTGCTCGACACTGAGGGCAAGCATATGTATCCGGCTGCAATGCAAATTGCAAATACCCCATTTTATGAAACCAAAACCCCACATTACTCATAAAATATATATAAAATAAATAAATAAAGAATAGAATAGATAGCTTGAAAAAAATAAATAATTACAACAATTATCTCATCATTGGGAGATATAAAACAGAAGCAGACAATAATTGTAATAAGCAAAGCAAATGCTTGCCTGTTCATCAAATGGTTTCTGTGAAGTGTATATGTATCCGCAATCTAGGCATATGTGTGTAGCTCTGGCCTGAAACAAAAAGGAAAAAAAAAAAAAAAAAGAGTTAAAAATTTAAACCAAAATGAGATTTTCTTTCGTTTTCTTCTTTTTTATTTATTTATTTATTTATTTATCTATCAAGGATTTACAGAAAGAGAGGCAAAGGCAAAGGCAGAGGCAGAGGCAGACTAATTAGTAATTACTTGCCTTCTGAGCATCTGTTAACTTTCTTCCAAAGCGTGGAGGAGCTGGACGCTTTGTAAGCCTTTTCACATCAACCTCCGCACCCCTACAACCAATAATACCATTTAAATTATCTCATAAATTCAAACTGCTTGTTAGTTTTAGATCTTCTGGACGAACACATTCTTGTACAAGTTTGAACTGTCAGGGGCAGTTGTATAAAGATAACAACAAAAAGAGGAAGCAACTTTTTTCCAATTTTTAACCTGTTAACAACAAAATAGACAGAGTCAGGCTTAGCCTGAATGGCCGTTTTTGTGAATCCAAGCTTATCAGCAGGCCACAGTTCATCTCCAAAGAAGCTACTGGTGTATAGCACCTGATCTCCCGCCTTCAGTCCCGCTTTCGCCGCATTCCCTCCCCCATCTACGGCCTGAGCCACCATCCACTCAATTTTATCTTATATCAAAAAGGATTAGATTACAGCTGAAAGACAGATAATTAAAAAGTTATGCTTTCACTTCGAATTTTTCCTACTTAATGTTAATATCCCTTCAAAAATTACATTACTGGTATGCATGAAATTGACTAGGGTACTCCAATTATCGGATCTAAATCAACCCCATAAATAATTAACAACACAAAAATAATAATGAAAATACAAAGCATTTCAAAATTCAAACCGTGATAACAACACCACCACCGGATTTCTGACCCAAGGTGAGACCAAGTGGCTTGTCCACCTCAGCTTCAATAGTCTTGGATGCCCCTGCAGTTCTTGCAACTACCTCCAGTCCTCTACTGCTTCTCTTGTTGCTCCTCACCCTCTCATTCTCACAAACTTTAAAAAGCACGGAGGCACTTTTTGATTTGGTGGCTTCCTCAAGTGACACCCCTTGGAATCCACTCTTATAATTAACGGCTACACATGGTCTTGTTGTGGGTAGGCGTGGTTTTATTATCCGAGCTAAGGAGGAAGAGTTGGAAGAAGAAGAGGAAGAGGAGGAGGAGGAAGCACCAACACCAGCAACCACAGTCGACGACATCACTGCAAAACTTCAAAACTCCAATTCCAATTCCAACTCCAAAATGCTATCAATCTAGCTATTTTTAAATAATGATGGTGATATTAAAGAATAAGACCAAAAAAAAAAAAAAGGATAGGTGGTAATTCGTGTGTCAGCAACAAGCTAAGGCTTGAGATCACTAATTCGAAGATAACGTATCAATGGCAATGAACCACGTATACACATCACATGCCAACCCCACATATTTTCCCCCTCTCTCTCCTTTTTTTTTTTTTTTTTCCCTTCTTTTCTTTCCAGGTGAATTTGAGGTGGAGCCTCGTTTTCTCAAGTAAGAAAAAAAAAAAAAAAAAAAGAAGCTATTTCTATAGCTTTGTTTGTTTTTCATTTTTTATTATTTTTTTAATTTTTAATATTTTTCCTCCTTCCATGAACTCGATCTATACGGCAGCTATCGAGAGGAGTGGCACTAGCTAATATATTTGGAAGGAGTTAGGAGAATGATGCATAGAAAGAATTTACTATAATAATACAGCATTGACAGTTGGACTAGATTTACAAAAAAATAAAATTGTTTTTTTCCTTTGTTTGAAAATTTCTGTAAAGATTGTCTGACTCTCATGTCCTGAACATCGTTATGTTTTTGCCAATGATCTTTTAAAACTTCCATTAGTAGAAAATATGGTACTTGTTAAATCACATGCACTGTCCGTAGAATAGTCGTGCAATGAAATTCCTATATTATCATCCAACTAATCATATATGTAAGAAAAACATAAATACTAACAAATAATCTAAGAAATTGAATTGTACGATAGAAATCCAGGATTAAGGAAAAAAATAATCATCTTTCTAAAAAAAATTACACAAATCCACGAGATAAAAAAATAATCCTAAGAATAGGCAATTTAAACTCGTCTCTTGAAAAGACGAGGTCATTAGTGGCCGACCTCGTCTCTTCAAGAGACGATGTTGAAAATGACTTGATTCGACCTCGTCTCTTCAAGAGACAAGGTCGGCCACTAATGATCTCTTCTTTTCAAGAGACGAGTTCAACTTGCTTATTCTTAAAATTATTTTTATTCTAGTGGTATTTTTGTAATTTTTTTAAAAAAAGTAATATTAATTTCCTTTTCCCAAAAATCCAAACAAAACCTAAAAGTAGTAACGTACACATGTTTTAATAGCGTTATTTAGATTGAAATGTGACAAATTCGTGGAAAAGTATCTTAAAATGCCCTTAATATTGGACTGGGCTTTTATTTTTCTATATCATTTTCAAATTACATGTCTATATAAATTAGACACCCAAAAGAAAAAAAAAAAGTTAATTACAAAAACACCACCTATGTTTTGACTCATTTTTAAATATATGACTCGTAAAAATCGACTAAATAACAAGCCTATGCCAATCCATGTTTTCCTCATAGCCTTTTGTTCTTCAATTATAACATGCCCTGGGTTTCTCTTATAAACAAGATCATTTTACAAGAAGTTTTTCATGTGGCACAAGAATACAACAAATTGCACAACAACCCATGCCAACCCATTGGCTCTTAAGTTCTTGTAACCTTCGACTTATCATATTCTTGAGTTTTAATTAAATATTTCTCATGTTAACATGTGTCAATAGTGATCTCAATTGACCCACTTCTCTAAACGATATGACCTAAAATGAACTTACTCCCAAACTTATGACCTAAAATGAACTTACTCCCAAACTTATGACCTAAAATGAACTTACTTGCTAATGTTATGACCTCTTTTGAACTTTTCGAAACATGATAACCTAAAATGAATTTACCTCCAAATGTTATGATATTTTGGTGTAATTTATCATAATTTTATGCGATGGTTCTCTCTTTACAATACACATATAACATATAATTTTTTCCTTTTAAAAAACATTTAAAATTTAATTTTTCCGAGTCTGGGGGGCAGGGCCTCCTGCGCACCACCCTCCCGGTAGATTCGCCCTTGTAAATAGGTGACTCGAGTTCAATTCAAAAGTGTCCATATTATTTAATAATTTTTAGAAGGACACTTGTCAATATCTTACTGATCATAAAAAATAAATTATATATATTTAATTTTTTTGTTATTTTTAAAATAATTTTTAACATTTTATTTATTTAATTTTTTAGTATTTTTTTCTAAATGATTTTTTTTAGATCTATAAGACATTAATATATATTTCTCAAATAATATTTAATAATATTGATTTTTTTTTACATAAAACATGTCATCCATTTGTTAAAAAAGATTAATACAAGTTATGTGTTTGTAAATAGTCAAAAAACAAGTAAGATTTTTGTAGTTAATCCAAAAGAAAAAAAAATTGAAAATATGATAACATACATCCAAATATAAAAACTAAATACTTAATCAATTCATATAAAGTTAAATTAACATATGAGATTTTACTTTCCAAATCTTATCCCATCATCACCAGAGGCAGATGCAGAATTATACGACTGGAGGGTTGGACCTTAATTTAGTGAAGCTTAAAATTATTTATTAATATTCACTCGCTATTATAATTATGTTACATTTTATATATTTATAAAAATTTCATAATGATTTTAATGCGATATTTTTTAAACTTCATGCAAAAAATCATTCAAAAAATAATTAAAAGTATTTAGTGCATTCCATAAGAGATGGTACATATGTCATTTGAAAATTAATTATTAATAAAAAAATATAGAGTTAATATCTATATAAATCTTGCTTTTAATAAAATAAATCATAAAATATATCTAGATGGGATATTAATCAATATTTTGTGTTAATCTTCTTAGCATTACATGTATACAAAACATAATTTTACTAAATTAAATTATGTAATTAATGTGAAATATGATTGCTTTTAGCACAAATAAATCATAAAATATATGTAAATAGGATATTATTCATTAATTTATATACATTTAAATAACATTAGTTAAAGAAAAAAATTTGCAAAATCAAATTATATGATTAGTGTAAAACAAGATTCAATTGTAATATGAATATTAATAATTATTATCCTGTGATATACTTTAAATATAAAATGGTTATTAATAAGAATTTATTTAGTTTGACAATTTTATAATAAAAGAATTTAATATTATTAATTATTGTGACAGAAAAAGTTAAAAAGAAACACACAGACATACACAATTTATGTCATAGTTCTCTCCTTCTAAACATATATAAAATATAATTTTTTTTTTTTAAAAAATATTTAAAAATTAATTTTTTCTAGTCTTGGGCACTGGGACCTCCTCGGCCCCCTCCTAAGATCCGCCCCTGATCATCACCATCTTCATAATAATATGTGATAGTTGATATGTTAACGTTTGTGTGAGCAAGCTTGAGAATAATATCTATAACTATTAACTATATCTTACTTCCTGGTATCAAAAGATACATGTTATATTGTTTTATCTCTATAAAATAATTGTCTATGTAATTTTTTCTCTCTTAGATACTTCTGGATATTTTTTCTCTCTCCATTAGCAAATGTTTGCATGCTTTTCTCTCTTCTAATGTTAACTTTTAATAATTGTCTTGTATTTAATTAATTTAATAATTATTTTATTTAATTTACTCACCTTATTATATATTTTTTTCTACATGCAGAACAGGTGTGCGCTAGCTAGTGGTAAATTAAGCCCGAAGTGTGGCAAAATACGAGTTCAAGTGAAGTGTAAGGCGACTAGAATGATTGTTTTTCCCCGCAAGATTTAACAAAATGTCCCACGTTAGGCCTAAACGTAGTAAACAGTGATCTAGAGCAAAACGTGGAAAGATCGAATGGTGTAGGGTTAGATGAGAAAATAAGCGAAATATGAAACCTGAAATGGTAAATATAAAGGGCCAAGCCCAAACTACCAATACTAATACTGACTGGAAATATATAGTTTAATATAACGGTGACACTAAGTCGGTGGCTGTGAGGCGGTGGTTTAAGTATAAGACGACCCCAACCTACGCAGGTGCTTGATGATTTATGTTGTTGTCTTGCCCCATTTATCATATATATATAGATGCAT
The DNA here is from genome assembly GCA_024138025.1 of Combretum micranthum. Lineage (NCBI taxonomy): Eukaryota > Viridiplantae > Streptophyta > Magnoliopsida > Myrtales > Combretaceae > Combretum > Combretum micranthum. Next base: position 382,907 of record JAMXBD010000875.1, read on the forward strand.
TCCATGTAACTTCAAAGCTCAAATTCTATTCTCTACAAATTTACAGGCAATAGGCCGGAAAGGAAATTGGTTGGTCTATTACTACTTTCCAGGAACAATAGCATAAAGGCGTGTTTATCGCTAACAAGTGGATGATGATGATGCTGACTAGTATAAGTGGTGGACTTGGAAGAGGAGTTCGAGTAGTCTCCACGGCCTCCAACTCCAAGCTGATACTTCCTTCTTCTCCTTTCTCCACCACCACCGCCAGGTACTTGCTGCCGTCTTTCTTATCTTAGTGCATATGTGCTTAAACTTATTACCTTTACTTACTTAGGATGTGAACTTGGTGTAAAAAAAAAAAAAAAAAAAGTATATGCTTGTTAACATGTATAGAGATCAAAAGAAGAACAGATGTTTATACGGTATATGTGCAAAGTCTGGTTTGAATTTGTTTTTCTAAGCAAGGCACAATAGACCATACCCCAACCCAATTACATTTGAGAAGATACTAAAAGAAATTTCAGTCCCACTTCAAACTTGCGTACCCTCTAATCAGTTCATAACTTGCAAAGATGACAATTGATGAGCATTTTAATTCTCTTTTGGGCAGTCCTTCTCTTATCATAGCATTTTAACTAACATATACTCTATTTCCAGGGTTTCCCTGGATTCCTCTGTGTATGATAAGAACGTTGAGGAGATACCTCCGGCCCCAGAAAACGTGGTTCAGGCGGTCCCTGGTGAAATAATTCAGCCCGAATCTGAGGAATACTGGGTTCCACACCCACAAACTGGGGTATTTGTACCTCCCACTGATATTAATTCAGAAGAAGAGTCCTGTCGCAGCAGCTGATAATGGAATTGAGAATGAGGGCTCCGTGCTGGAGGAAGAAGCCTGGTTTCGTCCAACAAATGCCGAAGAACCTGAGAAACCTATCACTCTTGAACTTCCTGAAGCTGACTCCATCAACTAAAGTACCTTCTGTTTGAGTCTTAGGAAGGAGAAGGATATGCTAATCAAGATCATGTAATGTACAAAAACTAAAACTAGCAAAGAGGTCCCAGACTGCTGTTGATATGTCTACTTTTTGATTTCCTGTTTCATTATTATATATGACTATATCTTATCAGGGCATTACATAGACCATTCATGTGCATATCCTGTCATGACATCCCTCATCGGACAACATATAATCATTAAATGCAACTAAGTTTACACAAACGGAGGCATGGAGCCCTAAAAAAAGGGAAAAGAAAACATTGTGAATCGTGAGATATAAGATAAGCATACGAGTTTGTGTTCACAAATAACTTTCTACTTGCAAGGATCAAACTACAAAAAGCTTAAAGAAAGAGCACCCATGATGAAAAAATTATTACAGTCTAAATCTGCAGAAATTGCCTGGATTCTATATCTCATGAGGGCTTGTTCAGCGGAAAGAACAATGTAAAACAATCCGAGGTTCTGCTCTCCGATCCAAAATCAATTGCAGCAACTCCCCTTATTCCGCTAACCTGCTATGTGCCAAATTTGTATGAACCGGTCGATGTTCTGTAACTTTCGGTACTCTTTCAATTTGGACAATATTTAGCAACAATTAGTATCACAGTGAGACGGGAGGCCTGGTCCAATTTATGCAGCAAGTTCCCTGTTCCAAGTGTAATGATGAAGTTCCTCAAGTTCACATGTCCAAACCATCACATTGTAAGACTCGATTAGATGAAAGCTATTCCAATATCTGGGCTGAAGCAATATTGCGGGTATTTGTGGTGATTTTCTCCACCGTCCCATCCTTGATCTTCCCATTAAAAAAACATGAGGATGGCACTTACTTTGTAAGACTACCATATGCAACACAAGCCAAAAATTAGCCATGAGGCTTATGGTTATAACCCAGGAGCACAAGTCATAAAAAGAGCCTCTCGCCGTGATGCAGCAAGGAGATTTTGAACAGGGAATATTTGAAGCAACTCGATTCCCTACTCCAGATTTCAACATAAGAAATCATCCTCCTTACAGACTAAAGTCACTTGTTCACCACTGGTTCCTTTAGCCTGAAAATCATACATGACATTTTTAGCAGGGTCACATACAGTCACTTGACTTGTTTTAAGAGTTTAAAAATAATACGACACTTTTTTCCAGAGGGAGTTGAATTGCTTATATAAACCTCTACTCAATGCATAAGAACGTTTCTTAGAGTCAAATTACGTGTGGACTTGCATGGACTAGGAACAGTTAGAGGAAGAGAATTATCAGAAACAGTGTGAATAACTTATGAAGGGAGTTACAATGCAATAGGAATCAGGCGTGGTCATAAAACCGTCTCAATGCATGTACTCTTTCTTGGGGAGAGAGTGCGGTGCAGAGATTTAACACGAACAAGACATGAGCAAACTCCAACAATATGAAAAACCTTTTTGCTTAAACTTAAACATAAGCTTACAGATGTCATCAATCTACATGTGCAATATAAAAATTTCAACTTATCTAATGACAAGAGTTTAGTGTGATCATGACCCTTATATAGGTCGGATCCAAAGCTGCATGCTAGTCAGTAAAAAACACCCGAGAGGAGCTGATGTGCTCAAGATGGAGGAACGAAACAAAAAGAAGGCAGGCCAAAGTGCAACTCTGATTCAGTTGTAGAAACATACAACCCTGCCTCTCTAAAAACTAGTGCATTTTACTGCAAGAGAAAAGAGAATCTAGGCATAGTCATTCTGAACCTGCATCCTCGAATAAATGCACAACATAAAAGAAAAGTACATAAAATTCAGCCCACATGATAACACACACAGCAATATCAAAATGCCTAAATTTAACGGTCCAGAATGCCTTAAACTTGAGCCATCTCATACTTACAGTGCTTCTGTTCAAGGACAATCAGAGCATTTTGCAGCATAACTCTGGCCTTTCGATCAGGAGAGCACCCACTTTTCTCCATTTCATTGTATATGTCAGGCACCTGAATAAAAGCAGAAAGATACGCAAGGTATTCCCTCTTAAATCTTAATGATAATTACCTTAATAACAGTGGGAGAGCAAAATAAAATTAGCCTAACAGTCACCTTGTGGAACTTCCGTGCTCTAATCACTGCCTTCATAAGTGTAGTGTACGTCACCACATCTGGACAAATACCCTAATACATGGAAGCATGGTCAGGAAAAAGGATAATCAAGTAAGTCAAATGTACTACCACGCTGAATCAGCATTTGGATTCAGACTGACAGAATGAATTAAGGTACCTACACATTCTTTCATGTGATGATAGATAGAAATTGCCTCCAAATGTTTTCCAGCTATACCAAATGCATTTATCAACACATTCAACATAATAAGATTTGGTTCAATTCCTTCTGCCTCCATGAGCTGAAGCACCTTAAGCGTCTGCTCAAAAGATCCCTGGTGGCATATGATCAATTTTGTTGAGACATTCATGCAGACAAACATATCTTGTCACTCCAATACAGCCTGCTTGTAACCTTTACAAAGCAAATAATGTTAGTGAGTTTTATAAAAGTTGCATACCAGCTGAGCATAAGCATTGGCTAATACACAATACGTGTTGCTTGAAGGCCGAACACCCTTCGACTTGAGAGCAGATACGCACTCCTCCGCATTGTTGAACCTCCCATACTGCCCATAGATATCGACCAGTACCGCATAGATGATTCCAATCTCTTCATGGTCACAGAGTTTCATCTTGTCAAAAGTTGATTTTATCAAATCCCACTTCCCCTGCTCGCCTAGCCGGCTAATTAAGGTGAGCAAAATCTTAGGATCAGGATACAGCCCTTGTTCCTGCATGTCACCAAACAGGTGGAGAGCCTTATCGAGATGGCCGGCCTTGCAGTGCCATCCTATCAAAGAATTCCACGTGGCAACATCGGGCTCAACACCATCATCTCCTTTCATCCTCTCAAACACGCGCATCGCCTCACCTAACTGCCCGTACCTGCCAAAGGTATCGACGGCAGCATTGTAGATATGCCTGTCGGGTGCGATTCCGAGCCGACTGACCTCCTCCAGAACCCCAATAGCCTTCTTCCACATCCCATTATCCCTATAAAGACAAATCATCTTCCCATACACGAAAGAGTCCAACCGAAACCCTCGGTCCTTCATGGCGGCGATGACGGCCCATGCGTCCTCCAAGCGACCGGCCCGAACATAGTACTCCAGGAGTATGTTGTAGGTGCGTCGGCTCCTAGGAACACAGAGGCGGTCCATGAGAGCAAGGAGATTGAGAGAGGGGACTAAGAGGCCTTTCCTCAAATAGGCGGAGAGCAATAGATTGAAGAGGGAGGAGCGAGGCTTGAAACCGAAAGAAAGCATATCGTGGAACAAGGCTTCGGCTTCGAGGGTCCTTCCGAGGGTGGATAGGGTTTGGATCAGGGTGGAGTAAGCGAATGGGGTAGGGGTGGTGAGTGTGGCGTCCATCTGGGACAGAAGGGAGAGAGCCTCGTTCACGTGACCATGTTTGCAGTGGTGGTTAATGTACTGAGTGTATTGTTGTCGAGACAATTCGTGTCCGGCGTGTTGGTGTTGGTGTTGGTGGCTGCTAAGTTTGGGTTTGAGTAATAATTGGACGTGGATATGGATATGGGCATATCGTCCATCATCCTCGTGCTTGTGCTCATAATCTTACTCATGGAACGTCGTAAATACGAAGGAGGAGGAGGTATACAAGTGCAGGTAATCATCTTCCCACATACATCAACGTAACATTATTATAATTTGCTGCTATTCATTTCTGAACTGAATCCAATCCATCCTTGGTGGAAAAATATGCAGATATTTCTTCTGAAAAATATATAAAAGGATATTTCATTTTAGTTGGAAAAACTTTTCCAACCACCAAACTATTCCAAGCATCATCAATGAAATATTTAATACGACTCGTTCTAGTTTCCATAAGTCAAATAAAAAAAATAAGTTTATATATCATTACAATTGGATGAGAGATCCAGTCCTCAAACCTCTGGCTTGGGAAATAAAAAAGGTACCATTAGATTATAATATCATTAATAATAAATTTATAATTTATGTGAATAATTTTTAGGTATAATCACTTTAAAAATATTCTATACTTTTTTTTAAGTAAATTAATGTATAAAGTTTCAATTTTAGTGATTTAATACTTTTTTTTTTCTAATTTAGTTTCAATTTAGTATCACGGTTACTTTTTTTCTTTTTCCATTTTAGTATTTATTAGCTTTAATTGTATTTTAGTGCTTATACATTAATTTTAATGCATTAGTTTTTATTCACTTATTAGTTAGTTAAAAATTAATATTTTACATTTCTTAATTGATATATTATTTTAAATTTTAAATAAAGTTATGTATCAATTCAATAGGAATTAATTGTTAATGCAACTAATATATTATTTTAGAGATAAAAAATTAAATTAACTTTTGCATGTGATCTTTGATTTTAATAAAATCTTATATCATTAGAAAGCTCTTAACATCAATTTTATTTGAAGATAAGATCTTACTATGTGTTTGAAGATTACACAAACCAAATAAAATATTAAAATGATTATAATTTGTAAATCGAATATCATTTGGCTTGTAGCATGAATTTCTAAAGTTTTGAACAATACATCTCTATGTATTATAAGATTTTTTTTAGATTTTTCTAGATTCCCCTAAAAACCTTTATGGATTGTTAAAAAAGGGGAAAAGGAAATTAATATTGCTTTTTCTGAAAAAAAAAATTACAAAAATATCACTATGATAAAAATAACTCTATAATAGGTAAATTAAAAGAGACCTCGTCATTAGTAGCCGATCTCGTCTCTTCAAGAGATTGACCTCGTTTCTTGGAAAGAAGAGGTTGAATCAAGTCATCTTCAACCTCCTCTCTTGAAGAGACGAGGTCAGCCACTAATGACAAGGTCAACTTGCCTATTCATGAGATTATTTTTTCTTCTGATGGATTTGTGTAATTTTTTTCTTAATCCGTTAAATAAGTCCTGCATTGATCTTAGAATGAAGAAATTTATATTAATTAACTCATGTATCTGTATTAAGGGAGGATTTCTTTAACAATTTCACAAGATTTTTTTATGGACAATACAAAAAAAAAAGCAACAAAAAAAAGTTGAAAATCTTAATTGTTTTTTTAAATACATGCAAGAAAAACACCAGAGTGTTGAATAATTTCAAATGCACTTATAAGGGAAAACATCTTTGTTATTATGCTAAGTCTTTTCTATTGGTACTCCCAGTAGCTTAAAGGATTGTTAGATTAAGTTGTGATGCAGATCATAGTTCATAGTTTCCTATCTATCAAAATTTGAGGAGAAATCTTCAATAACCCTAAAAGATTTTGAGAATTATACACAAGTCTAATACTAGAGCACGAGCTAGAGGATTATAGAATCTTACTATCAAAGTCCTTGAAGATAGATTGGACCTTAATGAAGCCAAGTTAGTTCTCATTTTGAATTGCATGATGATAACACTTATGGAATGAAATTTTTTTTGTTTTAAGTATGTTAGAAGATTGCAAAGTTCACAAAAATATCAACACAAGTTTGTGGTGAAAACTATATTGGGAACAAAGCGAAGAAGTGGGAATATAATCGCGTTAAATACCAAGAATTGCAAGATTACTTATATTTTAAAGAGAACCATGCATGAATACAACCCTTTTTAGAAGTCGTGTAGGGACCAATTTCACCGTTTAATTTTATTTCATTAGTTTATTTTGGTAAGGTTATTTTAGTAATTTATTGAATTTTTGAGATCTTTACAAGTTACAAGTTAACATCCGATGTCATTGATGATAATTCTCTTTTGAAATCAATAATAGCTTTTTTTTTTTTTTTTTAGTTTTGCTCTAAAACTGAAAGCCTTACACTCCTATCAATCAAGATGCTTAGACTAATAGCCACTACAAAAATGAGTGATCTTTGTGTATAATATCAATTATTCACGAATGTCATAGAAATCTTTCTTTTCGGTGTGCGATATCCCATACTAAAGATTTCTTTATCCTAATAGCCTTAAAATCTTAATTTCTTTTTTAGAATTGGGAATTCTATCAATTGATTTGTTAATAGTTATTCAGGTACACTAGTGATACTCCTCCCAAGCATATCATTTATTGGTATCATTTGACCATGAGTAGTTTAATTAATATTCCAATGATTATCCTCTTAGGTATATCAACATTGAAGGTGTTCAATGTGAACGACTTGGACATTCAATTGGATAAGGTATATGATGTAATAGCCTCAAAATAGAAGTGTAATTCTAATATAAAAATACGCCTTTTTGGTGTAATTGGCTTGGAGATTTCTCAGAACTCCAAAATTAAGTGGTGCTCTGGTTAGAGCAAACCCAGGATGGATGATCCCTTGGAAGTGCTGACAACAAAAAGACAAAATCATGAGGCATATAGCCAAAAGCAGACAATACCTCAATGGGTAAGTTTCGAGTCGTTACACATGCTTCTGATATCTTGATTGTGCCTGAGAGTGCACTGAAAGGGCTAGTGTACTCGATCCCTGCCCAGGGTGGTCTGAAGGCTTAGGAGTTCTCCTCCGCTGTGGTTGAAGCCTAGAGTGGCAGGTCGTGATAAATGGTATCAGAGCAGTGATCTAAACAATGTAATGAAACTGACGGGGATGTTAGTTCTACCAAATGGGGGGTATAAAATCCTCTCAAATTAGATGATGGAACTCTAATCACAAAAACACATTTTCGATTAATTGCTTGGAGTTTGTTAGAAACTCTAAAGTAAACTATCGTTGGCAGAGCAATCCTAGGATTGATAACCCCTTAAAAAGCGTTGGCATCAAAAGGACAAAACCATGCAGTATATGATCAAAACGAACAATACCTCGATTGATAGAGTTCCGAATCGTTATACAGTACCTCTGATATCCTAGTTTTGCCTGTGAATATATCGGGAGGGCTAGTGTACTTGACATCACAATCTCTGCCTAAAGTGACTAAGGGCCTAAGAACGCTCCCTCTGCTGTGATAAAGCCCGTAGTGGCAAGTCGTGATAATGAGTAAATGGAATAATATAATAATTGGTAAAGATTATCACACTTATCCTATGAAATACTATTGGAGGAATATCTATTGGCTATCGTATGGTGATCCAAAGCCACTAAGCCATATTCTAAGAACATGGGAGACTAAAACAACATGGCAGTGGAAGGCCAAGTGATGTAATCCAAGCAAACGTAACATAATCGACTGAACAACTCAGAAGTGGCCGACCACCTAAGTGGGTTAGTAATGCAACTATGGCCGAGCTTAAGGATCTTTCTACCTAAACATGCCCGTCAACAATGTTTAATCATTCAATTTATTTCAATTAATTATTATTCACAAATAATAAATTGTCAAGTCTGATAAGTGAATATGAAAAAATTAATGAAATAAGTAGAAATTTTAGTTTGTATAAATTGAAAACCGTTAAAATTCGAATAGGAAAAAAAAAAAAAAAAGAGAGTTAAGAATCAATATAGAATAATAAACAAACATTGCAGAGTTAAAAGACACTTTTCTCCGACATTGATACGCAATAAATTCTTATAAATTTGATTCAACAAACCTCCAAAATTGAGCCTTTTTTCCCACAAGCCATGGACCTACATTTTGTTAGATCCAATCCAATCAATAAAGGCGGTCCATTGCACTCTACTCTAGAAATTCACAAAGCACAACCTGCTAGAACAAAAAGGGCAATCAAATCTCAAGTACATTCACCACGTCGGAGGACTCGAAATTCTGCGGGTAGTAAGCCAAATCTTTCTTTTTACAACTTTACATAAAAAGGACAGGAGTTCCCAAGCTCTATCATAACACAAAACAAACTAGGGGAAATGCTAAATATTATTTATTACAATGAATGAGATCGTATTCTTCTTCCCTATTTCAAGTATGCTAGACAGATCCGGTCAGTAACAACTCTCATTTCTCCTCAAACTCAACATCAATAATATCAGGATCGGACTTTGGAGGACCAGCCCCTTTACTGCCTTTGGAGAAGAAGTCTCCTTTAGGTTGCCACACAGTGTTTCCACAGCCAGAACAGCGGATAACTTGGTTCTTGTAGCCTACAAACTGCCGTTTACAAGCTGGACAGGCACCCTATGCAAGTAGACAACATGATGAGTGTTTGATCACAGCAGCATGACCAAAGAAATTAGCTTACAGATGTACTTGGAACCTTCCAACACTTCTTGCAAGTATGCCAACCAGGAAGGATTCGGTTTCATCCTTCCGGGGTGAAGATTGAAGAACAATAGTAAAATTTGTGCTAAAAATTTCCGGAGGATCATAATACAGTATAAAGAACCTTATCCAATGGTAAAGGCAGAAAGTGTAAAAAGATACATGCCAATGTAAGCATACTAGATCAAATAGGACCACAAACAACTACGTGATATGTTGGCAGGACCTTGATAACTAAAACCATAAGATACAAATAATAATATCATAAAGCTACCAACGATATCCAACAAAGTACAATAAGGAGTTGCCCAGAAAGCATAAAATGACCAAATAATAAAAATAAGAACAAAATTCAAAACTGAATATGTTATTACAAGGAAGCAACTCAAATGACAACCAGTAATTTGTTGAATTGACGATTCTTATAATATTATAAAAATTAAAGCAAGAACAAGTTTGTTGAGTATATGCAAAACATTAGCATATTTCCTGGGGTCACATACCGCAAAATCAATTTTCTTTAATGGTATGAATTTATCTATTGTCAAATCACTCTTGACAAATCACACTAAAAATTCATATTCCTGCAAATAATTATTTCCTCAAGACATTTACACATAAATGGAGGTAGCTTCCTGTGATACATTCCCGCTTATGCACCACTTATTTTTACCTCATTAACACAAATTCAGCAAGATCCTTGGATCATGTGTTTGAATTAACAATGATAGAAACGGAAATGAACTGAAGATATCAATTAGGAGGAGGTCATCACTTCTAATGCCACAAGATTCTTTCCCAGGCTTTTATGGAAAATGAAGCATCTAAAGACTCTCAAGGCAAAGAGTGAACAAGTGGGAGAAAATTCAAGTAATTAATTAGTTAGCTTTTTTAAGGGTGTATTTTTTAGATTCCTAGAATTAGACCTATACAACTAATATTCCTTTTTGGTTAGGAGACCCACATAAATGAGATTTGACTTGATTAGTTTACTAAATTGATGTTAGGGCTGCTATGAATAAATCTGACCTTTGTACACGTTATTTTATGAAATATACACAATTCATTCTCCTAAATTCTAAGATGGTATCAGAGCTTCAGGATTTTTCTAGGAAAGTATAACCTTTGTCCTTCATGATCTGTTTTCTGCTATCATAAACAGAGTTTTTCTCCTTTTATTTTGGCCCTTTTCCACAAGTCCTATAATTAACAGTTTTCAGCCTTCAATGCTCAAACTTTTTTTTTTTTCCCTGCCCCCTTTCCTTCTCTAGTTCCTCAATCAATCAGCCTTCATTGCTGATTGTTTCTACTCTTAGTAACTTTTTCGGAGCAGAACCTTCTTGGGGCTGCTATTTTTGTATCTTTTAGGCAATATATCTTTTGCTCATTGGAGACCAAGGACGATATCAGAGATAAAAAAGGATGGTACTGCTACTGTCATTCCATCGAATGTAGGCGGCAGAACTCCACCACTGGGAGAATTACAAGCCATTCAGGCTGCCTACAAATTAGATGGAAAGAATTACCTCAAGTGGTCCCAACTTGTTCGTACAATCTTGAAAGGCAAAGGGAAGACCAGCCACCCATTAAGCATGGGACTGAAGCCTGGAGATCCCAGTTTTGGAGTATGTTATGAAGAGGATTCCATGATCATGGTGTAGCTATGGAGTCCTATGGTGCCCAAGATAAGTGATATCATAATGTTCATGACTACGGCCAAGGACAGTTGGGATGCGATCCAACAAACCTGCTCGAAGGCCAAGTACGTGGCTTGAGTGTATGAGGTGAAGGTTAAGACTATGGCCGTGAAGCAAGGAAGCAAGACTGAGACAGGATATGCCAACCAATTGAAATCTCTATGGCAAGAACTTAATCACTACAGGGTGATTCAAACTAAGTGCCCGAATGATGCAGCTATACTTAAGGACTTTATTGAACGAGATAGAGTCTATGATTTTCTCGTTGGTCTAAACCCCAAGTTTGATCAAGTCAAGATTCAAATTCTTGGAAAGCAGAAATTTCGTGTTTTAATGAAGAGGTGGCACTTGTCCGAAGAGAAGAAAGTAAGACAAACGACTGATGCCTGAACCATAGCATAGATGGTTCAACAATGGCAGTCAGTGATAACAAATTAACCATGGAGAGGGTGGTCTTGAAGCAAGAAAAAATAACCAAGTGAAGCCTCGGAACCGTGAGGAATTGTGGTGCACCTATTGCAAGAAGCCTCGCCACACACGTGAAAAATGTTGGAAGCTTCATGGAAAGCCTCCAAGCCGTGAATGGAGTTTGAAGGGAGACTAAGCAAGAAGTAGTAAACAAGTCCATATGACTGGAACACCATAAGGTGAAACCGCAGCATAGGAGGCAAGTCGCGTCAACCAAGAGAAGATTGAAAGGGTGAGGTCTCTTATCAACAGCCTTAAACGGCCTTTAAGTACTTGTTCTTTAGCATATTCAGGTAAATTTCCTTTTCCCTTTTAGATTAAATGCCTCAAATATAACATTTACCAACTCCTAGATCATGGGTTCAGGAGCCATAAACCATATGACCCATTCATCCAATTGTTTCTTGACCTATGTCCCATGTCCTAGCAGTAGGAAAATAGCCACGGCTGATGCATCTCTAATAATAGTGGCTAGTGTAGGGGATGCCAGAATAAGTCTATCATTGACCTTGAAAAATGTTCTTCATGTCCCTAAATAATCTACATATATTGTGTCTATATAAAACTCATCCAAGATTTGTCTTGTAGTGTGGTTTTTCACTCTAGTTGTTGCGTATTTCAGGACAAGGATTCAAGGAAGACCATTGGACGTGCTAAGGAACGAAATAGCCTCTGCTACATAACCAAGTCAGTTGAATATGACCAAGAGCAAATTACCTCATTTTTTTCATATCCGAGTCAATTCATCATATAAAGAGAAAATCCTTGTTCACCACTTTCGGTTAAGACATTAGTCATTTAGGGTTATTACATTATATTTCCCTCGTTGTTTACAAGTTTGAATGCTGAAGATTTTCATTGTAAAGTGTATGAACTTGCTAATGAAAGCGTGTAACTTTTTTCGATTAGTTTAAAAAAAGTTTTGTTCCTTTCTATCTTATTCACGGTGATATTTGGAGACCATCTCCTATTCCTAATGTTTTTAAGGCACGATGATTTGCTCTTTCATTGATGATTGTACTCGTGTTACATGGCTTTTCTTGCTTAAACACATCAAAAACCAATTTGAGGCTAATATAAAAAAGTTTAGATCAGATAATATCAGGGATTACTTCAATCAAATTCTTACCCCATATATTCAAAAAAAAGGGAATAATTCACGAGTTATCTTATGTTGGGGTAGCTGAAAGGAAAAAAGTCATCCATTTGAAAAAACCCAAGCCCTGTTGTTTAATAATCATATGCCTAAGACTTTTTACGAGGAAGCATACTTAAGACCTTTTAGGAGGAAGCAGCACTTACGGCCACTCATCTCATAAATCAATTACCTTCTAGAGTCTTGGGGTTCAAGAGTTTATGGATATTCTCTCGTCCTTTTACCTAAATCTAAACACTATAAATAATCTTGTCCTAAAAGTTTTTGGGTGTACATTCTTTTCATGTCTATAGTCAAAACAGAGGGAAATTGGATCTAAGGGCTATAAAATGTGTTTTTGTAGGTTATTCTTCAAAAAAAAGGGGTATAAATGCTACCACCCTTCATCAAAGAAATTATATGTCTCAGCGGATGTCATGTTCAATGAACAAGAGTCTTATTTCACCAATCCTCATCTTTAAGGGAAGAGTTCGTCTAAGGAAGATAAGAAAAGTTTCTTTTATCTTGATTTGTCAGTGAACCCTAAAGCTTCTTCTAAACCCATGTCTGCTCCTGAACCTATGTCTGAATCTCAACCAATGTTTGAACCTGAATCTATGTTTGAGTTTAAACCCATGTCTGAGTCTAATCCTACTCATAGAAAAAGGAAATTTGATAAGGTGCTTGCATGGAAAAGAAAGTTGTTTCTATATTGATGCAGGTTCTAGAGCCCGACCCAGATCCTTTGAATGAGGTAACAATTTCTAAGCCTTCATTACAAGATGAACTGAAGTTCAAGTGAATGATCATGATCAGGACCTACCAATGGCCATCAGAAAAAGAACCAAAGAATACCAGAATGACCAATATACCCTCTTGCACACTTTTTATCCTTTAAAAGGCTCCCCCCATTTCATAGAGCCTTTTTTATAAGTACAAATACCATCACCATTCCTACCAACCTATCCAAGGCGTTATCTAATGAAAAATGGAAACAAGCTATGAATGTGGAGATGAAAGCTTTAGAAAAGAACAAGATTAGGAGTTGGTAAAATTCAGCCGAAAAGAAGTCGCTAGAATGTAAGTGGGTGTATACAGTAAAGTATAAAACAAATAGGTCTATTGAGATACGAGGCCAGATTGGTGGCCAAAGAGTACACACAGACTTACGGGATTATTACCTAAAAACGTTTGCTCTTATAGCCAAGATGAATACAGTTAGAGTGTTGTTGTCTCTTGCAGCTAATTTTGGTTGGAAGTTGCAATAATATGATGTCAAAAATGCATTCTTAAAGCATTGGAAGAGAGATCTACATGGATGTTCCATCAAGTTATGGAAAGAACTTGGATGGTAATACCGTGTGTAAGTTAAAGAAAGCAATATACGATCTCAAGCAATCACCACGAGCATGGTTTAGGAGATTTGTTAGAGTGACATTGGCCATAGGATACAAACAAAGTTAGGAAGGTTACACACTATTTATTAAATACTCTTCATCAAGGGAAGTTACTGCTCTTTTGGTGTATGTAGATGATATAATTGTAATAGAAGAAGATGATAAAGAAAAACAAGTTCTGAGTTAGTGTGTTGGTTAAGGGGTTTGAGATTAAGGTGTGGGAAGGTTAAAGTATTTTCTAGGAATTGAGGTAGCACGCTCTAGGCAGGGAATTTTTATCTCTCAACAGAGTACATTACAGATCTTCTTAAGAAGATAGGCAAGGCTGCATGTAAGCCAATAAGCACTCTTATAGATCTAAATGTCAAGCTTGGAATAGTGGAAAGGATCCCGCAGATGACAGGGAAATGTATCAACGCTTGGCAAGAAGACTCATCTATCTCTCTCATATACGACCAGATATGGCATATGCAGTAAGTGTAATAAGTCAATTCATGCATAGCCCAAAAGAAGTTCATTTGCAGGCGACTCTTAGAGTACTCCAATATCTTAAAGGAACGCCTAGGAAAGGAATCATATACTGATGCTGATTATGCTGAATCTACTATTGATAGGAGGCCGACGTTAGGGTATTGTACCTTTCTTGGTGGGAACCTTGTGACCTAGAAAAGTAAAAAACAGAATGCAGTGGCTTAATTTAGTGCTGAGATAGAATTTTGGGCAATGGCTTAAGGTGTGTGCGAACTACTGTGGCTAAAATTATTCTTGAAGATCTGAAGATTAAATGGGAAGGCCCAGCGAGACTCTACCATGACAACAAGTCTGCAATCAACATAACCCACAAACTAGTACAACACAATCGAGCAAAGCACATTAAGGTCTACAGAAACTTTATTAAAGAGAAGTTGGAGAGTAGATTAATTTGTACGCCTTATGTGTCTACACATAGTCAACTTGCTAATATTTTGACAAAAGGGCTAAGTAGTTTAGTTTTTCAAACTATTATATCCAAGTTGGTAATGGGAAATTCCTATTCACCAACTTGAGGGAGATATAGGAAAATACAAGTAATTAATTAGTTTTTTTTTTTTTTTAAGTGTATTTTTATATTCTTAGAATTAAACCTATACAGCTAACACTCTTTTTGTTAGGAGACCCACATGAATGTGGGATTTAACTTGATTAGTTTCTTAAATTGATGCTAAGGCTGCTATATATAAATCTAACTTCTGTCCACGTTATTTTATGAAATATACATGATTCATTCTCCTAAATTTTAAGAACAAGATGTATTGGTTTAAAGAATTAACAATTGCTTGCATATTTCTAGTGTATATTAATTGGCCAAGATGGTAAAATATATGACATGCCAATACACACAATTGTTGAGATAGTCCCACAAGTTTGGAAGTGATTCAGTGGGAGAAAGAGTAAGAGCAATTGACAAGACCTAACAGCTAAAGTTTGTTGCACATCTCAAGAATTCTGAAATGGCCTAGAATGGTAACTTGCAGCACCTAAAGAGAAAATAATAAAATAGAAAAGGAAAAAAAATAAATACAAAAAGAACTTCAACTATTATACCTTAATGACAAGATTATTAGCAACAGCCCCAATCAGAAGAGGACCAGCAAAAGGCAGTACCCATGTAGCAAATATCAACACTCGGAAAAGCCATCCAGATAATGCAAACCAGAGGAAGAAAAGTGTCTACACAAAGCAAAAGGTAAATGTGAATAATGTAAGCGGAATAAACCATAGTGTTTGAAATTTTCTTGGTGAAAGCTGAAAAATAGTGCTATGATGAGAACAGATTATACAGATATCCACAAGCATGATGCAAGAACCAAGGCAAAAACTGTCGACAGATGCAAATGCAAGTGCAACTGCTTTTTATCAGAAAACTGTCATATGGAGCATTCAATTATAAACCAGCTCTGAGTTTGCGCTGCAGCGTCATTTTAAAAACCCCATACATCGACTACTCAAGCTATACATTGAGTAACTTGGCAAAGTGAGTTAAATTTAACGGCATCATGGCCTAAGATGAAATTCTGATTACATTAACAGGCAAAGGCTGGAATCCAATATACAGCATTGAAGAAGGCTTGTCATTAAAAAACAATAACACTAGGAGAAAGTGCACTGAAGAAGGCTTGTCAATATTTATGCCATTTTTATTATTCTTCCCTCTTTCTCGATGAATAAGTTTTCATCTCATTTGAATACTACCAGAGAAAGATTAGAGATATGGACCAGAAAGAGAAAACAGGAGCAGCACAGCAACCGATACTAGTACCTTAACCAAAAAAAAAAACTGATACTAGTTATCAATCGTGAAACACTTGCACTAATGTGTAACATTTTCAGAGCATAATCTAAACAAGTGAACAAGAAAACTATAGGTGTAAGCAACTCAAGTAAGCTCCTTAAGCCTGCTCAATAGAGTAAATGACGAAACACTTGCAATTCTATTACATTCTTTCAGAAATGGTCACAGTCAACAAGCATTAGTCTAGGTGTTGGTAGGTGCATGAAGCAGTTCTTCAAACGGATAAAACAGCAGACTAATTCAAAAACAACACAATATTAAGCTTGAGTGTAAGCCTATCGGGTTCAACTTCTTCCAGTTGAAGCTCAGCTACAGTATATTCCAACAAGAATATATAGGGAGCTGAAGTCGAGTAGAGAAACTTCATATACAATACTAATACCATATTCAATTCCAATGATTCAAGAACTTTTTTTTTTTTCTCGGTCACAAAAGACGCACATACAGTAAAAATGGGAAAAAAAGAAAGAAAGAAATGGTATACTTAACAGCAAAGCCTCTTCCAAGCGGCGTGTCAAGAAAATCATTCAACTCCTTCCTGTACTGAAATCGAAAGAAAAAACACACTTAATTAATCCTTAAAGTATTGAACAACGTCATTAAGATTAGAAGTATAAAGAGAGAGAGTGAGAAGAGAGAAGGGATATACTCGGGGCCAATTTCTGGAGAAATCGAGAGAGAAGGTGCGCCAGCGCTGTTGAATTTCAAACTCACGGTCGATCTGGCGAGCACGGTGGGCAGCGGATTCTGCGACTGCAGAGAGGCGGCGGGAGAGGGAGTACTGCCTATCGAGGCGTTCGGCGGTTTTCTTGGCTTCGAAGAGGAAGAGCTCGAATCGGTCGTTGGCAGTGCGCCAAGCATCTTTCCATGCCTCACCGGAGGCCACGCGTTTCGCGAAATTGTCGAAATCGTTGCGGCGGAAGGCGCGTACACTCACAGTTACGGGACGTAGGGTGGTGGTATTGGTGACGGGGCGTATACGTGGAGGTAGAGGCGGGATGGGGTTCCGGTAGAAAGTTGCGGAGGTAGTGGTACTCATGGCCACACCACACCATTAGCGTCATTTGGCCACACCACACAGCACTAAAAATCAATTAATATATCAAATAAAATAAAAAAAGAGTTAAAAGTGTAAATCTAATTAAAATAAACCTATTGCCTAAAACAATATTTATTTATTTATTTAAGAGTAAATTGCATGATTACTAAACTCCAAATAAAAATTATATAAGTATAGAAAAAACTAATTACTTAAATAGTATTGCATCTTCAAAATAAGATATTGAATTTTTTTTTTTTATATTTCATGTTGGACATAAGATACTCATGTAAATGATATATGTGATCACATCTTGCACAAGCAATATAGACATGCATCGCTCATCTCAAATAGGATGCACAAATTATCCTAACTCATTGGATCGCATCTTAGTTATGTGATACGCACGTAAATCTATGTATCTTACACCTCAGATGCAATATAGCAACACTATTTAGATAATTATTTTGTCTAATTTGTATTGATATAATTTTTTCCATAAATAACAGACATGTGTTTCACCTTTTATTTATTCATTATAGCATAAAAATTCAATTACCTAGGTCGTGTTTTTAATTTTTATTTTTTCACTTGATCCAACATTGTACTATGATTTGAAACTACTTGTAATTTCAATTTTTTTCTCATAAATGGATTGGTTCGATCAAAAGTAAACAGATGGTGTTGGTTTGAAATCTAAAATCACACCGTTTTATTTTTTTTTAAATCCAAAATATATTTTTTCTTTTAATTATTTTATGATGGATAAAATCTCTTTTTACTATAAATTTTACATATTTATTTGGATAAATAATTAATTTAAAATATTATTGCTTGTATTTGTATTAGTATTAGTAATAAGAAATGTAATTGAAATCTCTCAATATAATGTATATTATTTTAATAAAATAAAAAATCATTTAAGCCACAGACCGAATTATTCTTTTTTTCGATTTGAAAAAATTACGAACTAAACAGTAAAATTAGTTCAAATTTAAAAGAAAAACTTAACCTTAATTATATTACTAACAATAATCTTGTGCATTCTTCTTTTTCAATTGCGTTTTTTTATCATGAATATTGGATTGTCCCTTCCAATAACTTGGTATTTAATATTTTAATATTATACATCCTTAATAATTTTATAACCTATATAAGATGAAGGGTAAAAAACAAAAACATAATTTATATTTTTGTACTTTTACAAACAAGTAATATTAGTTTTATTTTTAATAAATACATTACCTATGTTTTTGTACTTTTGCAAACAAGTGAATTGAGTTTTAATTTTTGATAAATACACCTTCACATTAGGTTAACAATAGATAATGGCTTTTTTTTTTTTTGTTTTCGTTAAATTTATTTGATAATATTACCAACCAATAAAAGAGTCATATATGTCTATTATTTGTATAGCAACAATAGTTTGTGTGTGTGTGTTTGATGCAATAGTTACATGTTGGCTTCATGACTAATTTCATTAGGATTTTGATGTTTCAAGCGTTGATGTGTTTTCCTATCTCTATGATGAGTTGGCACTCAACATATGCCTTATAATTTTGAATGCTCACTCCACTGAGATTTACTCTAGTTGCATTTAGCCCAAAATTTACTTTTGCCTTCGCACATACGCTTCAAAAGTAAGTCATGTAATAATGCGTCTTCTTTATTAATTCACATTGTATTATTGCAGCTTCTTCTTTTGCTTTTCTTTTTTCCTTGTGGAATCTAAAGTTCATTCGCTGAAACTTGAAATTGGGTTGCAAGTTAGCCTTATTGGCCTACTTTGCGTCATATCACATACATACACGTTTGCAGGGTATAACTTGCACGTATATTAGGATCATGTTCATTACAAACATAGTTAAGTCCTTACTTGGAGTTCTCACACAAAACATTAAACACATCGACAACATTATCAATAATAAGATCTGTAGTTTCTTGTTTAATAAATACAACAATCTTTCATAGGCATCTTTAAAAAGAAAGAAAGCAATGGACATAATCATATTTGATAAATGCAATAAATATACATTTAATGATGAGACATAATATGTATGTGGTGAAATTACAAGTCGCATGAAGCTACAAGTGTGAGAGATAAGTTTGGTGATGGTGTGAATTTTTATATGATGGCATTGCTTCATAATGATAAAAATAGCAAAAAAAAAAAAAAAGACACCAAATAAGTGGTAGCAATCTTAATATTGAAGATTTCATAATTAATCATTTTTGTACACATTTAGGCTAGAAACCTTATTATTGATATGATTCATGAGAAAATATTTCAAAGTTTTTTTTTCTTTTTTTCTATGTATAATATTGACAAAATCCATGAGAAAGTTGCCGAAAGTAAACTCAAGAAACAAAAACATGTGTGCTTTAGTTAATACGTAATGTTTACTTTTATAGTAGTTCTATTAAATAATGTCTCTAGACAAGTACGTGAAAGGTGATTTAAGTGTTTTCTTTTGCTCACTCCTCAAGTTTCCAATAGCAGTGTTGTGTTTTTAGGGATAAAGAAAAAATTAATAACAATTCAATAAACAATTATAAAAATACTATTGCATTAAAGATAATCCTAAAAAAGGTAAGTTAAACCCATCATTTGAAGAAACAAGTTTGAATTGTAATGAACTTGTTCTTTCAAAAGATGAATTCATGTGTTAACTTGTCTCTTTGGAAAATGAGTTGAAGACAACTCCAATAAACTTATCTCTTAAAAAGATAATTTCAATATTACTCAGACTCGTATATTGAATGGGTGGGTTCAAAGGATGGGTTCAAGTTACCTGTTGTAGATGTACAAATCTGCTTACAAAGGCCTTGAGCCTAATTCTTATTTGGATTTAACTCTTTGGGCTAATGTGACAGGGCTTAAAGAGTTAGGCCCAATTCAATTGGGATGATCATGGGAGTTTTGGCATGGAAGGCTTGGAGTAGGGCCCGTTGGAATTGGCCTCCCAATTCCAACCTTTCTCAAGTTGGCTCACACACATTGTAAATGAAGGCCTTGATGGGCCTGGGTCCATAAGGGAGCCCATATTCATATCCATAATGAGAGGGACTCATCCTGCCGTTGGTTGTCTGTCTCATCTGACGGACGACATCGATGGCCAGATTCTCTATAAATACCTTGTCCTTACCTCATTTGGACAAGGTGAAATCTTGGACAAACACCGCGTGCTGTCGGATTTCCATTTTTGAATCGATTACTTGACTCACTCAAGAACGCACACGATATTCGTGGTACTTAGTGAGGTTGATGCTCAATAGCTCCCTCGCCTGTCACACGTGTGTTAGAGCCTATTGAGATTGCCTACTCCTCCTCCCTACACGATACTCTCTTGATCATCCTATCACGTGTTGTTTCCCTAGGTCACGCGTAGCGCGATAGTCACGCGACACGCACGTGATCGTTGCATCCGGATTCATACCCACACATTTTTGGCGACTCCACTGGGGAAAGGGAAATCAACACTTGTGTGATGGCACCTCCAAGAAAGAGACCTACCGATCCCACTGAGGTACAACTCAAGAACTAATGTTAATCCGAGGCTACTGAACATGACATGCCAGCACTTGAGGATGTGAACCAACCTACTGGTGCTCAAATCGACAATGCTGCGATCTTGCGTGCTGTGCAAGAAAATACCAAGCAAGTCAATCAATCAATGCAAGAGTCTGCAAAACAATTCCAACAATTCATGACAATATTTGCTCAGTACCTGCCTGGAATAGCTGCTATTGCTGCCACGCAACAAGGTGCGACTTCGTCGACCCCTGTTGTTGTTGCGCAACAACGCGCTTCTCAGGCACCTCAAGTTGCTCCACCTGCTAATCCTACTCCTATTCCTGAACAAGATCCTACCAGAGTTGGAGAGCAAATCCCTCCATTAGAGCCTGTAATCACACAACCGCTTGCACCTCAGGTAATGAATACTGGAATTCAACTTGGAACACCATCAACTTCCCAGCCTGCATTACATGCTCAACTTGGAGGATCTTCATCCTCACAGGCTACACCACCAATTGTCATTGGTGGACCCACTGTTCAACCCAATGCAACTTTACTCCAAACGGCCACTCCAGCTACACCAGTTGAAGTTACTACTTCAACTCCTAAAGGTACTTTCGTCACGAAGGAAGATCTGGACATGTACCTAAGGGAAATACAAGCTAAGTCTGATGTGGGAGTATTGGATCTCAAGCTCCCATACAATCAACGTATTGCTGCTAAGCCATACCCTAGGACTATGTGAGTCCAAATTCATGCTATTCAATGGTAAAAAGGGAAGTGCCAAGGAACATTTGTTGAAGTTCATTGAAACACTAGAGGTTTATGGATTTGATGATGATTTAAAGTTGAAAGAATTTTCTAAGTCCCTCACAGAGAAAGCGTACACTTGGTACGTCAATCTTCCCCCTGGATCTGTAGATTCATGGGCAACCATGTGCAAAATGTTCCTAGAGAAATTCTTTCTCCACACAAGAACGAGTGACCTTGACTGATATGGGACGAATCCGTCAAAAGCCCAAGGAAGACTTGATGGATTATATTGAGCGCTTCAGGAGCGTTCACTAGACATCCAAGACATATGTGATGAAAGAGAGCTGGTGAAAATTTGTATCCAAGGCATGTTTACTGAGTACGCGTGCATCTAGAAAATCTTTCTTTAGCTTCATTCTCCACTCTGGTTGAGAATGCGCGAAGGACTAACAATTCTGTCGCGACAGAGAGGAGGAAATATGAAGTTTAACAAAGAGACCATCGGTGAATTTGGCTCAAAGTGAAGATTTCAAAGAAGGGAAGAAACCAAGAGTTGAGAAGCCCAAGGGTGAGAGGGCAAAAGAAGCACAACATATCCTTGCTCAATGGGAAAGGTGTACGCTGTGCTAGATCAGTGGTTAAGAGATGGAAATCTCAAACTCCCAAGAGTAGAACGTTTGCCAACTCAGGAAGAAAAAAATAATCCTAAATTTTGTAGATTTCACAGGATTGTGGGGCATCCTACTAAGGATTGTTTTACTTTGAAGAGGATCTTTAATGAAAGAGTTGAGAATGGTGAACTTATCATCGAGAATAATGATGTCAGGAATAACCCACTTCCAGCTCATGGCAATCAACGTGGTGCTGTGAATGCCATTACCCATGATCCTACTATAATGGAGTCAACAGACACACAGCTAGTTGGGGGACATGAAGAAAATGACAATACACTCAAAATTGAAACTCATGGGGATGATAATGTCATCTTTACTTTACTAAAGACTTCAAATTTTAAGAATTTCTTTGATCTCCTTGGATTTGATGATCATGCACGATTTGCAGCAACGACTGTACTTAACCAAATTGCGCAAGGTCATTATAGTGGATGCGACATAGTTCAACCTAAGAAAGGAGTGGTCTCTACAAGGGATTATGCAATTACATTTACTAGAACTGATGCACACTTGAAGAACTTCAATCACAATCGTCCTTTGTATGTAGAGAGTATACTCAATGGTTACCCCATCAAGAGGACATTTATCGATAATGGATCCTCACTCAATATCATGCCCATGTCTACTTTCAAAGCTGCAAGAATAGATATCCGATACTTGATGAAGCATCCCATCGCAGTGAATAGTTTTATCGAATCTTCTACAATGACAATGGGTTATGTCAAAGCAAGTTTTAAAGTTGGGCCCATTCATAGCCTTGCTACATTTCATGTAATTGATGCACCGGTGTCCTATCACCTTCTCATAGGAAGGACATGGCTGCACGAGTACAACATGATACCCTCAACACAACATCAGTGCATGAAAGGTCATTGGAGTGGAAGTGATATCCTAATCCATGCGACAAAGAATCCATTCAATCGTAATGAACTCCACTTTGCTGAAGCTACCTTTTTCTATGAACATGAACAAGAAAATGAAGCAGATATGACTTTAGTGGAATCCAATGCGGAATCACTACCCACAGAGAAGAAATTAAGACTCAAGAATTTAAAAAGAGAAAGAAGCGTGGTTGTCGTGGAGGTGTAAAGAAACACAAGAAGGCTTATGATAGGATGGAAATGTAAAGCAGTGCATGAATTGAAGAAAGAGCTGTTTATGACAAAGAGTGTTATTATCATATCTCACTCATTTCCTTTTGTTTCTGTGTAAACAAAGCATTAGATGCTTTTACCTAATGAATGAACTGTATTACTCAATCAGTGAGTATTGTTCGTGAAAATATGATGGCATGATCACTTATTCTCCTTTCATCGCTATTGTCGCTGCAAAGTAAGAAACTAATCTTCTTAGCGCAAAGCTAGTTAAAAAAAAAAGGGGATCGACATCAAATTGAGTAAGATTACCCTTTAGTAATGAAAGAAAAACAATAACAAATATAACATTTGATTTAGACATCGTTGCTGACGGTCAGAGCTTAGCTCCCAGGCGCACGATGTTGATAGCTCATCACCGCTTTCTTCTTGGTATTTCTAGTTGTCAAGTAGTGGAGATAATCCCCTTGACAACCCCTATTGAGCCAAGTAATCCTTGGCATATATTCTACACAAGTACTATATAGTTGAGTAGTGGGAAATACCCCCTTGACTAATAAAAATTTATCGATAACAAATGCTATCGCAGCATGAGCGCGATTGATAACAAATGCTATCGTCGCTGCATGAGCGCGATTGATAATGAATGCTACTATCGCTGCATAAGCGTGAATGTTCATTTTCCTTAAATGGATTGTCTAAACATCATTGCGAGGAAGTAGCAGTGCTACTCAATGCACATGATAATTCCACTCATCTTTTATATTAGATAATATTGCTGCTTGGTTGAAGCTTTGCTCCTAAGCGCGTATGATCACAAAAAAAAAACATGTTTTAAAACTAAGTGTTGTATTTCAATGACAATCCTTGTTATCTAGACATGCTCTTTGTCTGTGATGCCTATAATAACTCTACAAGTGTCAAAGGGATTGAAGTGATCCTACTACTACGTCTTTTCATGTGTTGCAATCATATGAGAGCTACTACTCCAAAGCGCATGATGACTAGATATATCACCAAGGAAAATAGTATCAAGAATATAAATGGATATAGAGATGATGAGTTGATTTTATTGTCCTAGTCAGTTTCACATATTCGATACAACTCATATTGAAAGGAAGAAGGGAGACAATATTGCATGACCAAGAAGATTACAGCAAAGAAAGACACGAGTAAATGCCTATCACAAATCAATAATGTGCAATGCACATTTGTGATGCTTGAAGTGCAAAATGTTTGTTTGAACGTGATCCTCACTTATGCAACGATGCATGAAGTTCATTTGTGCAATATGTTCAAAACATGTACATACATGTGATACTAGCTTCCATGAAAATAATGCTTGTCTTCAAACAAAGTCAATATGTTCCTTCAAGGTATGGCAATGATGGCTTGAGTGCATTCAAAGGAGCGTAGGACACAACATCCAAACTTGAGTTAAAAAAAAAAAAGTATCGCATGAACTATGAGCTGTGACAAGCATAGGTGCTAGATTTATACAAAGCAAGTGGGCAATGATATGTTACAAAGTCTCAAGGATGCTGGTATAGGATTCATACTTTGAATGAAACCATCAATCATTATCCATATTATCGAAGTAAAAGTCAATGATACATACTAGATAGTTGTCTACTTTGGAGTATTTACTTATTATGATATTGTTCATCCACAAGATGGTGAAGAAAGCAAGTTTGATACTAAAATAATGAAAAAAAAAGGAGAAAGAGCCTTGGTATAATGAAAATAATAGATGAAGTTGTTTATGCAAAACCTTGATTTAGAGGACAATATGTACTACTTGTGAACTCAAATTTACAGCATGAGACATACACAACAAGTGTATTAGCTACCAAAGTATTGCATTCATTCACCAAACGACTAGGCGCACAAGATGAGAAAGAGTCCCCTCTTATAGTGGTGCGGTTCCAAGATCGTCGCATAGGCGAGTGAGACATAGACAACTGAGGAGAGCCTCTCTCATAGCGGTGCGGTGCCAAGATCATCACATGAGAAATGGAACACAGACGTAATGTGCGGTTCCAACATTGTCACGTAAAGTTTGGGACACGGACGACTGAGAGTGTCATCATACAGTGAATAGTTCAAGATTGTCATTTATGCGGTCAGAACACGGACGACAAAGAGTTTTGTCTTAAAAATCATGGGGCACCGTAGTCATTAGATGAATGAATGGAACATATTATGGACATCAATGATGAAGTTAAGTATTCTTTTTAAATGTGTTCAAAAATCATACTTGTAAAAATGAAGTCAAGTGGATGCACGATGAAGATTCAATACTTCAAACTAGAGCCCTGCATTGCAAGAAAATGAGATGAGTTAGTTTCACAAACAAGAAACGTTTGGCTTATACAGAATTTTATTGTACTGAAGACATATATAACAAAATATAAAAAATAAAAAAAGGGGTGAAGGTGAGGCCCATTTTATGCATAAGATGGATAAAAATCTAGTTTCTAGGACAACAGTAGATGATATGCTAGAAGAAGTGTCCTGGTCTGAAATGAAGGCTAACATGACAGCTCTAACACTATTTTATAAATTGCGCACATCTCTCTCATATGAGCTCCGTTTGAGGTGATTCAAAATTCCTTGGAAAGATAAAAGAAATAACTACAACTTTCATGTTTTGAGTTTTCATGGATTCACAACGTATCAATACAGAATTAGCTATGAATTTACGGGATACATAGTGGAATGCTCTGATTCACAGATTTGGTGGGGTTGAGTAAATTGTGGATATTTCTCTCATCTGTACTCCTTTTGAGGTGATTCAAAATCCTATAGAAAGCTAAGGGAAAGATCTTTAACTTTTGTGTTTTGGGTTTTGGTAAAATCGGAATGAATCAAGCTCGAAATCAACTTTGAAGATACTACTCTTGCACTGTGACTTACTGATCTACACTTAGGCACAGTAGCAGCAAATGCAAAGGATGAAGATCCATCGAGAACTAATAAAACTTTCTTGGAATGATCTCAAAGTAGGAACAAACCAGGATACCATTGCGAAAATTGTTTTTCACATTTAATATCAGCAAATACAAGCAAGCATTCCAATCAAGCAAGTGGGCATTCAATGGAAGATAAGTTTATACTCAGATTATAAAAATTGTACGTCTAACTGATGTATATAAGGGGACTGCCCTCATTAACATGTATTGTGAATTTGATGATGTGGATAGTGCTTGGAAGATCTTTGAGACAATGTCTTTTCGCAATACTATCACATGGAATGAGATGATACATGTATGTGCTAAGTGTAGCTATGGAAAAGAGGCTGTTCTTCTTTATGAAAACATGATTAACAATAGCAAGAAACCTGATGGCACATTTACTAATGTCTTAACGGCATGCAGTCATGCTAGTTTAGTAGATGAAGGATGGTACTGGTTTAATGCAATGGGAGGCAAGTATAATATAGAACCTGGTGTTGAGTGTTATGGTTGCATTGTAGATCTCCTTGGACATGGTGGATATCTCAACAAGGCTTATGAATTGATCGTAGGAATGAAGATGAAGCCTGATTATGTCATCTAGAGCTCTCTTCTTGGGGCTTGTAGGATCCACAAGAATGTAGAACTTGGAGAAATTTCTGCAAGAAAAATTATTTGAGTTAGAACCAAATAATTGTGGATATTATGTATTACTCTGCAGCATGTATGTTGATGTTGGAAGATGGGAAGATGTTGAGAGAACAAGAGCACTTATAAAAAAATGGATTGGACTTGTTGATACAGGGATAAAAATGTTCGATTCAATGCAACACAAACACGGGATAGAACATATTTTGGACATCATCACAGACGTGAATTTAATAGAACGAATTCATGAACCATCTGATGCAATTTTATCAACATTATAGCCCTGTATTGACACAGACATGTGTATTTATCATAACTCTGTTCCTCCTTGCAGATGCAGCATATGGATAACATAAGGTTTTTCAAGCTAGAACATGGAATAACCTGCAAATTACTAATAACGACTGTATGCAGCAGGATCAATCAAGCTCGGCAAAGCTTTGCAACAGTCATTGAAGATTACAAAAATAGGAGATGGAACGAGATTTTTTTTTTTTTATGGGTCATTGAAGTGCAGAAAACAAAATCTTCATGCTGTTTGTCTTCTACCATAATCGTAATAATAGAGCTCTATGAAAAAAAAATGAAATGAAAATGAAATAAAAAGAAGACAGATAAGAAAAAGAGAAAGGCTTCCAATGGCGATCGAAGATGCGCGGGTCTCACGCACCTCTGGGCTCCATGAGTGTGCTTGTGAAATAATTTCCTCTTTGCGAGCCGCCTTGGATCGAATCCAGGCCTTATCCACGCATGTCGGGCGTCTCAACCAGTTCAGCCAAACTCAGCTGTTATATATCCATGTATATTCAAAAAGATGGTGATATGTATATATAGAGTTGTGTAAAAATAATAAGGATTAAAATGTGGGCAAATGAGGCAGGGATTGTGATAAAAAAAAAAAACAAAAAGATATCTTATGTGTTGGAGCAAATGAAGCAATATGCTGTACTACAACTATCAAATTATGACACCTGTCCCAAGTAGTATAATATTATGACAGCTTTGGCAGATATGTGTGCTGGCAGCAAGGGACATTCGTTTTGCCAAAAAAATGAGGAAAGCTGCTACTTTCAGAGAAACATACACCTATCACTCACTGCAGTAGCAGTACAGGACTAGCCGATCACGAATAGGACAAGACAGCAGTACAGGACAAGCCGATCACTCACTGTTGTTACTCGGATACTCGGATGATGTTATTCGGTTGCTGCTACGAATACTACTGATGGATGTTCGATGAACTTTTCACTACTGTCGCTGCGCATGATGAAGTTTGTTGGGCACATTTGGGCTTGGATTGAACTCAACATGGGCACTTGAGGGAAGTTATGTGAATGTTACTTTAGTTCTCATATGCTTAAGTATCTGTCGGTGAGCTGGTATGAAGCACTTGGGTATGAGTGAGCTGATGAGAGTGTCTTGGTGGGCTTGATGAGAGAGAAAGATGGACAAAGGAGCCGTTGCTTATGGAACTTGATGCTATACGTATGAGCTATGGGCTGCTGAGTTCTTGATATACATATATATGTCTTGACAGCGACAGGATGTTGTCTCGTCGAGTTTGATGATATTGGGGCGTGTTCAGGGATTTCATGGGGTGGTTGTGAAATTAATGCGGTGAAACTGTTCGATGAAATGACAAAGAGAGACGTGGCTGTTTGGAATGCGATGATTGCTGGATTTTCGGAGCAAGGGTACAATGGGGTTGTGTTTGATATGTTTTTTGAAATGCATAGGTTAGGTGTTGAAGTTGATAATTACAGTTTTGCTTGTGGTCTAAGCTTGTGTTCTTTTGAAGCTCTTGATTTCGGAGGCAAGTGCATTGTTTAGTTATTAGGACTGGATTTTTTTTTTTTTGGTAGAAACTCTGTGATAATTTCTCTTATTAGTATGTATTTTGGATGCGAGGGTGCAATAAGCCCACAGTGCCAGCACTCTCTGTGCCAGAAGGTCAGAATGGTTCACAGAAATATGGCGATGAGCTCCAACACAGTGGAAATTCATATCAGTCTACGGACAAGGACAGCCTACTTCTGTTCAAGTCTAGCGCTTCAATTCCAGCTAGAGGTGCAATAGATTTTGCATCAGCTGTCAAAAAATTGCCATCGCAAGATTCTGGCATTTGGAAGTATGATAGAAGCAATTCTATGAATTCAACAGTTGGTTCGAGCAGAAGTTCACAAATATTGACCAGTGCATATAATAGTGGGCATGGCAGGAGCAGCATCTACAATGATAAAATTCAACACCGTGCTTCTTCTCGGACAGCTCCCATGTGGCTTGAAACTGGAGAGGCAGTGGCCAACTTGTACACTGAGCTGCGGGAAGATGCCCGTGACCATGCTCGTTTGCGGAATGCATACTTGGAACAGGCACGGCAAGCTTACCTTGTTGGAAACAAGGCTCTAGCAAAAGAACTCAGTGCAAAAGGACAGTACCATAATATGCGCATGAAGGCAGCTCATGGAAAAGCACAGGAATCGATTTATCGCCAGAGAAATCCAGTTCCTATGGAGATGCAGGGTGATGGACGAGGGCAGGATAGGATGATAGATCTCCATGGGCTTCATGTAAGTGAAGCCATTCGTGTGTTGAAGCACGAGCTCAATGTGCTGAGGACTACAGCTCGAGCAGCAGAACAGCGTTTGCAGGTATATATATGTGTCGGTACAGGGCACCATACTAGGGGTTCTCGCACCCCAGCAAGACTTCCAGTGGCTGTACAACATTTTCTCCTTGAAGAGGGCCTTGATTTCAGTGAGCCTCCGCCAGGGCTCCTTCGAGTTGTGATTTATTAAACGAAGGACATAGCAAGGAAGGTATAGGAGTTTTTTTTTTTTTTTGACATAGAAAAACCCATGAAAACATAGTCATCCTAATCATTCTTGTACCTGTATATGAGAAGAGATGGATTATAAAGTAGGAAGACTGAAAAGAAAACCCAAAAAAAAAAAAATACACTCGAAAAGCGATGATTGATGGATATATAGTGGTAATGATCAAGAGGTCGAGGGTGTTTTGAAGGTTTCATGTGCTAATGCCAGTGTTTGTTTAGAAAATGCAAAAGTCTTCAAAGAGGACAACACGACGATGGTGTTACACGAAGAAGTAGCTTCAGTCTAATGTGCTTATTGCTGTTACATCTGGGGGACATCATAGGATCCTGTCCAGCCCTCTATAGAAGGCTATTGATTCTGTTATTAGTGGCTCGTCAAAAGGGTCTATTGTATTTGTTGAGGCTCTGCTATCTCTTATTGCTGCCCTGGTCTCATCATCAACGAGATGTTCTGCCATGCGAGAAGCGGGATTTATATCAACCCTTCTGCCCCTTCTAAAAGATACAGATCCACAACACTTGCACTTGGTTTGCACCGCTGTCCATATTATTGAAGCATTCATGGAACATAGTAACCCAGCTGCTTCATTGTTCTGAGAATTGGGTGGTCTAGATGATATTATTGGATGCTTGAAGGTTGAAGTGTCTTATATTGAGAATTGTTCAAAACAAAGGGAAAAATCCGATTGTAATGAGCGCACACAAATGGTTCCTGCTGTTACTTCCAGTGAGCTTGATAATCTATAGCCTCTCTACTCTGAATCATTAATTTTACACCATCCACGGTTACTTTTGAAAGCTTTGTTGCATGCAATATCTCATGGAGCTGATGCCTCTGGGAACACTTCAAGTTTGTATGGTTCTAAGGACAGTTTGAGCATCTATGCAGAGGCCTCTAATGGGTAGATGCCAAATCTTGATTTGATAAACATTGTAAACTATTTGGCAGTACATAGGCAAGGCTTGCTCTCAACATTTTGCAGGGCAAAGTAAATTGCTGGCCATGCACTAATTCAATCCGACATACTATTTGGAGTATCGAGGCATGTTTCATGTGAAGAATTTGCTAAGTCGTTGACTTAGGATGTATGCCAAGGAGAAGATCAGCTTAGTATAAAACTTTTTCTGTCCATGAGCAACTTCTTCAGGCTTTCGATGCAAGTTTGGAGGTCAAGTACTAGGTTGTTGTACAATCCACTGCATATTGGACATTTGGAGATATAACTGAATGGGTAATGATCCCACCACCTTCTTTGTTTAAATAAAAGATGGTTCATGTAAGACATTTACTCTTTGGTTACGAAGGATTCAACAAGAGGTTCTCTAAAAAAAAAAAAATGGAATAATGGGAGGAGAAAGTTCGATCATCCTCACTACTCTCCACTTTGGGAACTTGGGCTAATTCAAGACCGTAGCACAAACTTTGCGACGATTCTAGGGAAAGGACGCATCGCTGTTTAAAAAAATTGTGCCAATCACATAAGCTGGAAGAGACAGGCACATGAATACACAAGCAAATGCTGAACTTTTGTCTGCCCTGCATCCACGTAAGTTCAAGCAGTGGCCACTCATGGATATGTCCGTGCCTCAACCATATGGGTTGAACAAGTTGAAGAATGTTGGCGGTCAATTTAAGTAGAAGATGCGTGTGATATATGTTTTACCTTTAAAAAAAAAAATTTTTTTGCACCAGGCATGACATGTACGGATCGAATCCAGCCCTTCAACATGTCTTAATACCTTAACCAACACAGCTGGACTTAATTTGTCATTTGTTTTAGAGAATGTGGCAAGAATGGAACCAACCATCAACTTAATCAAGTCATCACAACACTGATACATTTGGCTCCATTTAGATGATCGGCTTTGGTAATGAACTCAAATACAGACTCGATCTTTATATGGCCAATCAAGTTCAATATTTATTTGAAGTTTTAAAATTACGGCAAGCAACAAGACATGGAAAGGATTATGTTGAAATCTTAATTACGTAATAATCGTTATTACAATAAAAGTACAACGAGGTCGATCATAGGCATGACATGTGCATTACTTTGGAAATATTAGATAAATGTGAGGCTATTTATTAATGAGATGATGAAGAGAAACAAGCTGGATGTTGAAAATAATTGAGAGCATAAAAAGTGTATTGAATATGCTGAAATGGCGAATCGAGTTATTTACACATTCTTGTGCTGAAATTTTGGTTCGAAGAATGATGACAAGTCAAATCATGACTGAGATATTTGCAAGTGAAGACAAAATCAACTTATTGAGATGATACATTTATGTAAATCAAATGCACAAGATAAGTTAACACGCGCGAGGAAGACCATCCATCAAAGGAAATTGTCAATATGCTTATATTGCCGTCTTAGTGACAATAAACTTTGGATCTAAGGCGACTTGCATGGGCAGGCGGTATTGCAAGAATATGCCCCGAGAAGATTCAATTGTTTGACATTGTTACATCAAACTTTCATATCACGACTTCTTAAGGAGTTAACACATCAAGTAATAGTGCAGCTAGTCCATAGCGCACATGTGCCAGACAAGACTTCTATCATTCAAAGGGGCTTGAAATAATGCCCAAACCTTTCCGATGAAACCCGAAGGACTTTGGTAAGGGGGCAAAATGTAGATGTACAAATCTGCTTACAAAGGCCTTGAGCCTAATTCTTATTTGGATTTAACTCTTTGGGCTAATGTGACAGGGCTTAAAGAGTTAGGCCCAATTCAATTGGGATGATCATGGGAGTTTTGGCATGGTAGGCTTGGAGTAGGGCCCGTTGGAATTGGCCTACCCAATTTCAACCTTTCTTAAGTTGGCTCACACACATTGTAAATGAAGGCCTTGATGGGCCTGGGTCTATAAGGGAGCCCATATTCATATCCATAATAAGAGGGACTCATCCTGGCCGTTGGTTGTCTGTCTCATCTGACGGACGACATCGATGGCCAGATTCTCTATAAATACTCTTGGTCCTTACCTCATTTGGACAAAAAGTGAAATCTTGGAAAAACACCGCCGTGCTGTCGGATTTCCATTTTTGTGAATCGATTACTTGACTCACTCAAGAACGTACACGATATTCGTGGTATTTAGTGAGGTTGATGCTCAATAGCTCCCTTACTTGTCACACGTGTGTTAGAGCCTATTGAGATTGCCTACTCCTCCTCCCTACACGATTCTCTCTTGATCATCCTTGCACGTATTGTTTCCTTAGGTCACGTGTAACGCGATAGTCACGCGACACGCACGTGATCGTTGCATCCTGATTCATACCCACACATTACCTGTCATACTGTAGAAATGAGGCATAGATGGATCAACCTGAAGTAGTCATACAAAATATGCATTCAAGGTATGAAAAACATTTAGCAAGTTAGGGATTTGCAAAACTCTACTTAATATATACTATACAAGTTTTAATTCATAAAAACATTTATATAGCTAAGGAAATACAGATTTCCACTGTCCTCCAGAACTGCAGAGAATCGGTATCCCCCACCGAACAGTAAAAGAGAATAGATCATATATGTATTACAAAGTCGTGAACTATTTCTAATCTAACCAATCTATTCTAAGCTTATCACGTATAATACAAACCAAAATAACTTAATTACAAACATATGAATTCTATTCTAAGCTAATCTTCAAATCTCAAAAGTTTTCACACTCTCATAGCCCATTCCCGGCTTGAGATACACCTGCACAAAACTATGGGGGCATGAGCTTCTCTATAGCTCAGCAAATAACAATACTAAATCACATGATAAACAAAAGTCAGATAATTGTTATTAACAAACATATACAATGCAACACTTAAACATATGAT
Organism: Combretum micranthum; assembly: GCA_024138025.1. Classification (NCBI taxonomy): domain Eukaryota; kingdom Viridiplantae; phylum Streptophyta; class Magnoliopsida; order Myrtales; family Combretaceae; genus Combretum; species Combretum micranthum. Next base: position 416,480 of record JAMXBD010000875.1, read on the forward strand.
ATGTATGGTTTGGACGACGGTCAACTAAACCAATGGAGATTTATGCCCTCTCTTGGGGGTTGAAGGACTAACTCAAGTCATTCGCGCCCAGTAGAACTGTGAATTAAGGAACCGGGTCTTTTCTCAATTTAGAGCCTTTAGCTCACACTTTCTCAGCACAAAACAATTTCATATGATAAACGTAACCTCTAATTGCCACTTAAATATAACTAAGGAGGGAAGATTTCAATTTGAAATACATTTTGTTGAAAAATAACCTCTAAATTGATGTGTTTGATCAAAAAGCTTTAAATTTATAATCTCATTAATCCTAGATCCACACCAGACAGTGCACCTGTCGTGTAATATAAAAATTAACTCAGATATCATCCTAGGAATCTATGTATAGCTACTAGTAATAACCCGTTAACTATTATCTAGCCGAATTGAATGTAAGATATATGTTAAACTTCCTACTAATTCTAACTAAAAGCAAGTCCAAAAACCTTAGATGAAGGATAAGCATAAATTTCTCAAGATAAATCAATTCACAAACAATGCCCTCAGTTTCGATCAACCCTAGCCCCCTTCATCTTTAAAGGTTGATTTAATTGAATGAACTTGTTCTTGAACTATCGGGTTTCTCTAATAGATAAATCACTCTCTTCCAGTTAATTAACCCCTAACCCTAATTGCAAAAGTGAGAATTTCTTCATTCACAATTATCAATTTAAAATAGCATGAAGATTATGAACCCTAATTGATAAAAAGTTGGAAAAACCCTAGTTCTAGGTGGATTCGACAACTTCTTTGCCCATGAGAGATCAAACCCATTAATTGAAATCTTCAAGAATCAAGTTTGTAATAACTTAGGCCTAAAATCATCACAAACAATAATATAAATCATGAAGCAAACTCAAAATCAAACTTCATTCAATTAATAAACAAATCAATACATGAAGGCTAGGGTTTCCCAAAACCTAGGGCATACATAACTACTCTTCCATGAAGAGATTAACAACAACAATAAGTATAATGGAAGAAAAAGAAAAGATCATGATGATAAAGCCCTTGTGTAGAAGTGATGTTTGTGAATCTCCAAGCTGTAGCATGAATTTCTTCTTCAAAAAGCTCTCCAAAATGCTTTCGAGGGTTTTTAGATGGAAATACAAGTGAATGAGTTCTTCTTTTCAAAACAATGCACAGTTATATATATATATATATATATATATATTATGTACATGACCCTACACAACCCGTGTACGTTAGGGTAGTGTACTCATTAACTTCTTGCGTTTTTCCCTTTTTGGCATAATGTACACACACTAGTGTATGTGGGGTCGTGTATCCTGTAACTTCAAATTTTTCTCCTCTAAAAGTACACTGGTGGTATGAAAATACTAGTTTATGGCCAGCACCTCTTCAAAAGGCTCCAAAATCTTGGCTTCTTTCATTAATAATCATTTGAAAAGCCCAATTATTCCATGATTATCCCTAAAACACAAAATTAGATAAAAAACAATCCTTTTCTTTAATAAATTAATTAAATGGCATATGAAATATGTTCAATAATGCACCAACAACAAAGGTCTTAGGACACCTATCAACTCATTTTATCAAACATAGCCTTTAACTTCTCCTTAGAGGGAAAAAAAAAAACTAAGGAGTAAAGACTTCATTTTGAACTCATTTTATGCATTGATTAGAACATTTATACACCAATGTACCCTCCACTTCCCTTTGAACCATAGAACCTTCTTAAGTATTAATTGCTAAAGCTGACTCCAAGACAAGCGACGTTTTTCGGTGCCTGCTTAGTTCCTACGAAGTTGACAACCCTATAGTAGGCCTAACTAGATTCACTGGACTCTCAAAGGCACTACTACAGTATCGGAATATTAATACGTGATGTGAACACCATGCTAATGCAAGTATAATGTCGTGTAATGTATGTTCATTTAATTAAATGGACAAATAGTATCAAGTCCTTTTTATTAGGTGACCAATCGATTAACAAATACTCATCAATAACAACAATCCAACCATTACAAGCAATATGTTATCACTTTTACTATTAATTTTTATTAAACAATACAATCATTAAACAACATACAGTTATCCCATCCCCACACATAGTCAATTATGTTTTATCTTGATGTATGTGCAACTAAGTTACAATCACAAATAAGGCGATAAAGTCAATGTTACCCACCTAACATCTAAGCTAGGTCTTAATAATACTCTAGGAACAACCCATTCATCTTCCCACTCAACATTTAATCATCAGCATCATCAGCATCAACTTATCATCACCCTTCATATATGAAATCCAAAAAAAAAAATAAAAAGATCGGCCAAGGATATTTCAAATAATATACTAAAAACAAACATCTACTCAAGAAATTAAATCAATTTTCAGATTCCATTTGATCAGACACTAAGTAGGAACCCTATCATGGCTGTGAAGATCGCCCCACCAAGATACGGATAGTTCTCCATTATCTGTCAAAGTATTTCTTTTCTCTTTGTTTATGATTCATTCATTAAAGAAACATCATCATGTCATTCACATAGAAAAATACCAATTTCCATGGCAAAAACACATTTGAAACAACATATTCCCCATATTAACTTAAGTCCACTACACTACAATTAGATCTAATTCATTTACTAGCAAAGTTTAGATTAACTTAGCTTATTTACTAAATCCAATTATTAAATCATATTCATTAATTTGTCTAATTTACTCTCATATATCTATTAAGACCTTAATCAACTTAAATCTCATGTTTTAAAAAAATTTCATTTTAACTTCTTCTAGTTCTTCAAGTTATATTAGACTTAAGTCTATTGATTAATTTACTTTATATCCAAATTCCACATTAAGCCTAGTTTAGTTATTAAATTGCAAGTATTCATTCTATTAAGTCAATATTATATATCCTACAAGATTTTAAATTAAGCTAGTTCATTTTAACTTATCATGATTTATTAGACTATATTGAACCTAAGTATATTAACTAAGCCCATTTGATATACTTAAGTCCATGTTAACTTAATCTTAACCAAGTTGAATATGCTTAATCAATTCAGCTCATTGTAATCCATTCAACTCCATTTAGTCAAGTTGAACCTAGTTTTATTAGCTAAGTTTATTTTATACTTAATTACATAAATTTAACTAGTAAACACAAGTTTTCAACTTTATTTGGATATGTAGTAGCTGGAAACAAATAAAATTTAGGCCTTAACACTTTTAGAATTTCCAAAAACTTAAAACATAACATTTTGAATCACCTTAATCTGAGTTCGGATGAACAAGTTACGGTTAAGTTATGGTCAAATTATGAAACAAGGAAAGCTGCATGACTAGTTTGTATGGCCATGCTGACCCTGAAAAAGCTACCAGATTTGATTTTTTCCCTTACAACACTCAGCATAGGGTACTGCAAGTCCGTGCTGCCCCTGTAATCTCCTATCATGAATCTTATACTCCTTTTTCACAACTTTAACATATTTTTACACATTTTACTTCTATCAAAACATCATCTAGACATCATGCAAGCTAGTTTCCATACTTCTAACACTTCTATTCTCATTCAACAACATCAAACACCTCCAAATCATTCTATCAAACCCCAAATATACTATTCATCATCTTCTTCATCCACCTAACATATAACAAGCATAAAACTAACATATACAGACATAAACAACAAATAAAACAAAGGAAAAAAGCAAACTTATCTCTTTCATGCAACTCAAACTTCTTGATTTCTCTTTATCTCTATTTTTCCTATGTTCTTGAAGCTTGTTTATGCATGATTTCCATCATTGATGTTTCCTACTTCATTTTCCTCTTTAGTCTTATTGGATTGAGATGTTATGGTTGATTTTGATAAAAGGAAGAAGAGAGGAGAGAAGGTAAAGAAAGAGAACCGGAGGAAAGGAAAAAAAGAAAAGAAGAGGAAGAAAAGAAAAGAAAGAAAAAGGTAGCCAAAGGAGAGAGAGAGAGGGAATAGATAGGATAAGGCCAAAATAATTAAGGATAATTATGGGTAATGGGGTTTGGTTTAAACTTTTCAGATGATTTTCTTAAGCACCGAAAATAATTGAAAAATGATTTCAAGATGTATAACATATAAATTATTAGCTTGAACTGGAACTCAAATTTAGAAAGTTAATTTTGTAAAAATCTAGCATTTAGTTTGAGTTCGGCTTCAAAACTGATATTTTTAAATATGCATTTGAACTCAAATTTTGTGGAGATTAAGAAAATAGATATTTAGGTTCAAATAGCTAATTTAGAACATTTTATAATTTTAGATAAATGAATTTGTGAAATTTGGGGTTATTTGTAAATCTAAAAGAGAAAATGTCTAGCTTGTTAATTGTAAGAAATTAAATAAATTAATTTATGAAATGAACTAAGGTTTGGAGTTTATAAATTTACTAAACAGTGAAATTGACTTTTTCCAAGAGTTTAAGGATTTATGAATTAAGATAAAGAAAATTTAATTTAAATTTATAAAAGATCTAAAATTTTGATTGGTTGGAAAAAGATAGATAGAGCAAATTAGCTATGTGAAGGGGTTATGTGAAATCTCCAATCCAATTTAATTTATTCATCATTTGATTAAGATAAGTTATTTAATTTTATCTCATAAATCATTTTACTTGACTTATTTAAATTATCAGGGTTCAAATTCTAACTTAAGTTTTAATTTCAAGTTTTTACTAATACTTTTCATTCTTAAAAAAAAAATTGATTCTTTTCTTAAACATTTATATCTATTAAGTTTATATATTATAGGTAGTATGGTTACATTGTTTTGGTCTTTTATCACATTTATTTGAATTTCTTGCTATTTGAATTTTTTACAAAATATTTATAGATTTAGATGTTTCCTTAACTTTACACAACTAATATTCCATGCAATAGAGCATATATAAGCAATAAAAATTAGTTTTGCGATTTTCACCCTCACTTACTCTATTTTTGGAAAAGATTTAGACTTAATAAAGATAAGGAACGACTGACAACTCGACTTGACTCTTAATTTAATACAGCACATGACTACACGACATAGACTCACGATACGACACACTCAACAAATGAAGGTGTTTCATTTTATTTGAATATATATAATAGTATGCATATAAAATAGATAGTGCTCATTTCATTTTAATCATAAGAGATATTCAGTTTTATAATTTTATTAGCGTAATCATCTTGACAAGATAGAAGTTAAGATGTCTCATTTTTATTCTTTGAACATTTGTGTAAATTACCATTGTCTTATTAAAATTAACATTAGGTTATTTCCTTATGTGACTGTATTATTATCAGTTATCAATTGCACAAAATTATGAAAAATAGATCTCAAAGTTTTATTGAATCAATTCATAGTTTTAATCAATATTTAGATTGTTTGCATTTTAATATTTTTAAAAACGCGAAAAATTTGGATTAATTCTTGTAATTTCTTTTAAAACATTTCCAAAGTTTTATATTACTTACTTAATAATTTTTGTATCTGAGGTGTACTATTTTGAGTTATTACATTTAGGGATGCAACCAGGTAAGCCATTAATGGGTTTTCGACTTATCCAACCCAATAAAAACCCTATAGAGTAATAGGATTCAGTTTGAACATAGGTAAAAAACCCTGTAGGGTATTAGGGTCGAATTTAAATACTACTAAAACCCGATGGATACCCATCCGACCCAATAGTCCTAACAAAAAAAGTTGTAATGTAAATACATTTATTAAATGTGAACATAGTAACATGTTAAATTGAAAAACAGGTTGGCGAAGAGAAGGTGAATTGCTATATTATTAGACTATTATTTATTGGCTTAAATTTGCTAAATCTATTGGAAAAAAAAAAAAAGAAGCAGGGCAGGTTCGGGTTGATAATTGGGCAAATGGTTGGGGGGTAATTAGGTTGATAGTTAGGTAGGTAATTGGGCGGGTGGTGGATTTTAGAGTAAACCTTGTAGGGAGGGTTTAGATATAGAAGAAAAACCCTAAAAGGTTATAGGGTAGGGTTTGGTATGCCCTCTAGCGTAGTAGGTTCAAGTTTGGGTTTATATGACCCGTCCGAAACCCGATGCGGTTGCATCCCTATTTACATTGCCTATTTGTAAGATTTTTTTTATCTAATAATACTTTTGTAATTTTTTAAAAATAGATTTTTTTTCCTTACTCTTATTTGTTCCCCTTTGATCTGTTTCATTACAATCAATATATATGTTTTAAGTGACAATTAAAATGTCCAACCAAATTGAATATTTATATGCGACTTACTTATACAAAGAAGTATCTATACTATTAAAGCAAAAGCATTTGTTTTGATGTCTCTAGTGTAAATATTTTTAATATAATGTTTTTAGTATATGGGTGTAAATTATTTTTGGTATCCCTAAAATCATGAAATTAAATAGGGATTGAATAGACATAGTCTTTTCTTTTATTAGCATGTGGGTATAAACTATTTTTGGTATCTCTTAAATTATGAAATTAAATGAGGTTTGAATAGAATTAAATAGGGGTTGAATAAACATAGTTTTTTCTTTTTTAGCTTAAGCAAGTATCTTTATATACCGATCTGTGCCTTTAGTGTAAATATTTTTAGTATAAATATTTTTAATATTGTAGCTGCACGGCATGGAGAAGTTACGAAAATACAATTGTAATTATGATTTATAATTAATTTATTATTTTTATAACTAATTAAGGTTGTCCTCTTCTAACCTGCCAAAACAATATATCTGTTTAATTTATATATGTTGGGTTGATTTATTTGCATATGCATCGCGGGTGCATCATCTGCTTGTATTATAAAAAAATAATTGTTTATGAGTCTCTTCACAAGCTCTTAATGAGTATGTTTGTAAGACTATTCACGAATATTGAGCAAAACCTCAGGGTTAACTTGTTTAACTAAACAGGTTTCATATTAAACTTAAGCTTAACTCGTATATTAAATAAGGTCAAGCTGTGTTAGGCTTAAAATGGGCTGATCTTGAATAGCTTGACTTGTTTGTAACCCTAATAACAAAGTTTCTAGCTGAACTTCTGCCAATTAAACCCCTCTATTGGTAGACTCTCAGTTGCCATTGTTATGGTATTCATGTCATGTTCTTTTTCAAGTGTAGACACCTTTGCGTCTTTCTTTCCACAAATACCATCGAAGTTGGTATTGGTTAAATTGAATGGAAATAAACATTTAAATTTATATTTAGTTATCTATTTATCTTCTCTTAAAATTTACCAAATATCGTGTAAATTAAATGTGCCTAATTCTATGTTACCAACCTTTGTAGGGATTTACTGAAGCAGCAACAGAAAATAAAGGTGTGCATGGTTCGATTTATCGGTCCATCACCCATTTTTTAAATTGAACCAAAATGATCTAAACCTAAATCGGTCCATTATTAATGGTTAACTGCTTTAATAATTAATAATCTTTTTTTCGGTTAATATTTTTGGCTTTCAATTTTTTAACCATTCGAGATAATGGTTAACCAAAAGATATTCGTTAACCATATTTTCAGTTATATTCATGAAAAATTAAATCTTTTTGTTTTATAATTACATAAAAAATTGCAAATAAACAAATCAAATAACTACAAAACCAAGATATAAAGAATATAAGTCTAATACAACATTACATGGATTAAAACTTAATGCTTTCGTTTTAATCCAAATTATAATACAACAGCACGATAATTAAAAGATAAAAGTTCCAATTACAGCATGTCTCAAATTACAATATATTTTAGGGTTTTTACCTTTATCTATATAAATAATTTTAAAAACATTAATTATATATATAAGATACTTATAAATATCGAACCGGTTAATCATTACAATTATTTTCTAATAGTTATAAACCAAAACTGAAAATAATAAAAACTATAATCGCAAGCTGAAACTGACAGATCGATTAATCATAATTTTTTTATTGGTTTTTCAATTTTGATTCGAGCTTTCAGTTTCATTGGTTTTTTTGAACACCCTAGCAAAAGCACACTGCTTGTATTCTAGAGTATGTGTCTCGTGGAAGCTCATAATAAAACTTTCATACCTTCTGCTTCTATGGATCTTTTTGCTCATTTATGTTAACCAATGAAATTTTTTAAGCATGTATGTTTTTGAGTTATATGGAGTTGGTACCCCAACTAATGGATTAAGGAGAAAAACGGTAACTTTTTAGAAAAAAATTACACAAATCTTGCTAGATCAGAAAAAATCCTAGAAATAGATAATTTAAACTCGTTTCTTGAAGAAACAAGATTGTAAATAGCAAACCTCGTCTCTTCAATTTCAAGTATATATGATAAAATTAAAAAAAAAACTAAAAATCAATAGAACTCTCAAGCAGTTCTTTTTTTTTTTGTCCTTTTTTTCTTGTGGAAAATAGATACTTAAGCCTTGGCCAATATAAACATCAAAACCAAAATTTTCATCTGTAGGGATGCTATCAATGGGGAAAAGGAAATTAATATACATATTTTTTTATAAAAAAATTATAAAAATGCCACTAAGATGAAAATGATCTCAAAATTAGACAAGTTGAACTTGTCTCTTGAGAGACGAGATCATAAGTGACTGATCTCGTTTCTTGAAGAGTGGAGGACAAAACGAATCTCGTCTCTTTAAGATATGAGGTTGCTGTACTTCTGGGATCATTTTCATCTCAGTGGCATTTTTATAAATTTTTTAAAAAATATGTATATTAATTTCCTTTTCCCTACTAATAGCATCCTTACGATTGGAAATTTTGGTTCTAATGTTTGTATTGGCCAAGGGTTAGGTATCTATTTTTCCACAGGAAAAAAAGGACATAAAAGAAGAAGAAGAAGTGCTTGGAAGTTCTATTTATTTATTTATTTATTTTTATTTTACCAAATATGCTTGAAATTGATAAGACGATACCTTGCCTTGACAAAACTCTTAAGCTTATATTTTAATTTATAATAAAATAAGAAGCGGATTAAACAAAGCAAAAAAAAAAAAAAAACTCAAATTTAATTGAATACATTTAAAATTCAACAACTTAATTTCCCAAAAATAAAGGTTAAATACTATATTTTTTCAAATGCACTTTACCAAGTTTACTCCAAATCTTCATTCCTATTAGAGTCATATTCTTTTTAGGTTATTCTTTGAAATGCACTTGTATTTACTTTGGAGTCGGATTTAGATATGTAGTAAAAATCCTATAAGATTATAAGGTTGGGTTTTGATACTATAAAATATCCGATAGATATACAACCTAATAGTAAAATTAAAAAAAAAATAAATTTAAACTAAAACTAGAAAAATCACAAACCTAACCCCATGCATACATTCATTAAAGTTTGTTCAAGTTATGTTAGCTGTAGAGATTAAGATTTTTTATTGTCTATTATATTTTAACTTTGGCAGCAAATTTAATTTAACTATGTTTTTAAGATGCTCTATCATTATCCAAGTCTCTTATATGAGATATGCCGACAAAAATAATATATTTATGTGTTTAAATATTGAATTATGAACATGATATATCTCATATTCTATCAATTCCTCATGCATCCTTTCGTGTTTTGATTGTATAAGAAACGCTTGTTAAAAGTACTCACTTATCTTGAATTCATTATTAAAATTTTAAAATAGGTTGCAAAAGAAAAAAATGTTATAAGGTTATAAACTTATATGATTGGGTTTGATAAACCTTATAAGGTGGTGGGTTGATTTTTTCTAATGCATATGATCAATTTGAAACTTGTCCCACTTGCATCCTTAATTATATATGTTTATTGGGATAAGGAAAAAAAATACTATAATAAAAAATTACAAAAATGTCAACAAGTGAAAAATAATCTAAAATTAGACAATTCAATCAAGATAATTTCTCATTTATAGATTCATTGGAAACATATTACACAAAATCAAATAGATAAATAAAAAATTACATAAATAACACTACAATGATCATCACATTTATTACACTAACCTAGATTCTATGTAGGATCTATTACATGTGATATAGTAATGGCATTTTGGTAACTTGTTCATATAATTAATATTTTAGCAACTTTTTTTAAAATAACCATAAACATTAGTTTCATTCTTTTAGAGACATGCTTAATATAGTTAGACTAAACTTGTCTCAACTATCTTTGCTTACTACATTGACATAACATGTCCCACAATGGCTTGCTTGTTCGTCATCTTTTCCCCATTGCCTATCATGTTTATCGTTCTCGACTTTTCTTGCTCATTAGTTTGTTACACATCATCAATGCAACCCTGCCATCATTTGTTTTCCACATTTCTTAGGGGAAGGTCATTTATTTTTCACATTTCTTCAATCTCCAATGGCTTTTTTCTTTTGATATAATACTTTATTCTTCCTTTCTTCCATCTTCTCTTAAGTGATGCATCACCTTTCTCTAGCCCGACTCTCTCTCTTTAAAATTAGCACACATTCACTGAGTCAACTCGGTATAATCGATTATCCATGCTGTTCCATTTCACCTACCAAGGCCCTCCACCACAGTTAATAGCTGTATCTAAGGCTGCAGATGAATTAAGTTAGTTTACAAACTAATTGAGCTCCACTCGATATTTACTCAAGTTTTATTTAAAAATATTTAAGTCGAACTTGAGTTTAAGTTATTAAAGTAGTTTATTGAGTAAGCTCAAATTTTATATATTTAGCTCGATCAACTCACGAACCCAATGGAGCTTGAGTCAAGTGTAGATATCAAGTAAATTCAAATTGAGTTTAGGTATTAATATTATTTTTTTATAAATCGAGTTTAACCAAGTCAAGCTTGGTTTTATATAATGTTACATCGAGTGGAACTTAAGCTTTGGATTTTAAGCTCGGTCAAACTCGAGCTCAACACCGTACCATATTTACTTGACTTGTTTACGATCTTAGCGTAACAAAACCCACTTGTGTTGTACCTAGACACTGAGCTTTGATACCAAATACTAATCCATGATTGACAAATGGCTTCTTAACTAAGACTTGGCCTTCACATGGCTAAGCTAAACACCATAGCTTAAATCTGCATATAAGAACCGAACCCAAAACACTACCTCCACTAAGTGAACAAAACTACTATCCCACACTAGACTCGTGCAAAATGGTGATTTTTAGCCCCTAAAGATTTTAATGCCATGAGAAAAAGTGGTGAAGAGATGAGTTTAATATGACTGTTTAAAACAATTTTTTATATGGGGCAAAACTTGTTTTTTAAATAGACAAGTTTATTGAAAAAAATACTAGTTTAAGTTACATATTTTTTGTTATTTTTTTATATGGTGGTATTTTTATAATTTTTATTAAAATATTTTTTTCCTATAACCTATTGATCCACTCACTTCGTGGAATGAAATAAGAGGGGAATATAGTTATAATTCAACGGGAATATAATAGGATTGTAATAATTATTAAAATATTTACTTGATGTAAAAAGTAAAACAAATAATTATTGAAGTAAAAGATAAAATATTAATAATGCCCCTTATTTTTATTATAGAGATAGGATAATTGTATATGTAATATTTTCAAAATAGATGTATTTATGATAAAATAAAAAAAAATTATGAATACGAGAACATGAATTGTCATTCATTATTTTATGCATAGTTTATCATTTTACTTAATAAGAATTCATTATGAATTATCATTATTCTTGAATAAATACTTGATGGTAGTTTTATGTATAAGGGGAAGGAAATGAATAGTAAGGGCTATATATTTTATATATATATATATATGAGTACTTCAAATCTAATGTACTTTTTACTTATTATTATTTTATTATTTAAAAGAAAAAGAGGCCGAGGCAAGGATGGAAGCAAGACGGACCGAAAATCCATCCAACGAAAGTTGATGTAGACCCAATATTTGTAATACAACGTACCTCCCTCTTCCTTATCACTTATCACCATTCACCTAACCCAATAGAAAACTCCGTCAAATTGTCTTCAACCCTCCCTGTCTGTAGGTAGGATAGGGTTTTGGGAGGTTTTAATTAGGGTTTTGGTTTTCATTTTATAGACTAAATCGAGGTTTAATATATCATCATCATCTTCTTCTTCTTACCGTTGCTGGATAAGGACAGCTATGGCATCTCCACTAATTCGTGAATGGACGGGGATTCAGCAATTTCCAGCCGCTACCCAGACCAAACTCCATGAATTGCTAGGCAAACTCAAGCAAGAGGTTCTTCTTCTTCCGCCCGCCCCCCTCTCTCTCTCACACACACCACTTAATTTCCATCTTTTTTATGTTTCTTCCGGTGGAACATTGCTTGAATTGATTTATAATTCCTAAATACAAAATGGGTACAGAATGTGAGCACTTTGACGATATTGGTGATGGGGAAAGGAGGTGTTGGAAAATCATCCACTGTTAATTCCATTATCGGAGAGAGGGCTGTTACTGTAGTGCTTTTCAGGTGCACTCTTGACCTGCTTCTTTTCTTCCTAAAGTTTTTGTGGCTTTTTATCATCATGAAAATTTTATTAAACTAATCTCATGATATGGACATACTAAACTGAAACCCTCTAGATATTGTTAGTTGCCATCTATTGAAACTGCTGTAGAATTATTGTACATTCCTTAAGTTTTAATTGAAACATGACTTGGTTTTTCTTATATATATAGTCTGAAGGTCCCAGGCCCGTTATGGTTTCACGCTCCAGGGCTGGTTTTACGCTTAATGTTATCGATACCCCTGGCCTCATTGAAGGTGGATACGTTAATGATCTGACTCTTGACATGATTAAGCGGTTAGTCTCCTCTCTTCAGGTTCCTTCATTTTTTTTTCCCACTCCTAGTACTTGTTTACTTCTTATTAAGAAACATTTTTGTTACTGGAATTGCAGTTTCCTTCTGAACAAAACCATAGATGTTTTCCTCTACGTGGACCGATTGGACACTTACAGGGTGGACAACTTGGACAAGCAGATCGTCAAAGCTATTACTGATAGTTTTGGTAAAGATTTGTGGAAAAAAGCCTTGGTCGTCCTCACGCATGCTCAGCTCTCACCTCCCGATGGTCTGGAATATGATGTGTTTTTCTCGAGGAGATCTGAGGCTCTTCTAAAAGTTGTTCGTGCAGGAGCTAAGATAAAGAAGCAAGATCCTTGGGTAATACTTCCCTCCTTCTCTTAATGTTATTGGCATTGCTACAAGAACTGCATTGATGGTTTACTTCTTATTTCCTTGGTCGATAACACTGCATAAAAATTTTAGGAATAAAAACTTTAGGACCCCTATTCCAGGTTTACCATGTTGCTAATGGTGCTTATAATGGAAGAGACAGATGATGTTATTGCTGCATTTGTTAGTTATCTACAATGGATATTATTGATCTAGTTCTTATGCGGGTAAGTGTTGGAATAGTAATAGTGTCTTTCCCCTCACCTGCTGTCTAGATGAGGTGGTTGGTTGGTCGATGCATGAGAGATTATATGTCTTTTCTGATACAAAGCATGTATAGGACGTGACATCTTGTGAGTAGCTTTATTAAGAGACTTCATGTAGAACATACATTAGTTCTAATTAAGTCTGCGAGAAAATTCAGCTTAAGAGATGCTTTATGCTTGAACATCTTTCAAGGCCTTGCTATTTATAAACTTAAACATATGGTCTTAGATAGTTTCATTGATATAGATTAACTTGCCTGCTTGAGTTCTCCTTTTGGGGAGAGGTGTAGTTTTTCATTGGGATAATGTCACATTTGGCACCTAAAATTTGTAATGATTTGCATGAAAATGACTTTTAAGTTTTTGGATTCTCATTTTAGTATCCATTTGAACTTCTCGTTGCCATTGTGGATTCACGGAGACCACTCTCTTCAGCAGAAATTCATTTGAGGTAGTAAAAGAATTGCTATATAACAGTTTTTGTGTTGGATATATAGTTTTGAATAACATCTCATGTAATTGTAAGTTAAGATACATGGACAGCATAAAAATGAAGATCTCATACTTTTATTTATTTATTTATTTTTTTCCTCTTGTTTTTTTAGTAATCTTCTGATAGATTTGGATGTGAGGTGCATTTTTTTAGGTGGTTTATTTGTTGGAGTTGTTTGTTTTAGTCGTAAAATGCTAGTTCCTTGGAGTAAAAGTTTGCTGGAGAATAAGAGGTGGGAGTTTAGATTGTACATTGCTATGGTTTGTCGGACTTGGAAGAGATCTATGAGGTTAGTGGGTTGGCATTGATGGTTCACTGGAGTTCTAGACAGATTTGATGGATATGAATAGGTTCATTAAGTATGGATCAGAGATGAAAAATATGAAGGGCTTGCCTGTGGTGAATGGGCATCAAGTCCATTGGGGTATTGGAGATAAAGCTTTTGGAGAAAAAAGAAAGGAGAGAACATTGGTTACTTAATAATGTTTTGATTGTGAATAAGGTGGCATTTGATGTGGCTTTTTTCCTTTAAACTAAAATTTTGATGCGGTAAAGTTCACTTGGAGCTTTAGTTTTATCGTAGCAAGAAAGTGCAGGTGTCATATATACATTGGTCGAATAAACCAGCTCATCCAATAATGCAAATGGAGTCAGTTTGGGTAGCAAGCAATGAAAAGTTCAAAGGAGTACTTAAATTGGCACCTGAAAAGTTCAGTGTGCTAATTGCACTTTAACGCAAGTTTGAGGCACTAAATTTGGCCTTCTTTATTTGTTTGTTGTTTGTGAAACATGAATAATCAGTCCAATTCTATTTTGTTTGCAATCTTAATCTAGCATTTGTGATGTTCTTCATCCCTTGACTGATCTATCTGCTTACTTTATTTAAAGCACAATCCTAGAAATTTGAGATCACGATCTTGAAAACTTACTCTATTGGGATACTCTTAACTCTTAGAAGCAGTTCTTTATTTGCCGTTTCTTTTCAAGGGTGACTTATAATTTGCAGTGCAGTAGGAGTTGTCGATCCCTTTCTGTTTTTTTTTTCTGCTGATGGAAGAGTTCTTGATTCTTATTTTGTTTTTTTTCAAGGGTGACTTATAATTTGTAGTGCAGTAGGAGTTGTCGATTCCTTTTTTTTTTTTTTTTTCTGATGGAAGAGTTCTTGATTCTTATTTTTGTTTATTTTTTTTGTTTGTTCTTGCCAGGGTGCTACAATTCCTGTTGTCCTAGTTGAAAATAGTGGAAGATGTAACAAGAATGAAAATGATGAAAAGGTGAGTTACTAGCCTTCTTATTGCTATTTTTTTCTCGCATAGATGAATCTCCCAAATTATTATTAATATTTATTTGTGGCCTTCCATTCCAGATTCTTCCAAATGGCACTGCATGGATCCCAAATCTAGTCAAAACAATCACGGATGTCACGTTAAATGGAAGCAAGCCTATATTAGTTGACAAAAAGTTGATCGAGGGGCCAAATCCAAACAGGAAATGGAAAGAAATTATTCCCTTAATTTTCGCATTCCAGGCATGTCTTCAAGTCAAGGCTTTTATTGTATCTGCTTATGATGTGCATAGTTGCTAATTTGTATTGTTTCTCCTTTACAGTATTTCCTCATTATAAAACCAATACAACAAGCAATTAAGAGTGACATTGCAAGAGAGAGTAGACCGGCATGGGAGTTGAGGGACACGGGCATGGCAAGCCGCAAGTTTTAAGCAGGAGTGGTAGTTTTTGTAGTGGTTTTTTTCCCCCTCATTTTGGATGTTGGAAGCTGGCATATTTCACCATTCGGTCCTGTCCATGCTTTTGCTTAGAGTTTTGTTGTTATCAAGAGTTATTGTGTTTTAGCTTTTGAGAGAATCGTTCCCTTCCCCTGCTTTCTTCTTCCCTCTGCTGAACTTGTTGGGGGAGAACGCCCTCTAATTTCCTGATCAAATGCAGTTTCTTTATTCGAAATATTTGTTTTTAGTTGCAACCCCGTTTGTGGTTTCATAATAGTAATAATAATAATATATCCCAACTACATTTGATTTCATAGGAATCACTAATCAAAACATGGCCCAGAGGCTGGATAAAGAAAGATGCCGAAGGAAAAATGCCGATGGGAATGAGGTTCTTCGAAGGTTTTTTTTTTCCTCTGGTTATTCAGATTGTGTTTAGGATATGAAGAGATTCAAGAAGTTGGGCCCAGTAACAAGTCTACTGCCAAAACAATAATTTTCATTGCTGGGGATTGTCAAGGTACTGTTGGGCTTTACATATGATGAGCTTTAGGTGTTAGGCGATTAGATCAGACAAGCGACCACTGTCTTGGAATGGGCGCGCCCGTCTGCAAGTGTTCCTGTATTTGTGATTACATCTTTTCAGCAAAAATGAAAAGCCCAAAAGGAGTTGAACAAGAAAAGTTTCAAACCCTTTAACATGGTGAGCATCAAACGGGCATTGAGAATAATCTACATGAAAGTTCCATATGGATCGTAGCAGAGAATAAATAGAATATTAAATTAATTTTAGTTTATTAGCTAGATGAGTCTAGTTTGACTTGATTTAAAGAAGATGTCCTAGGTAAGTGTGGAGTACCATCTGGGGTGAGCCAAACCGAGGCCGGAAGCCAACTTTCTTTGACTTAGATTTAGAGAATCGAGCCATCGAGGTTCGGGAAGGGCAAGGAGTGAGTGAGTAGTGAGTTCAAGCATACCTTTTTTTTTTTAAGGAGAAATGAAGAAATCAGATGTTTAAATTGTAGGCTCTTTATGGTAGAGCAATGAATGGGCCAGATGTTAACCACATGGAAGCAAATCAATACTGAAGATAATATTTGGGAAAATAGGTTATGCTTATTAAAATGTATAATTTTTCATGATATTAGATTGGGTAATGATTATTATATAATATTTAGTTTACAAAATACATCTGGAATAGTGTTCCGTGCTTTTTAGACTATATTATGCTGCCTAGTGCTCTTTTGTCCTCTCCGGTACATAAGACTAAACGATATATATATAATATTCATATTTCCATGAAAAAGTCCAAATGGAGGTTGAGTCATCAGTCATCATTAAATAGGAGGAGTAAAGAGAGAGGAATTATTAGGACCTGACCTGAATTTAGCAGCCGTTCCCATTGGATCGATAACCGTAACTCCTTTCTGTTATAAAATTTATTAATTATACACAAGGAATATGAATATGAATATGAATATGACCCTGCTGGCTGCTGCTCCATATCCTACTTTACCATATCCGACACAATATTCATCTTACACGTTTTTCTCTTCGTGCATCTTTATGGTGTTTTTAGGGGCATACTTAAACACATACACACACGCAAATGCAAATGAATCAAGGGAGATAAAAAATTTTTATTGGAAGTTGAAACTCCCTACTCCCTACAGCCTACAGCCTACAGGACCGGGTTATTGTTTCCTGCATTCAAATTAACTGGATTTCTAATTAGTTGACAAGTGTGAAATGCGATGTGAAGAGTGCAGAGGGATCTTCTGTTTTTACTTTTTACAAAGCTTCAGGTCAGGCTCCCTCAACTCCACTGTAAGTGATCTAAACATTTTATTATAAGCTTTTTCAATTTACATATATGTACTTAATTACTATGTTTTAGCTCGTTTGTCGCTTTTGTTTTTAGTAAAGTTGGGACTTTTTTTTTTTTTTGTTTGTTTGTTTGTTTGTTTGTGAACAATACGTCCTTGAACGGGAGAAAAATTTACATGGAAAATGTCACATACACAGTCAGATCACTATATACGGTTGTGTTTAGATATCTATTATATATATGTAGATTAGGCCAACGCAAAGCCACAAGCGTGCCCTAAAAAATAAGAACAATCCGGCCGTTTTCTGTCTCTGCATCGGGTCGTATTTGTTGATATTATAATTGAAATCAAACACCACGGATGATGCAATATACAAGTGTCTAATTGCATAATCAAATGCTAATTTCGAAGAACCACCAAACTGGAAAATCCCTCATATTAGCAAATTTACCTTGTGATAGTTTGACTTTGTTGGTGCGGCAAAAGGGTAAGAGAGAGGGAGGGGGAGGGAAAAGAAAAGAAAACACGACCAATAAGGAACCTCATGTTTAAATGAGTTATACAAAGAAATTGCCCAGTCTAAAGTCTTTCACGTGTTTCCCAAACCTCCTCTCTCTA
This sequence comes from Combretum micranthum, assembly GCA_024138025.1. NCBI lineage: Eukaryota > Viridiplantae > Streptophyta > Magnoliopsida > Myrtales > Combretaceae > Combretum > Combretum micranthum. Next base: position 434,563 of record JAMXBD010000875.1, read on the forward strand.
AATGCTCTATGGTATATGATGGTAATCATAACAAAGATGGGGACTAGACGCAGTGAAAAAACACGTAAAACTTTTTAATATGCTTAGATTCAAAAGATATTAATAGAGTTTAGTGAGGATGTGCAGTCCCGTGTGAGGTGAGGTAAAATAAATGATGGGTTAAAATACAACTGATATTACTAATGATAATTATATCCTTTGGCCCCTCTTTTTAAAGATTTTATTGAGTTCCTTAAAACAGAAAAATATATATTTTATGAAATATGTCAGATTATATAACATTGGACTTATGAAGCATTTTCTTTTAATTTTATTATTTCCTTCGGGCATGCAGTCGATTTTCAGTCTTTACAAAAATATATAGTATATACATGTTATATCCGATGCGATATCCCTTCAAATTTTACAAAAATCAGAGATTTGAATAGTAATCACACCGACACGCCTATCGAGCTAGCATAGTAGAGGCGGTGATAATGAAGACGTGTGCTGTCCTCTGCACGAGGGTCTTGTGACCCATATGATGATGTCAACATGAAATTAAAGAGGATGTCTTGTCTATGTAATTTTTAAGCTATGATTGCTTTAAAGGTGTAAAAAATTTCAATGTTTTTTGGATTTCTACATTTTGTTAATACAAGATTGAAAATATATACATATTACTAAATCTTATAATCAAGTTTATAATTAATCCAGTCAAGTCCAAGTCCTAGTCCTATAATTAAGTCTATAATCAATCTAGTCAATGTTCCTATGATTCTGCTATTGCTAAGAATGGAAAAAATTGATATGTTCCTGATATGTATAAAAATGTGTCCGATATGGTAAGTATTGAATGTAATCTTTTCTTTCACTCTCCTTCAAGTTGGAGCATGTAGATTGAAAATGGCTAACTTACTGAGTAAAGAATGGAATCTGTCTTTTCCAAGAGCCTTAGTAAATATGTCAGCAATTTGATTCTGAGATGAAATTGAGCGAGGAAGTAAGAGTTTAGACTGAATGTGTTGGCGAATAAAATAGTAATCAATCTCAATGGGTTTGGTACGCTCATGGAAGACAGGATTTGCAGCTATATGCATTGCCGTATGATTGTGACAAAATAACTGAATAGAACGAGAATGAGTTACACCTAAGTCAGAGCATAGACGAATTAACCAAATAAATTCACTAGTTGTAGTGGCTATGGCTCTCTATTCCATTTCAACAGAAGAGCAAGAAATGATAGATTATTTCTTTGATCGCCATGTGATAGGTGATGAACCTAAGAACACAATATAACCAGTAGTGGATCGCCTAGTCATAGGACATCCTGCCCAATCAACATCACAATAATCTCGCAAATGCAAGGTATTATTGGATGGAAGGAGGATACCTTGACCGGGAGCGCATTTGAGATAGCGTAGAAAATGCATAGTGGTAGCAAAATGTGGTTGTTGTGGCTGTTGCATAAATTGAATAAATGTATTAACGTCATAACTAATGTATGGCCTAGTAATGGTGAGATATAACAATTGACCAACCAAGTGTCTATATTGTGCAGGATCATTATATGCTTCCCTTAAGTCAGTAGTGAGTTCATGTTGTCGAGGCAAAGATGAATTAGTGGGTTTGCAGCCTGTTAGACCACATTTGGCTAAGATGTTGAGAACATATTTTCTCTAACTTAGCAAATACCAGTAGGGGAGCATGCTACTTTAATACCTAAAAAATATTTGAGTGGTCCAAGATCTTTAATCCGAAATCAAGTGTTCAGATACTTCTTAAGCCATGAAATCTTGCTTGGATCATTATCAGCAACAACCACATCGTCATTGTCGAGCCTGGTTTTCGATTTCCTTTAGTCCGATTCGTACTAAACCCTAACCCATTCAATACGAATCCTCAACTATGAACTAAAGGAAATTTTAAATATTTAAAATATTTTGGAGTCGCCACTCGACTAAAGTCGAGAGAAAAAATAAACCAAAACCAAAGGTAGGTTGATTTTGGTTTTGCTACTGATCTGCGAAAAAATCATTTTTTTTAAAACGAGAACCAGAAATTAACTTGAGTTCGGGGCTAGCCTATTAAAACCCAAACGGTTACCACTTTAACTTTCCAAATTTAAATTGCTTTCTTTTAAACCCTAACTTCAAATTTTAAACTATTTATCATGATCTAATTAACTAAACATATGTCTAATATGCACAAAAATACTAATCAAATTCCATCAATAATCATATATAATCTAAAACTCGAAATATTCAAATTAATCAAATCTTATCAAATTCTATCAATATTCATATATTCTAAACTAAACTAAACTAACAAATCAAACAAATTCACAAAAATAATTTTTTACATATTTTAAGTTGCCCATTTAGGTGCCTACGTACCCGCTAATCGAGATCAGACCACGCATAGTTCTTTTAGAAAAATTTAATTTGTTGGTTAATTTTAGATTTTTTTGAAATCTTTTCTCTTTAAGTTTATTAAATTTTATTAATTTTAACAAAATTAATTTTTTGATATGGATCATATATCTATCAATTTGAGGTTTTTTTTTATTTAAAAAAAAATAGACTTTTCTATGTGACAAAATTTTTGAACAAAAAATCATAACCACATATCATGCATATCAATTGATCCTACATATTATCAAGAATAAAAATATTATAAGGAATATTTAACAAGCTAATTTTAACAAAACAATATCATGACATAATCAAGATTTATATATCATTGAAATTACATTATGAAAGGCAAGATTTCAATGTGGTTTCATATATGGTGAAATCATAAAATTCAATGTTATTACAATCAAGGTCATCACTATACTATAATAAGGCGAAATCATGGCATAAAAGGAATTTTAATGACTATCATCATACATGATGATACAATTTCAAATGTTGTAAACCTAAAACTCTAAAAAATTTCATATATTCCTTATGATTATGGCGTGATTATAGTTATATTATCAATGATAAAATCTTAATATAATTCTACGAACAAGTATCTAACATGATACATATCACAAAAATTCAATTTTATCACAAAAACAAGATCATTACCATATTAATGCAAAATGATAGAACATTCAAAAAACTATATCATGACAAATTATATCCTAAATTTCAACTTAATATTTTTAGAACAAGTTTATGAGACAATAATTCATTGACAAGAAAAAAAAATAATTATAATGAAAATACTATCATGATTAAAGCTATTACTAATTTTACATATTTTGAATTTTCAAAAATAACATAACACATTCATGACAGATTTTGATATTACAATTATATACTAATTTTTTATTTTTCCTATTTTTTTAATATTATAATATAATTATTCTCATTATTATTATTATTATTAGAAGAACTTTATCTGGAATGCAGAATCGCGTGGGAAGGGAGATGAAGCTTCGGTGAATATTGGCCAATGTCGACGGATGAAGGATTGGGTAGCCTGGGACACCGATGGAACAGGAGGATATGGCCGGATGGAGTCGGAGTTCAAGCGGCTATCAACTGAAGATGGTGCAGCTTCTGGGGGTGGTCGGTCGGAGCAGAAACGAAGTTCGTGGTTACTCTGACGACGATCGTTTAGCAGTTTTCGACAGCAATCAACTTATGGGGATGGAAGTTATCTACTTCTTGAGTATCAAATGCTTTTTTGATTTTTCTTTTCTTTGTTTTTTAGTCTTTTCTGTTCGTGTTCTTTTTCTTTCTATTTATAGAGCTAGGGTTTTAAAACGTTTTTGATTCAAATCCGAAAAAATCGGGCTAAAACGGTTATAATCTTCAATTAAATGCTTATAGCTATCATTAACGTTCTAATATTAACAAACAACACACATTTTTAGCGAAATTTTCGGATTTTGAGATTTTTTCGGAAACTAAAAAAGGAGTTTTTTTCAAATTTCAAGTCTGGATTTGAAATCCTTATTGTTGGTCAATATGCCTAAATTATATATCAAAACAAACTACTCCATGCCTAGTTTTAAAATGTGTATTTGGTTTGTACAACATGGGTCCGAAAATGAGCCGAAAACGAGCTCGAAAATGGCCCATTGGCTGACCGGAGGTTGAAGACGATGAACAGTAACTTTTTTTTTTGAAATTATAATACCATATTATGTATATATATATATATATTACATCCATTATATTTATTTCCTTTAATTTGATTTATTTTTCTAATTTTCATTCCTAATTTTTAATACCTACAGTTGCAAAAAATTTGTTTAATTTAGTTATATGTATATTAAGATTAACAAATAATTTAACAAAAATAAATGTCAAAATGAGGTGTCTACAGCTGCCCCTCTTTGTGATGAGGTTTGTCAAAACCTTATCACAAAGATAAAGTAGACCTTATTTTGGCTTTAACTTATTTGGCATTCCCACTTCTTGAGCGGAGTGAGAGCTTTTTCATGTTCTAAAATGCTCCTTGAATTGGGTTGCTTCTCGAACTGGCACATTGATTTAGACAGGCGCTCCTTAAGCTGGTCTATGATTTGGTTCAAACGCGCTCCTTGAGCTGGCGTTTGTCTTAGATTTGATATAAGCGCACTCCTTGAGCTGGCACTTGATTTGGATAGGTGCCCCTTAAGCTGGCCTATGATTCGATTCAAACATGATCCTTGAGCTGGCATTTGTCTTAGATTTGATACAAACGTGCTCCTTGAGTTGACACTTGATTTGGATATGCGCTCCTTAAGCTGGCCTATGATTTGGTTCAAACGTGCTCCTTGAGCTGACATTTGTCTTAGATTTGATACAAACGCGCTCCTTGAGTTGGCACATGACTTGGCACAAACACGCTCCTTGAGCTGGCGTTTAGCTTAGATGTAGTATGTGTGCGCTCCTTGAGCTGGCATATGATTTGGCACAAACACGCTCCTTAAGCTAGCGTTTGGCTCAGATGTAGTATGTGTGCACTCCTTGAGATGGCATTAACTTGGATATGCGCTCTCTAAACTAGATCTCATGCTCTGATCTCCAAATCTCATGTCCTGAGATCTTGATTTCCCCTTGTTTCGCATGGCTTCTAGAGCTAATTTCCTGAAAGACAATCCTAGCAATATATTCATTTTATTATCATTTATTTTTTTATTATTTTTCTCTTTCAAAACTTACCGATTTTATAGAAGCTTCTAAACTTGTCAGACCACTTGTGAAGTCCGCTCATCACTAGGTTTACTCCATCAGGCTAGAGCGCATTCACAGTGGCTATCCTTTGAATTGAGTATCTCTTTTCTGTCTTTTGATGGTAATGGATTCTTTTGATGGTCTTGATGTCGGAACGATACAGGAGATGGTTCTTTGTATCTCCCTTACTTTGCATTGAGCTTATCGACTTCTTATGATTCTGAAATAGCATTTCTTTAAGAAAGATCAAATCTCAAAGTATTAAATGTTTTTATAACTTTATCAATTGCTCAAATCTCTCTCTCACGGTACACTCATGTTTTAAAAATTTAGAGATATAAGGATGAAGAAAACTTATCAATCAAAGTGGATGGTCAATGATTGATGATGATTGGGGACTGCTAGAGATATCTTTTTGTCGATAGATAACAAAAATTAGATCACACATAGACAAAGTAGTCAACACATTTCTGAACTTGATAGAATTTTCATTAATTTCTCAAGAGTAGTACAACTTGACCGCATCAGAATTTACAGGGTCTTTCAAATCTGGACCATCCACTCTAGTCAAAATTAGTGCACCACCAGGCAACACCCTCTTTACTACATATGGTCCTTCGTAATTAGGAGTAAACTTTCCTCTAGGATCTTGAACATTCGGAGTACTTTTCTCAAGACTAAGTCTCCTTCTTGAAATTTCTCGGGCGAACTTTCTTATTGAATGCTCGAGCGATTCTTTGCTGGTAAAGCTGACCATGGTATAAGGCGGTCATCCTCCTTTCATCAATGAGATTTAACTGATCAATCCTATTTCTCACCCATTCAGCTTCATTCAATTCGTTTCTGCCAATATTCTGAGTGATGGAATTTCAACTTCAACTGGCAAAACTGCTTCCACACCATAGACTAATGAATAAGGGGTTGCCCCTGTTGATACTAATGGATGTTCGATAGGCCATGAGTGCAAAGGGTAGCATCTCGTGCCAATCTTTGTAAGTGATAGCCATTTTCTCTATTATTTTCCTGATGTTCTTGTTGGCTGCTTCAACTGCCCCATTCATCTGAGGTCGATATGGGGTAGAGTTCCGATGTTTGATCCAAAATTTTGGCACAATTCAGACATTAATTTGTTGTTCAAATTGGTACGTTTCTGTAATGATTGTATCAGGGACTCCATATCTGGCTATGATATCTCTCTTGATGAACTTGACAACTACTCCTTTGGTAACATTAGCGTACGAGAATGCTTCAACCCATTTAGTAAAATAGTCGATCGCCACTAATATAAATCGGTGACCATTTGAGGCTTTTGGCGAAATTGGCCTATCATGTCCATACCCCACATTGAGAAGGGCCAAGGTGAAGATAATGACTGCAATTCTTTGGGAGGAGCATTCATCTTGTTGGAGTATATCTGGCACAAGTGGCAATGTCTCACGTGTTTAATACAATCTGATTCCATAGTTATCCAGAAATAACCCATCCTCATAATCTTTTTAGCTAGCATATATCCATTCATGTGAGGTCCACATATCCCTTCATGGACTTCCCTCATCAACATATCTGCTTCCGCCTCATCTACGCATCTCAAGAGAGTAGTATCAAATGATTTTTTGTATAATGTATTACCACTGAGCATGAAATGAACTGCTAAGCGTCTTAGTGTTCTTCGCTCCTTTGTTGAAGCATTTTCAGGGTATTTGCCATCTTGGAGGAATTCTTTGATATTAGCATACCAGGGATCTTTCCTTGGGACTTCCTCGGTATTCAAGCAAAATGCCGGTTCTTCCTCAATGCGAACCTTTAAGGGCTGGATCTCAACTCCATCAGTGATTTGAATCATAGATGCTAATGTGGCTAATGCATCCGCGAACTGGTTCTGGTTTCTTGGCATATAAGTGAATGATATTTCTTTGAATTTCTGTGCCAATTCTAGTAAATATTGATGATAAGGCACCAATTTTGCATCCTTCGTCTTGTATTCTCCTCGTGTTTGAAAGATGATGAGAGAGGAGTCTCCATATACTTCAAGATCATCTATTCCATGTCAAGTGCCATCTTGAGGCCCATGATGCAAGCCTCGTATTCTGCCACATTATTAGTATAAGGGAAAGTCAATCTTGCTGAAGCGGGGTATTGTTTACCATCTGGTGATATTAAGACTGCCCCAATTCCACATCCGCATACATTAGCTGCTCCATCAAAGTATAACTTCCATTTAGGAGTGACTGTTCTGATTCTTTATCTGAATGCCAGCAATATGCCTTCATCCGGGAATTGAGCTTCTCCATCAATCACACTATCTTCAACGGGTTTTCGGCTAGTTGATCTACAAGTGCTTGACCTTTAACTGAGTTTGATTCACATAAGTGATATCAAATTCTGATAACAACATCTGCCATTTGGAAATTCTCCCAATCAACCCTGGTTTCTGAGCCAAATACTTCAACGGATCATGTTTCGTGTAAAGCTCGATAGAATAATACAATGTATATTGTCTCAGTCTGTGCATGATCCACACCACGGCACAACAAGTTCTTTCCACTTCAGTATACTTCTGTTCTCCTTCAGTGAATTTCTTACTCAAATAGTAAATAGCCCGTTCTTTCCCATCTTCATCTTTCTGTCCAAGCATACCTCCCATTGATTCAGGAAGTACCGTCAAATATAGGAAAAGAGGGCGACCAGGTGTTGGTGCTACTAACACTGGTGGATTCATCAGATACTTGATTTCATCAAATGCTTCTTGACAATCTTTATCCCAATCAATAGCTGCATTTTTCCTCAACAACTGAATAGAGGGCGACATTTGTCGGTTAATTGAGATATAAACCGAGCAATGTAATTCAAGCGTCCCAATATGCCCCTGACCTCTTTGATCGTCTTCGGGGGAGGTAATTCAAGTATGGCTTTAACTTTATCCGGGTCAACTTCTATTCCTTGTTGACTGACTACGAATCCCAACAACTTCCCTGAGGTCACCCCAAATGTACACTTTTCGGGATTCAACTTAAGATGGAATTTCGTAATCTATCAAATAATTCCTCAATATTTCCACATGATCCTCATCTTCCTTAGACTTAGCAATCATATCATCCACATATACTTCAACTTCTTGATGCATCATGTCATGAAACAAGGTACCATCGCCCTTTGATATGTTGCCCCGGCGTTTTTAAGGCCGAAAGGCATGACTTTGTAGCAGAATGTTCCCCAAGTAGTAATAAGGTTGTCTTGTTTTATCCTCTTCTGCCATTTTAATCTGATTATATCCCGAAAAGCCATCCATGAATGAAAATAGATGGTTTCTAGCCGTATTATCCACCAAGACATCTATGTGAGGTAAGGGAAATTATCTTTGGGCGTGGCTTGGTTTAAATCGCGAAAGTCTACACAAACTCTAACCTTTCCATTCTTTTTAAGTACCGGGACCACATTAGCCACCCATTCAGGATAATCGGATACCTCTATAAAACCGACTTCCAACAATTTCTTTACTTCTTCTTTAATCTTGAGCAAGATATCTGGTCTAAATCGTCTTAATTTTTGCTTCTTTGGTTTGATATCTGCTTTAGTTGGTAATTTATGAACCACTATAGAGGTATCCAAACCAGGCATATCTTCGTAGGACCATGCAAACACGTCTAAGTAATCAGTCAATAATCTTATCAATCTTTCTCGTTGCTCAGCGGATAAGGTGGTGCCTATTTTCAAATTTTTAGGCTCATCTTCAGTTCCAACATTCACTACTTCTGTAGGTTCACTGATCTCAATTCTGCCTTGTTCATATTTTTGCCAACTTTTCTCTATCCCAGTGTGATCACTAATGTCATGACTAACTAACATTAGGGCAGAAATGATATCAGTATTTTCGTTATCTATCGGCGCAAGATATCTCTTACTTTCACCATTATCATCAGATCTGAAAAAGGCAAGGTAAAGAAAGAGAAAAAGAAGAAATGTGAGGAAAAGAGAAAGATGAAAGAAACAAAGAATCTTTATTAATGACTATGATTCATGGAGTACATTTGAGCAATTGATAAAAGAAACAAAACATAAAAACCCTTCATGAATTCAACCCTTACTCAAAGGTAACCCTAGAGTTATTAAGGGGATAGTGAACCAATTATTCAACTCCCGAACTGGATGGGAGCTGCAAGAAGGCTCCAGAACCGATGCAGTCTGGTTTCTGGACATGAGCCGGTTGTGGGAATGTGACTTTGATATCTGGAGACTCAATAGGGGTATTATACCATTCTTCTCCTTTCTTCTTTCGGGCTTTCTTTTTCATCTCTTCTATCTCAACCGGAGTAGGGACATATCCCAGTCCAAATGTCCCTCTTCTTGAATCATATTGGCTTCTTCAAAGATTTGTAAACCAAAGTCTTCGGATCCTTCTTCGCCAATATAGGGTATAGCAGTGTCTTTGAAGATAGCATGGTCTTGTTCTCCTAATACCGTAACGATTTGTCCATTTGTTATAAACTTGACCATCTGATGCAGACTAGACGGTATTGCCCCAGCTGAGTGAATCCAAGGCCTTCCAAGCAACAAATTGAATGATCTTGGTATGTCTAGAACTTGGAACGGAATAGTAAAGTCTTGTGGGCCAATAGTAACTTCCAAGTCTATTTCTCCTGATATGCCTCTCTTGGATCCATCAAAAGCTCTAACAATAGTAGAACTGGACCGGAGGTTAGATGCATCGATACCAAGTAAGTTCAAAGTAGCCAATGGACAAACATTCAAAGACGACCCATTATCGATGAGGACTCGGGCTACAATCATTCCATTACATTTGGCCATTATGAATAGGGGCTTCGTGTGTTGAGTGCCTTCTGCTCCCAACTCATCAGGTGAGAAAGAGATTTGGTCCAAAGCAAATACTGAATTTACTACATGTTCCATTGTTTCAGTAGCAACACCTTCGGGAACCTTGATTTGTTGGAGTATCTTAAAGAGGCCTCCCGGTGTTTTTCAGAAGTCATTAACAAACCCATTAAGGATATTTGAGCCGGGACTTTAGCGAGTTGATCAGCAATCTTATAATCACTTATCTTCATAATCTTGGTCAAGCTGTTTTCTCATCAGATTCCTCCTCCTTTTTCTTATCTTTTCTTAGTGGGAAGAATTCCTCTGCCAATGTTTTCTCTCTTTCGGGCTCTGAAGCTTTCCCAAGTTTTCCGACCATGGGCCTAGGAACTTGATTAACAGCTTGATAGTTGAACGGGGCGGCTTTATAGTCTTTCGGTGCAATGGGCACATGGAATTGATACCTCATCGATTTCACCTCATATGGGGCTTCTTTCTGCTCTCCTTGACATTGGATAACTATCTTCTTTGGATTGGACTGGATCATTCCGATAAAAGGCTCGGGTTCTTCAATCGTGATCATGTTGATCGTGGGCCCATGGTTTAGAGGATTGGTGTTGACATTAGGGGTCGGGGTTTCAACGAAATCTAGTTGGACCAATTTAGCATCAATGAGGTCTTGAATCTTGTTCCGAAGCCTCCAACAATAGTCAGTAGAATGACCTATTTGCCCCAAATGATAATCGCATTTTTGCTCGGGGTTATAATATCTGGGTTTGTAGTCTTCTCTAGGTGTTTCAAAGGTGATCAGATTGTCAGCTCTAAGCCGGCTAGAACTTGGCTAAGGGGTACGGGAATTTTGGTGAACTGTCTTCTGGGTCTATTGAATGGTTGGTTTTGGGATTGTGGTTGTTGTGACCGGGTGAAGGGTTGATTAGTGTTTGGGGTTTGTTGGTAGGTGTAGGATTGAGTAGGTTTAGTGTATGGGGTTGAGCTGACTACACTGACAGTGGTATCCTTCCCTTTGTTATTGTTGGAGTACTTGAAATTTGTAGCCTTTTTCTCCACATGGATCCTCCCGGTAATAATGGCACTTTCAATTCTACACCCGGCCAATACTATCTCAGAGAAATTAGCAGTAGTGTGTCCAATGAGATGAGTAAAGAAGGTTCTTCTAAAGTATTGATGAAAGTGAATGTCAAATCTTTCTCCGGGATAGGGGTAGATACCATAGATGCCATTGATCTCCATCTTTGAGCATATTCCTTAAAGGACTCATCTTTCTTCTTCCTCATATTACTTAAATCCCACATAGAAGGGGCCACTTCAATATTGAACTTATATTGATTGTAGAAAGCCCTAGCCAATTTGTCCCAAGTATTAATCTCATCAAGATCCAAATGAGCATACCATGCTAAAGCTGGACCGGTAAGGCTATCCTGAAAAGTTTGGATCATGAATTGCTCATATTGAGTGTACCGGCTCATCTTCCTCACATAGAGCCTAGTATGCAACTTTGGACAACCAGTACCATCATACTTTCAAAGTCGGGAATCTTGAACTTCTCGGGAAAGCTCCCGCTTCGATTGTAGGAAAGCTTGTGATTCCAGTTTGATCAAATCCTTCCATTTTCTCAAAAACTTTGAGTTTCTCATTGAATTGAGAAAGAAGCCTTTTCTCCATTTCTTTGTTTTGAGCCTCAATTTCCTTCTTAAACTCAGAAGAATCGTTTCGACAATGGCTAGTGGTTCATGATTAATTACTTGTTCCTCAATAGTTTGACCATCAGTCCTTTCTTTACCCGAATGTCCTGCTGTAGTATCTTGAAGGGCTTTAAGGTTTTGCGTGAGAAAATTCATTTGCTCGGCCAATCGAAATACCATTTGTTCCAAAGTAGTGAGCCTTTGCTTGGAAATCACATTGGAATTACCAGAATTATTGTCGTTGTTGCTAGCCATTTTGGATTTGGACCTAGTGATGATCAGACTTCGAACTGGGTCTGACTGTTTAGGAGCTATCTTTTAGAAACTGGTTTGTTCAAAAACAAAATTTCCATAGTTTAGAGAAGAAAATGTATATATTATTATATGATTCTCAACAAAATGAGCAAACGGTTAGCGGTTAATATATACACAAAAACAAATAAACGGGTAGCAAAGAATATACAAGAACATGTAGAGACAAGAATATATATATATGGAAAAGAAAAACGCATGCGGAGTTTTTTTCAAATTTCAAGTCCGGATTTGAAATCCTTGTTGTTGATCAATATGCCTAAATTATATATCAAAACAAACTACTCCATGCCTAGTTTTAAAATGTGTATTCGGTTTGTAAAAAAAGGGTCCGAAAATGAGCTCGAAAATGGCCTATCAGGCGGCCGGAGGTTGAAGACGATGAACAATAACTTTTTTTTTTTTGAAATTATAATACCATATTATGTATATATATTACATCCATTATATTTATTTCCTTTAATTTGATTTATTTTTCTAATTTTCATTCCTAATTTTTAATACTTACAGTTGCAAAAAATTTGTTTAATTTAGTTATATATATACTAAGATTAACAAATAATTTGACAAAAAAAATGTCAAAACGAGGTGTCTACAGTCATCATAAATAACTGTAGCAAGATAAGAAGCACCACGAGTAAGTGTAAAAAGAGAATGATTAGATAAATCCAACCGAGAGCAAGGATTGAGTGAATTTATGATATTAATTTCTCGATGCCTGACAAAGTCCATAAAGAGATTTTTGAAGAAGACAAACACATTGCTCCCCCTGTTTAGCAAAGCCTTGAGGAATTTTCATGTAAACTTCCTCCTCAAGATCACTGGGGAGGAAGGCATTGTTGACATCTAATTAATGGAGTTTCCAATTATGCACCGAAGCTATTGTAAGTAAATATCAAACAGTAACTATCTTGGCAACAGGAGCAAATGTTTCATGAAAATCAACCCCTTCAACTCGTGTGTATCCTTTAGCCACGAGACGGGCTTTATATCATTCAATAGTGTCGTTTGGGTCAAATTTGACTTTGTATACCCATTTAAAATCTATTGCTCGCTTTCCAGGTGGTAAGTGTACAAGTTTCCATGTGTGATTTTCTTCTAAAGTAGAAATCTCCTTCCTCATAGCATCCCTCCAATGTGCATGTTTTACAGCCTGTGAAAAACTTTTGGGCTTATCTATAGAGGAGATTCCCGCTAAAAAAATAGAATGAGCTCTAAAAAATTTGGAGTAAGAAATACGTTGAGAGAGAGAATATACCGTCAAGTTTACTGAAGGGAGGGAAGATTGTGAAGTGGAGGATGGTGGAAGCAAAGAAGGCGGCAAGGTATAATTGTAGCCAGAGAGATTCTTAGAAATCTGGCTTGTGCGTTTGGTAACTGTGGTTGAATAATCAACATGATTTGTAGATGGTGAAAAAATCTCAGTAGCATTATTTTGGGATTGAATGACGATAGATGAATCGAGGTTTGTATCTACGAATTCATCATTATATTTGGATGCAAGTATACAATTCATCCTATCTGCTGAGTGTTGTTATCATGAAAACCAAGCTCTTTCTCTCTGAAGTGGGATCCTTGAGGTTGCATATCCACAATGAGTTTTGTAGGATTTGAGTAAGGAAAAATTTCTTCAAAGAATTGTATATCTCGTGAAGAATAAATTCTTTCTGTTTCCAAATCATAAATTCAATATCCTTTCTGACCTTGGGGATTACCAATAAAGACATCAGTTCAGCCTCTTGAAGCAAATTTATCACGAGGTTTTTCATTAGGATGCGCATAACATAAGCAACCAAAGCTGTGCAAATGATCATAGGTAGGTACTTTGCCAAATAAAATCTCATAAGGTGTTTTATCATTGATTACGGTGAGTGGCATGTGGTTAATCAAATAAGCTGCAATGAGTATACATTATCCTCATAATTGAAGTGGAAGATGAGCTTGAAATCTCAAAGCTCAAGCTACTTCTAACAAGTGTCGATGTTTTTGCTCAACAATACCATTTTGTTGTGGTGTATGTGTGCAGCTTGTTTGTCTTTCTATTCTATTTGTAAAATAGTAATCAACCAGATCTGTATGATTGAATTCAAGGCCATTATCTATCCTGAATATTTTGATCTTAGGGTTAAATTGTGTTTGAACCCAATTAAAGAACAACAACAAATAATGTTTGGTTTTAGACTTATGTTTCATGAGAAAAACCATGTTGCTCGACTATGATAATCCATAATAATAAGGAAATAATGTGCTCCTGAATGTGACGCAGTGTGATATGGACCCCATATATCATAATGTACTAGATCGAAATTATCAATTGATTTAATTTTATGAGTTGGAAATGGCAATCTAGTTTGTTTTGCTTTACAACATGCATTACAAAATAAATGAGTTGTTAAATCTATCTTAATAGGCAAATCTCGAACTAATGGAAGTTTTCTTGTTGGCAAATGACCCAGCCGACGATGCCACAAACTTGCCATATATCTTTGCTTACCAAAAGTGCCTTGCTTGCCCCCATCGGTTCTAAATAGTATAGTCCATTCCACACTCTACCCATTCCAATCAGCTTCCTTGAGTGTAAGTCCTGTATTACACAAAATTCAGGTCCAAATGTTAGCGTGCAATTCAAGTTTTGTGTTAATTTGCTGACTGACAACAAATTGAAATGAAAATTAGGTACACCTAAGACTCTTGCAAGATTCAAGTTTTCCCCAAGTGTTATATCGCTTATCGCCTGGACTGGTATGTGATCGCCATTAGGAATCTGAACTAGAGATATATTGGGATTTAAAGAGACACTTGTCATGGATGCAATTTTGCAGGTTATATGTTCAGCTGCTCCGGTGTCAATGATCCATAATTCCACCTTACCAGATGTATGTTGCAAAACCGTATTTGTAGAAGATTCAATATTTTTAGTGGACTGATTATCAAGCAAGGCAAGTGGTTGCTGAATTTGTGTTGGAGTGAGGTTTGCACATTTCGGTGCATCTATAGTAGCAACGAATGTTTTTGGAGATTCTATTGATGAATTTGTGCTGTGCATATTTGTTGTTGATCACCCTTTTGTTTAGGTTTTCTCCAACCAGGCGGATACCCAATAAGTTCAAAGTTAGTGTCTTTAGAATGGTTGTCCTTATTACAATAAGTTCAATGAAGCTTACTGCCCCTTTTTTCTCCTGTGTGATTGTCCTTTAGATCGTTTCTTCACTGTCTAGTCGAATCTTTGGCTAACAGCGTTGTTGTCTCAATCATGGGTGTTCTATTTGCTGTTATATTGTACTACTTTTCATCTTGAGCAACTATTGCATGAGCTCTTCCAAGCCCCAATAGAGGTTCAACACTAAGAATTTGAGATCTCATTGTATTGTACGCATCATCAAATCCCATTAGAAAATCAAATACCTTTTCTTCTTCTCGTATCTCTTGCATCTGTTTGCTTGCACCATAAGTACAAGTGGGAATTGGTCTGAGGCTATGTAATTCACTCCATACACCTTTTAATTTACCATAATATGCTGATATGGATGATCTTTCTTGTTGTTGTAATAAGGTTGTCGTTCATTTTAGCTCATATACTCGATGAGCAATTCCTTGAGTAAATTGCTTCTAAAAATCAGATCAAATTTATTTGACCATATCTGTATGTGATGCACCATTCTATAATTCTTTGCAAATAGACTTGATCAACCATGATTAAACCACGATGTCACGTTGAATCCAACTGTGATAATCCCTAGAATTGACATCGCGTTTGTCAATCGATCCATCTACGAATCTTGCTTTATTTTTGGATTGTAATGCATTCAGAAAGCTATTTCTCCATGTGAAGTAATGGTCTCAGCTTTCACTTAATGGTCGGGTAACGAAAATCTAGCCTGGATGATCTGAGGGATGTAGATAGTATGGAGATTTTATGTCTACTGTTATTTGTGTATTTGTGGCAGTCACTAAGCTTGTAGAATCAACTGCCATGATCAAGAGCAAGTTGGAATTATGATGGAAGTGTTTGCTCTAATACCAGGAAAAATTTCAATGTTTATTGAATTTCTACATTTTGTTAATACAAGATTGGAAATATATACAGGTTACTATCGTACAAGAATGGTAAGTCAACTCCTATAAGCAAGCCTATAATTAATCTAGTTAAATCCAAGTCCTATAATTAAGTCTATAATCAATCCAATCAATGTTCCTATAATTCTACTATTGCTAAGAATGTGTTCCTAATATGTACAAGAATGTGTCTAATATAGTCAGTGTTGAATATAATCTTTTCTTCCAGGGTGAGCGGGTAACCTTATCGTACAGAGTATCTATCCGGTATTTACTTGATCAGGTAGGATTCAGGTGGATATTAAAGATCACAGGGTGGGATATGAGTATCAATTTTTTAGAACCTGCTCTCACATGGTAGGGTATGAGTATAAGATCTTCAGACCCTATAGCCATCTTGAAACCTGTATTATATTGTAAAAGATATAGGTTCCAGGGCATCATGTATCCACCCTATTAAATATTATACAATAATATTAATATATGATAAATAATGATATTCCATATTTTTTTTAGAACGACTAATATGCAAGATTATTATTTGTGTAATACATTTTAGAAAGTTTTATTATAAAATGATTTATAATATTTTATTTAGAATGACTTTTTATTTTTAGTTTAAAAAAAACCGTGGTTGTATGTACGTATTTGAACCCCTAAATTATATAGAGATATTGTTTATATTATAACAATAATTACATATAAATAGAAGTAGTTTTAAAGTTTTTAATTTTAGAATTTTGTGCAAGTTCTATAATTTTGTTTAGTTTTACATAAATAAGTTCCATAAGTATTTGATATAGGTTTTCAACTTTCACACATGAATAGATTCTACATATTATAGAACTTGTAATATTAACAAATTATTTTTTAAATTTCTTTTTGCACGTTGTTTATGTTGAATGTATGAAAATAAGATAGTAATGCATATTGTATGAAAACATATCAAAGACTATAAACTTTATGTTTGAAAAAAAAAAAAAAAAATAGAGATTTTCTTAAAATAAATTATAGGTTTCACATAATATCTTGTATCCTGTAGATTTTACAAGATATAGGGTACATGGTGGGTATAAGGATCCACAGGTAGGTTTCGGATACGAAATTTAATACCTTATACTTTATAAGGTGGGGTACGAGTAATGCTTCTTACCCTACCTACCCTTTACCCGCTTACCCCTATTTGATTTACTAGAAGGAAGTAATAATTTTTTTTTATTTTATAATTAAAGATATTTAGAATAAAATATATATATATTTTGCTAAGAATGATCATTATTTCAGCAAAATAAAGAAATGAAAATTCTTATTATATTTCATATTGTATGGAATAAATATTCTTTGTGATTAAATTTTTCACAAATCAAATAAAAAATAAATGTTCCATGATAATAAAAACGTGATACTAATTCTGTTACAATAAACCAAATATAACGCTATACTTCTATATAAGAAGGAAAGCGGATGCTATATTTAGCTGTTAGGTTATTAATTGATTTTCTTATAGCAGTAGTTGTAATCTTAGGAACATAATTGAGAAACACACTAACAACCCCATTTTCCCATAACCTATGACTTAACTTCGAAATTCCTATGTGCAAAAGTAGTATTAGCTAGTAGTTATGTGCTTAACATTTTGTTCACGTGCTTATTGTCTAGTAAAACCCCAATAAATTAATAATGTTAGAATGATAAAATTTTATTAATTTAGATAGGCATCGATAAATCAATAAATTAATAATTTTTTTAATTTATAGATTTTTTTTATTTAGTGAACATAAATTTAATTATATAAAAAATTATTGTATATCAATAAGATATGTATCATATTTTACAAATTAATTTAAAAACAAAATTTATTGTGTGTTTATATATATTTATGAAAATAAGTACATAAATGGTCTTCATTATTTTTAATACTTGAGTAATACTCATTGTATTGAATATTGCCTAATTAAATAAATTCAATACAAGTCATTTGCGTTTATTGCACTAGAACTAAGTAATCTAATTGACCTTTGGAATCAATTATGCAAAAAGAACCACTCACATCAACAACTCTTTACAATTTTTTTATTGTAATTCGATAACACGACGATTCCGGCACATTTGATATGTAGGAATGGGTTAGAATGAAATCGCGATTCTGGATTTCATTCCCTTTTTCAGTGTTTGGAAGCGTTTTTAGAAGCCAGAATTGCGATTTCAGCCCACTCTTATTAATGATATGAGTGTAATTACTTTTTTATCTTATCATGTATTAATATTTTGCATTTATTACTAATGACATTTCTGACAATTACAATTTTATCCATTTCATTCCATGTAATCTCCCAAATATAGGAATGGATTCGTCATTTCCAAACTCATTCAATTTCATTCCAATTCAATCCATTCCATTCCAAATCATTCATGCGTACCAAACGTGACATTAAGCTTGTGAATGGAATGGGAAAAGTTAGAAATGAAATTCACCTTGAATTAAACTTTAAGAAAAACAAACAATAATAAATCCATGTTTTACTAAATTATCTAGTTAAGTTTGTAATTTTAGAGAATTATTAATTTATCATATTGACAAAACTATATATTTATATAGGGGTCTTTCTAAAAATTATTACACATTAAAATATTAAAATTATTAATTTTGTAACGACCCAAGGTGGGATATAATGTATTATTTTAGAGAGGTTATTAACTTATGAAGGTTTAATTTTATGTGGCTTGCATATAAACTTTTATCATAAATCTTGTTAGGAATTATATTAAAGAAATTTCAACACTGACTAGGTGAGATTTAGTTTATTCTACTATATATTCATATATTATGTATCTTATTTTAAAAATCTTTAAAATAATTTATATAATATAAATATATATGTATAGCACAATCCTAAAATGTAGTCACTTAGCTCACTATAACATTTGAAAATAGGGTTAATGAATCATTTGGTACTTGAAATTCTCGAAAAAGAGTAGTTAAGTACCCAGGCTTTAGAAAAGATTAATTTACTTTTCGAGGACTAAACCACACTCGATCTGGCTCTATTATTTTTGTCAAATGACGTGGCTAACCCATCAAATCCATGACGACACACCATTTTAATTAAAAAAAAAAGATTAAAAAGCATATTTACTTGCTTCTATCTAGTAAGAATTGAAAATGTGTAAAAATATTATACTTCAACTTAACCTTGATTTCAAAACCTATCCCCAAAATTGAAAACCTATATTCAAAACCATATTGAGATATCCTAAATTGAACCTATCAAATTGGAAATCCCATCGAAACTAGCGAGGTGTGTGATTAATTTCCCTTTCTTCATCTGACCACCACTTGGTGAAGCATGTGCATGGTTCATTTTCTCTTGCAAGTTCATAGTATGAATAAGCACTCCTTGTTTTTTTTCCTTAGTATAATGATTTACATTTAATCCAAGAACAATCGAGGACCCCTTCAACATACAAGTTTCTCTAACACATGAACTATAGCATAAAAGTACAATAGACATTACCAGTCCCTTATGTGGCTCAAATAGAGTTGCAGGCTTCGGCGATGGTGGAGTTGTTGTGTTAAAGGAAGCCTCTGCTACAACATTTGTTTCCTTCTCACCATGGATTGTTGGTGGCTACAGAGGATCGGAGCTAGTTGAATTGAATCGCATAGATTATTTGCTTGGAATTCTATGGGATATCCATATGAAATGGCAACAGCAGCATAGTGGGTCCTTACTAGTAATCCATTTTATCATTTTATCTTGGGCTTATTCGACATAGGGTTTCAAAATCAAAGCTTTAGGGTTTTGTCTTACATAAAGTTTTTTGCCTTCTTTGGAATGTGGTTTGAAGTTCGGGGTTTGGTCCACAACGGAAGCTTTCGAGATCTTTAATTCATGAGGGACCAAGTGAACTTGGGTTAGGTTAAGGATATGTGCAGGAAAACAATTAAGAAGATGTCTTTTTTTTTTAATTAAAATGACACATGATGTGCATGTATTTGATGGATTGGCCACATCATTTGACAGAAATAATGGAGTTTGATCGGGTATGGTTTGGGTGCTCGAAAAGTTAGCTAAGGTATTAAATTGATCTTTTTAAAGTTTGAATAATTAATTAGTCTTTTTCAAAAAGTTCATGGACCAAACAAATCATTAACCCTTGAAAATATGCAATAGATGATTTCTAGAATCATTGCTAAAACTTCAAAATTATCACTATTTGTACTTATTATCTTTTAACAATGGATTGACGATTCTAACCGTAGTTTGGGGTTATTTGCTTATTTTGAAAAGTTAATTATGATGAGTTAAAAACACATACTGAGTAAACTCTGTATTTTCAGTTATCTCCACATATTTTTATTTGCTACATTTGTCAATATCTTGAAATAGATACAATAATAAGGTAATTGTTGCTAGTATATTGCATAAAAGGAAGTAAGCTTTAGCATTTATCCAATTCTTAGTAATTTACTCTAAAATTACCTCTTGACACCAATAAGAATAATGAGATTATATACAAAGGTGATTTGATTTCCTTTTCCATCTTTCAGAAATCATTGTCATTTTTTCAATTGTTATTAATTTGTAATTTCGTGTCATGTTAGGATTCTTCATTGCCAAATTAAAAAAGCTGTGCCTAACATATATATAATTATGAACAATCTACTAGCAGTAGCGGTATCAGTCCAATATATAATTGAAAACATAAAAAAGCAGCAGCAGAAGAAGAAAAGAAGAAGACGATGGAATATATCAAGGATCGGAACCATTTGGCAATCATAACCCTTATGGTAGTTGGTTTTTATACGTTTTCTTCTGTTGGACTCCTACGGGTGCTAACTACTTCTTGTCAATTCAAGACCAGATGCTTCAATCTCGTAACAACCATGTACGTACAACACCTCAAATTGTAAACCCTAATAATATTTTATTTTTATTCTTGATTTCTTCTTTGCATTGTTGGTTTTTGTTGTTGTTTTTGGTGTTAACTGTGTTAAATAATAATATAAATACGAGCAGTCGTGGGTTTTGATTGTTGAAGGTGATAAAGAGGGAGAGGGCGAGCAGAAGGACGAGCTGAAACAAGTGCTGGAGGAGACAGCCACCGCAAACAAGACCGTAATAATAACGGTGGTGAACAAAGCGTACGTGGAAGGGGACAAGCCGATGCTGGATCTGTTCCTGGACGGTTTCTGGCTGGGCGATAACACCCGTCGTCTCCTGGATCACCTTCTAGTGGTGGCTACCGATGAGACAGCCTTTGAGCGGTGCAAGTTCCTGAGGCTGCACTGCTACAAGATCCATGTAGAAGGTAATCAATCATCATCGGATTCGGATGGTGGGGGTGAAGAACATGTCTATATGACTCCTGGTTTCATTAAGATGATGTGGAGAAGAACTCAATTTCTTGGAGATGTGCTGAAGCGGGGTTACAGCTTCATCTTCACGGTATGTTTTATTTGTTAATTGCCATCATTATTATTATAGAAAGATTTGAATAGATTATTAGAGAGCTTCTATAGTATGCGGCCGGACGGTCTCCGTAATAGAAGAGACCTTTGACGATTCAGGAACTAAGACCAATGCCTCTTTTCGCCATGCATAAACTAAACCAACAATTAGATAAGCACGAATAAATGGATCCGGTAAAAAAGGAATAGAATAAGGCCCAATGAGATAAAAATAATGAATTGGAAATAGAGTTTAGGTTCAAATTTTGAAGATAATATCTATTTTATTTTTTATAATGATAGACAAATAAACGACTTTCTCAAGGCTCAAGATTTTCATTCATCCACTTGATATAATATAAGATCGTCTAATTGACCATTTATCTTTTAAAATAAATATAATAATTGAAATACCAACTATTTCATTGGTTCGATCGTTGTTGGTATGATGTGATCCATTGAATAATAATTGAATCGGTTCCATCAAAATTAGTGACGAAACCAAGATTTTATTATTATTGTTTTAATAAGCTTAATTTTTCCATAGTTTTTGAGTTGATGGGTGTTTGTTTGGTTTCTATTCTTTTTTTAATTTTTGTTGATTTAAGAAACAAAATACGAAATATTAAATTTTCTTCCCTTGAATTTTTTTATAATTGTGAAAATAATAATTAATAACATATCTCATCTTCCCATAATTAAATATTTACACATAATAACTATTTGGAAAATTTTATGGTCTCATCATTAATTATGAAGGGATCAATCCTCTCATCACCCAACGGCTTATACCATACCTAATCGATATCGAATTACTAAAGTAGTTAATATTTCAATTATTATATTGATTTATTTTAACGATTAGATGATTAATTAAATAAGATCGAAAAAATTCCCTAACTATTTATATCTAATGGATATAGGTATGATGACACTGACTATTATTGTTTTTCAAGCTGAAAATCTGTTTTTATGGCATCGATTCGATCACCATCCGTTTTAATCAACTTTCATTCCTAATATAAACTTTACAATACGTATCATATATGCAGGACACGGACATAATGTGGCTAAGAAACCCATTTCAAAGATTGAGCCCAGACGACGGACTTGACCTCCAAATAAGCACGGACGGTTTCAATGGGGATCCATGGTCGGAAGACAACGCCATCAACACCGGGTTTTACAAGATCAGATCCAACAACAACACATCAGATTGCTGGACATGTGGTACGACGGACGGAACAATGGTGGTGGAATGAAAGAACAGGACGTGATGAAACAGATGATACGGGAAGGTGTGCTTAGGAAACTGGGTATCAGGGTGAGATTCCTGGACACCCTCTTCTTCAGCGGATTCTGCAACGACAGCAGGGACATCAGGCTCGTGTGTACGGTTCATGCCAACTGCTGTCGGTTCATCAAGGCCAAGGTCTCTGACCTCCTTCAAGTCCTTCATGATTGGAAGAAGCAGTACCTCAATTTGCCTCCTCATGATCGTAATACTACTAAAACTGCTAAACGATTTCGATGGTCCAAACATGTGGCCTGCGTCAATTCCTGGAAAACATGATATACATATATGTAATATAAAACATTCGATTCGGCACACCACACATAATCGTTTATTTCATCAAAGTACGTGGTTATATATAATATATATAGATCACACCGTTATTATTCATAATAATTAATTATGTGAAGTTATTTGCTCATGTCGTTGGCTTAATTTCTTTTCTTGTTGAGTCCAGCTAATTTTTTAGTCTTAAGAGAAGAAAATCAAAATGTGGACTAGACAATATCATGGAATACTTCATCATCATCTCATTTAGACTAAACAACAAAACATTGTGAACAAGAAGTTTCAAGAATAATCCATTTGTAAAATTTAATCAATCAATTCTAGGTGCATTTTATTATCCAAAATAAGTAACAAAATTACATATACTAACAATCAATGTTCCAATTTGTATTGATGTCTCAGAAGAACAACTAGATTATAAATTTCAAATATGTGTGGGAGACCCCTTGTTTCCAAGGACGAAATCCTCAAAAAAGGAAAAAAAAAAAAAAAACTCTTTTGAGGAGTAAGATACTAATATAAATAAACTTCCAATAAAAATACAAGTATAGCATGTTCATAAACATGAAGAGATTTTGATAAATTATGTTAATTCTTGAAAAAAGAAGAAGAAGGTAGAAATGGAATGATAATGGTCATTAATTAAATTTAGCACACAATGTGGTATTATATATTATGAATGAAAATACAAATCGTGAGCCATGATCTATCAAGAGTGTCAAAATGGAGATAATTGGCAAAAATGAAAAAAATGCAAATGAGTGGGAATGAATTCTCTTTAACATTGTAAAGTTCATTAACTAGTATTTTGTACCCCTGAAGTTATATGACCATTAAAATGTAAATGGGTATTTATGCAGAAAAGAGATGAGAAAAATGAAGTCTTGAGATGCAAAACACAACTTGTTACGCAAGGTTCTTCTCAAAGACCTGAAGGCTGAAATTGATTATTAGGAAACTAACTCCCTTATGGTATATGCAACAACTTTCATATCTTATTAGTTTGGGTGCACATAAAAGACTTGATATGCTTCTAATGAATATACTAATAGTTCATCTATGTGGCTCACTTAATAATGATATTTGTATGAAAATCCCCAAAGGATTTAAAATGCCAAAAAATATAGTGGAAATTCTTGAGAAACTTATTCAATTAAGTAACAAAGATTTTGTATTGATTAAAAAAATCTAGCAACATGTAATTTAATTGCCTCAGGAGTATTTGTTAAAAGAAGGCTTTTAAAATATCCACATTATTTGTGTAATTTTATAAAAATTTCTAGATTTGACTTTTCCATAATTGAATTTTATGTGGATGATTTTAAATATTATTGTAACTAGTATTGAAATCTAAAAGCAATGGGTTATTTGAAAAGGGAATTTGATATGAAAATTGTTAGAAAGATAAGTATGTCTCGTTTTACAAATCGAATACATGTAAATGGCAATTTCATTCATCAATCATAGTATAGAAATGTCCTCATGTGATTTTATGGGCAAGCACATCCATTGGGTAGTCTAATATTACCTGATCACTATTGTAGATAAGCGTCTTTTTGTCTTCGAGAATAATGAAGAAATTCTTGATCCCAGTACCATTGACACTAAAAAAGTTCAAATGGTATTGAAATTAGCAATTATAGAGTTCATGTAATTAATTGAAAACTAACCAAAGTTCAAGTACCAAATACCAAATACCAAATACCAAATTATCCCTAAGAAAATTGTTTGAAACTCAAAAGTTTCTTAATGTAAAATTACACATAAAAACCACAATACAAATTGTAAGACACTAAAGGAAGCAAACATTTGAACATAGCATTCTAGAAAAAAGAAAAAGGAAAAAAAAAAATAATTAAAGTCATAATCCATTTTCACCACTCAAGAACAAAACTTCCCTAATTTTTTTTCCCAATGAGGCAAATATAAAAGTTATACTAGATAATCATTAAATTCCCACCCCAAATGCTACTAGGATGGATAAGTTTTTTTTTTTTTTTTTCCTTTAAGATGAAATAGAGGTATATATTAATAGAAATTTATATAAATCGATTATTAGTATTATAAAAAGAATTATGATTAGTAAGATGAAGAAAGTGATGGAGAAGTGAAGAAAGTAGATGGAGTTAGAATGACAAAAAAAAAAAAAATGGAATGGATAGAGAAAAATGGACAATATTTATATCGACAATGCTTTTTTATTTTTATATTTTTCCTTTTGATTGAGTTTTTGGTAGTTCTTGGATTTATTTTAAATGGTAAGAATGAAAATAAGGTAAAAGGAGAATATGTTAGAGAGAGAATGCATAGGATACTTATGTGGCAAGTAAGAAAGTAAATTTGAGGAAGAATGGGAAAAAGAGATCATAGGATAAAGGAAATATAGACTAATTAAGTTGGTATTAGACTCAATTTTTTTCAAAAAAAAAAAAAAAACCAAAAAGACATATTTATTTAGATTAAAATAATTGTAATTTGCAAACTCGAATTGAACTTATCGAACATAGAGTACTGCTTGAGCCTAATTAAGCTCATCATGAAGTTCGAGTTTAACTTGACTATAATGAATCTAATTTGAGTTAATGTCAGTTTGAAATTGATAACAAGCAATTGAGTTTGGCTTATTTATATTCTAGATCACATCTAACTAAACACGAAACACCAAGATTAGCCATCTTAGCCTAGATGATTGACAAAACCCATAATTTCTTATCCATTTAATTTATTTTCATCTCATGTTCAAACTCATATAACTTTAAAAATTTGTTATGCCATAATATGTTAATTATAATCTAGAGATATATAACTTGACATGACTTTATGCATGAATTGTATATAACATATTATCTTCTCCTAATTATATCTAAAGCAAGCAAACAAAATTCAAAGATTGATTCGATATCAAAATGTTCCTAACCAAAGGTGTTATCACAATTCAATTCACAGGATAATCATTGATGCAAAGATTTCTATTCTTTATCTTGGATAAATTGGTTATGGTTATTAACAAGCTCTAACAACCTACTCTCCTTGCTTTATCTCTCCTTACTTTTTCCATGACCAAAACAAGCTCTTTGATTATTTCCCTTATTAATTAAACAACCATAAAAAGCTCTTATAGTTTAATCTATTATAGTATGAAAACAAGAGAAACTACCAATTCAAGCCAACAAATCCAAAGCATGATCTATTTAGACCAGATTATATATCTTCATAACACAAATCAATCAACTATCTCATAATCAATCATGTTATTGTATCACAAACATTAGAACAATCAAAACAATTACATATTTAATATTCTAATTGACAGTATATTACCTTGCTAATTAAACAAATGGGCCCTAATTTGCATCAATCAAACAAGATAAAAAATTAAAAAATATTAGAAGATATATAAATTCCCAACTACAAAGAACAGAACAAATAATTCTATTAGAGCTCACAATTCCAAAGACTGAATCACGTAAACAATCCTTCAGCTAGAAATATAAACTTAGCTACTCACTCTATACAATCCTCCCTCTTTTCTAGAGTTTTGAAGTGTTTTTGGAATGAAAGATATCATATCTGTCGAATAAATTTATAGAACAAAAATTGGAATTCAGCAATCAGGGCATACGCCAAGTTACATCTTGTATGCTATCGGCTTACGTTGCTGGTTTGTTGTAATTTCAAATTTGAGAAGAAAACATTGCAAGCTTTCTTGTTTACACTGTTAGCTTTCATTTTACATCGGTGCCCACGTTGGCAGCGTAGAATCAAAATTTATGGCTTATAGGTGTAATTTCGAAGGTTGATGAATTCTACAATGAACGCTAGCAACGTTCGTTTTCTAGAAGCCAACGTTGAAGGTCTGATTGTGAAGGTTGGCTTGATCCATAGCGGAGGTCGGCCTTTAATTCTCATTTCTCCAATTTTGCATAAAACTTCTCCAAATTTGTTTGTATTTGCAATCTAATTTCTTCAAGACCTAAATATCACATTAAGTACACTTAAGTACCAATTCCTCATGATTTCTATAAAATCCATAATAATTAAGCATAATTTGTTCAATGAAATGAGTATAAAATATGACTTTACCAATATACTTATTCTTTATAAAAATTATAGAACCAAAATGTTAGTGAATCCATAACCACCACGATCTGATTACTGCACCCAAATATCTTCGTATATGACATTCTGATTGGCCCATTACATGGTTAGGTTGTTATAATCCAATTAATTAACTCAATTCCAATGATAAGTTCTCTTTAATCTATTTGATTTTTTGACTCAACGAAGCAGCCATTAAATTAAAGTCTCACTTCTAGAGCTCATTTTGCTTGGAGGAGTTGATTAATGATTTAGGATTTGTGATGTGCTCAATCAATTGAAAGCTAAGTTTATCATGCATGTACTTTTCATACCAACTAGTATGATTGAATTATCTATCAGTTAATCCACTGGGAACAATGTAATGTAATGTATTAATCTAAATGTGAGTATTCCGATTAGATATTGGATAATGATACTATTGGAGAATGGTACATATATACTTGATTCCCCATTATTAGTACATCATAATAACATTGCAAATGTATTTCACTTAATTTATTTTGTTGGAAAGTTAATGTTATGTAAGCAACAATTAATCTTCACTTATATCACAATTTATATTTGCCAATACAAAAAACAATTTTAGCATCCAATTTTATGGTTTGGCTACCCTCTCTAAGTCCAGTGAGAATAGCTTAAATCATGCTATACATGTGTTTAAAATTTCAAAACCTGCTTAACCATTCACCATGACGTGAACAAATATGTTTATAAGATACGATGAAGTCCAAGCCTCAACCTTAGGTCCCTAGTTTAAGCCATTTAAATATCTTTGGGGGCGAGGATATAGACGCAAAATAATATAGCTGGATCAAGGATGAGGGGTGTTGGATTTGCCATATCTATGTTAGAATTAGAATTATCTTGAAAAGGCAAAAAACTGTTTTATATTACAATTATGTACATCATATATATACAAAATAATGTAGTTAATAATTGTACTACTATACTTTTTTAATATTTAATTTTTTTTTATTTTTTTCTTCTTTCGGTTATAAGTATTTAATTGAAATTTAACTATCAAGGTATCTACAAATAGAATCAATTTGTAAAATTTGTTTAAGTTTTATTGTCGACAAAAGTATATCATAAAAAGTTATTTGTAGAGGAAGTTAGAAATAAAATAAAAATAACCGTATAATATAAAAATAAGTATTTCGTAAATTTTTTTCAGGGTAAATTATAAATGTATTTATTTATATATTTTCACATCTACTAGGCTTTTTATTATTGAAATTGAATTTTTGGACATTTAAATCTTAAAAAAACAACATTTAACAAATATTTTAAACTTATGATGACTTTGCAAAATTGTTCATTAATAACGCACAAAAGATGTCATTTTCAATATAAATGATTAGATATAAGTTCCATTGTATTCATACTCACGTATATATATATACATATATACACATCAAGTAAATCACTATTAATATTCATTAGCCTGTATTGAGAATTTATTTAGTTACTATTAGGTTTTTTAACCAATGAGTTTTAATTTTCTTAATTATAATATAAAAAAATTAAGAAAGTAAAAAGAACCATTAAGTAAGAGACAAACAATAATTATAGCATTGAAAAATGCAAAGTGACAACAATGGCAATTGAACCCACACCCTCTTATTTAACAAAAGATCAAATTATCCATTCAACTATACCTAATTTTATGGTAAGATATGTTTTTGAGATATATATTATATATAATTTTCATATCTTAAACATATATCGATTTAACTTTTTTCAGAGCTTAAGGGGGCTAAGGCCGGTGCTAGGGCTCCCGTGGGCCCCTTTGCGCCCACCTATGGGTGTCCCTTTGGACCCATCTACATTCGGGGGTGGGAGTAGCCATTTGGAACCTACAATGTAAGATAACTTAAGGAAAGGTTTAACTTGTTCATCGGTTAGCTGCTTTGCATACTTGACTCGCCCTTCCATTTTGGATCCTTCTCCCGTGTTCTTGTATTCACCAAAGTCCACTGTGTTATCACGTTCGGGCTTTTGGTTGTCTGACCATCCGGTGGGGTGGATGATGGAACTCATATCAGTATATGCAATGACTACCCTTGGACTAGTCCTCCATGCTCTTCCAGGTATGTATGATTGCCAGTTCCAGATATGGTGTTGTGGACAATTGAAAAACCCGTGTCCTCTTTACTACTCTCCCTGTCATGTGCTGTTATAAAGGTCCACTGGGCATCTCCATGAACATATATCTCAGAATCCTATATAGTTCCTCATTTATCAAATGAATTATTAGTTTATGGTTGCAATCATAATTTGTATATTTGTATATCTCAT
Source organism: Combretum micranthum (assembly GCA_024138025.1). Lineage (NCBI taxonomy): Eukaryota > Viridiplantae > Streptophyta > Magnoliopsida > Myrtales > Combretaceae > Combretum > Combretum micranthum. Next base: position 464,014 of record JAMXBD010000875.1, read on the forward strand.
CACATATGGCAATTCTCTAGAAGAAACGTTTGGGTGTGAGATGACATACTAGATAAATTGATGTGCCAGCTCCAAATATGAAGTCAACAGTGCCTTCAATGTGGCAGTTCTTATAGAAGTGGAATCCCCTATCATCGCAAGTGTATCTTGGAAACCAATGAATTTGCAATTGTAGAATGCAGATTTGTCTCCCGAAACTCTTATAGCAAGCGCTTGCTCACCATCTAACTTGCCAGTAGGTTTTGGTGCAGAATTCTAAAATATAAAAATATGCATGTAAGTAAGTTGAAATAAATAAACTTCTTGTTGTTAGGGAGAGGTAATGAAAGAAATGGGGCATATATACCTTAAAAATGATATTAACCGCCATGAAATAATCAGACTCAACAATCAAGGTGGCACTATCAACGGTACCATATTTATTAGCAGTGCCATCGAATGTCAAGGTTGGCATACTTTTGGATGACCCATAAAGGGTGATAAAAGGCTTAACTCGATCAATCTTGACCTTCTCAGCATATTCTCCAGGACCTAGGTGCACGATGACACGTTGGTCATTCCCAGCAGGAATGCTATTAAGGGCTTCTACGATGCTTTTGAACTCGCCACTTCCATCTTTTGCAACCTTAATGACTTTTGCACTGGATTCTGCTGCCTCAAGGTTTGGGTCTACGGTGCCTTTTCGAGACGCCATTGGTTGTACGTTTCTTTCAAACCAAGCATTTAATTGAGACTTGTCTGCAGGAATTGGATCGTTATCGTCTCCTAATACAATTGGAGCTACATTTGCTATGATAATTGTTAAAACAACAATTACGATAGGGGCTTGCCTCACTTCCTTCATCATTGTTTATCTTTTCTTCTTTCCCTTTTAGGTTGATTTTGCAATCATGGCTAAACTCATAATTTATAGGTGTAGATGCTGTTAGAAAGGCAAATTTGAGAGAATAAGAGTGCTTATCGGCGTTTCTTATTTCATGATAATGCCTTCATGTCGGTATTGCCATGACATTTCAACAATATAAACAAACTTATTTTAACGAAAAACCATAAGCACTATAGAATCTTCTATACGAGAACTTATTATGCCATGAATAAATGGGATAGTTAATCATTTAACTGATTGAAGCAAATAAATTATTTTGTAGGGTTTAACGTAAAATGGCATGGAATGTATTTTAGACTTGATGAGGTCACGTTTAATGGAACAAAGCAATTTCGTTCTTTTTTCAAATTATTACGTGAGGAATAAAAGAAAATGCAAAACCATGTTCTCCCTATAGTGAATTGCTAGAGATTATACCAATATATATATATATATATATGAAAATAAATTGAATATTTGAAAAATGAGAAACAAGATACTTTAATATTTGTCGAACTAAAACTTTTCATGATTGCAATTTATCCACAAATGTCAACATTTCAAATATAAATATGGAGAATTGAAAAGCAACTTTTGACATCATTTTCTTATTTTTCTCTTTTAATCATATAATATTAAATTGATCTTTTAGATAATGTAAAAAGATAATTTTTATGTAAAACCAATTTTTCACCTTGTAAATTGTAAAAATGATTTAAGCACAATCTTACATAGTGGAAATTGTTTTTTCTTAACATGATTTTATTTTTCAGACAAAAAGGAGTATTAAAATAACAACATATCGTTTTCTAAAAAAATTATTTTACCTTTTTTTTATTTTCTTTCGTTACTATTCTCTCTCTCTCTCTTTTTTTTTGCCTTTTCCTTTTATGAAAAGATAAATAAAGAGAAAACAAAAAAGAGGATCCATGTAATATGGTTACACGTTGTGCTTGTGCAATTGATAATTCGATTCGTAAATATATGTATATGTTATAGATGTTATGCGGTTGTACAAAGACGTACTTTGTCTCTAGGTAATGTATATTGTTGTCATATACTTTTTTTAAATAAATTGCCAATATAAAAATATAAAATGAGCTTTTATAAACTCAAGAATTGACTAAACTAGTATACGTAACAAAATAGAGAGATTTACACGGTTGGTTCACTTTGTAGTATAGAATAAGGGAGGGAAAATTTTTATTTAGTGGGACTATAAATTGTAATAGAGTTGCAATTTCTATTACAATATTTATTTAATATAAAAAATAAAATAAGTAATTATTGGAGTAAAAGTAAAATATCTACAATATCACTTATCTTTATGAGAAAAAAGATGATAATTTATATATATATGTGATATTTTCAAGATAAAAGTATTTATAATAAGTTATGCAGTTGCTTTCAAGTGTGAAATTAATGGAAGCGCATATTATTTTAGACTGACATTTACGTATATAATGTTTCATTCCACGATTCCATATGATAAAGTTATTTTATACATCATATAAATGTGTTGTGGTTTTTAGCATGTGTTATATGTAGATGCACGTCTTAATGCATGATTGGAAATGTAAATGCGTTCTAGTCTTATATATGTATGTGTTACTGTATAAAAGGTGAGTGTTCTGAAATAGACATGTTGCGGTGAGATAGAGACACCAATTAAAGATAATCAAATTAATAAAACATACAAAATGAAGACATGCAAATAAAAGTGATATTTGGTTGGTTTGATATTGTGAAAGTTGCAAGTAAATTGGTACAATAAAAAAGCTAAATTGAAAAGTACCCTACTTCATGAAGTGCATATCTTAAAAGTTAATAATACGTAGAATTGCATATTTATTCCCACGAGCTGGGTGAGTGGATAACCCTATTGTATAGGGTATTTATTCGTATTCAGCTTGATTGGGTAAAATATAGATGGGTATTGAGAGTCACAAGGCAGAGAATGAATATATATATTCCAAAACTTGTTATTATAGGGTAAAGTATGGATATATTGGGATTTTCATATTTTATATTTACCCTAATATATGTATTATAATATATAAAGGGTATTGGTTCTAGGGTGTCATATACACATCCAAATAAAATTTATAAAAAGAAAAATTGATAACTAGAAAATAAATAATAATTCTCTCTCTCTCTCTCTCTCTCTCTCTCTCTCTCACACACACACACACACACACACACAAAATTTGCGCTCACTTTAGTTCAAAACTATCATTTGTAAACTACCCTTTAAAATTTATATTTTGGAAAAATTTATACTATTTCATTTTAAAAGAGTAACCTATTTAATTTTAAAGAACTTTGGTTGTATGTGCTTGCATTTCTAAATTACATGGAAGTTTCATTTATCTTCTCAAAGTAATTAATATATAAATGAATCCAAAGTTTTAACTTTGAGATTTGCTATAGTATCTATATATAATTTTATTTGATATTACATAAATAGGTTTACAAGTAATTGTTATAATTAGGTCTTTACTTTACACATAAACAAATTTTGCATAAAAAAAATGATATTGACACTTTTGAATAAAAATCTAGTCACCTATTTGTCAAAAATTAACATGGGCCATGTGTTTGTAAATAGAGATAAGGTTTTTGCAATTAATTGTTACTTATTTCTTAAATTGTATTTGTTTTAGACTTGTTTGTAAAACGAAGACAAAACACCAATCTTGGATATTATCCTAGGTGTTATATAGATTTTCAATTGGTATCAAAGCTAAGCTCTAACTTATAGTGCTTAACCACATCAAAGAAAAATGTCATAAATAGTAGATCAAACTATAAATACATTAGTAATCTTAATCGATAGTGGTTATGCTCACTAGAAATGCAGAATAAAAGCAAAATGAACCGATAATAATAAAAGGAAAAAAAAGAGAGTAATTACACTAAAGCTGATAAAGAAAGCGCTTAATTAATTGAAATTGTTATGAATATTTTGTATTGTAACTGAAGCGAAAGTGATTTTAGTAGAATTTGCATATGCAAGTCAGCTAAGGAAATACAAGATTAAAAAATACATAGAAGGATCATCTAGAGTAAAGCACATTGAAATAAGCTTACTGGGTAGAGAATTTGAAATTTTCAAAATAAAATCAAATGAGATAATTGATGAAATGCAAGCTCGATTCATAGATAACTTTAATTAGTTAACTATTTTTGGCAAAAATTTTACTAATGTTGAGTAAATCGTAACATTCTTAAGTCCTTGTCAACATAATGGGAAGCCTAGAGGACCACAATATGGGAAACTCATGATTTGAGCCAATTATAAAAAGAGAAACTACTTAAAACCCTTAAGATGCATGAAATGATCAAGGAGAAGAAGCTAAAAGGAAGGAAACAACTCTCATGGCTTCATGTTCCTATTCAAGTAAGGAAGAAAATGATTAAGAATTAGATGCACAATTAATATATATGAATGTTGTATTAGTGTTGTTTCGACAATTACGTGTAATTTTTATTATCTCAAGTTAAGCATCATTTTTTAAACTTACTTGCTAAACTTCACTTAAATATGGATGCTTAATTGAGCGGGGGTGTCGTGTTAAACGGGAGTTAATTGTGCAGTAGTTGTCGTCATCAATAGTTTTCATAGACCATAGCTATAAAGAATTATCTATTTCATGAATTATATATACATGCGTGTGTGTGTGTAAATGATAAAGACATAAATATGAAGACAATATATGATAGTAAAAAAGGAAAAAGAAAAACACACGAAGAAAAAGGAATGAAAGTGGGGAAATGAATATTAAGAAAGGAACCAAAAAGATTGTGAAATAAAAGCAAAAAGAAAAAGAAGAAAGTGACAGATAAAGGAAAAGGCAAAGGGGAGAGAAAATATTACTGGGAGAAAATTAAAAAACAGTAAAACAAATAGTAAAATTATCTTAAAAATGATATTTTTTATTTACTTAATGCTTTTTTTTTTGTTTAAAAAATAAAAGGATGCCAACAAAAATCAATTTCCTCTTCCTAAGATTGTGCTTAAATCATTTTAGAATTTAAATGATGAAAAGTTGGTTATATAAAGATTATTTTACTTTTATATCTAAAAGATCAATTCAATACTATCTTATTAAAAGAGAAAAATAGGAAAATAATGTCATAAGTTCCTTTTCTATTCTCTATATTTATATTTAAAATATTGACATATGTTTATAAATTGCATTCATGAAAAGTTTTAGTTAGATAAATATTAGAATACTTTTTTCTCATTTTTCAAATATTCAATTTATTTTGATATATATATTATATATATTGAGTTTTACCTTAAGGAATTCACTATCTTGAGAACATGATCTTGCCTATTCTTCTATTCCACACCTAATAATTTGAAAAAAGATGGAAATTGCTTTGTTATATTAGACGTAACCTCATCAAGTCCAAATACATTCCATGCTACTTTTTGTTTTATGCAAAAACTTATAAAACAATTTATTTGCTTCAATCGATTAAATGATTAACTATCTCATTTATTCATGGCCTACTAAGTTCTTGTATAGAAGGTTCTACAATGATTATGGTTTTTTGTTTATATTATTGAAATGTTATGGCAATATTAACATAAAGGCATTATCATGAAATAAGAAATGCCGATAAGCATTCTTATTCTCTCAAATTTGCCTTCCTAACATCATTTACACCTATAAATTATGAGTTTAGCCACGATTGCAAAATCAATCTAGAAAGGGAAAGAAGAAAAGATAAACAATGAAGGAAGTGAGGCAAGCCCATATCGTAATTGTTGTTTTAACAATTATCATAGCAAATGTAGCTCTAATTGTATTAGGAGACAATAACGATCCAATTCCTGCAGACAAGTCTCAATTAAATGCTTGGTTTGAAAGAAACGTACAACCAATGGTGTCTCAAAAAGGCACCGGAGACCCAAACCTTGAGGCAGCAGAATCCAGTGCAAAAGTCATTAAGGTTGCAAAAGATGGAAGTAGCGAGTTCAAAAGCATCGTAGAAGCCCTTAATAGCATTCCTGCTAGGAATGACCAATGCGTCATCGTGCACCTAGGTCCTAGAGAATATGCTGAGAAGGTCAAGATTGATCGAGTTAAGCCTTTTATCACCCTTTATGGGTCATCCAAAAGTATGCTAACCTTGACATTCGATGGCACTGCTATAAAATATGGTACCATTGACAGTGCCACCTTGATTGTTAAGTCTGATTATTTCATGGTGGTTAATATAATTTTTAAGGCCTATACACCCCATTTCTTTCATTACCTCTCCCTAACAACAAGAAGTTTATTTATGTCAACTTACTTACATGTATATTTTTATTTTTCAGAATTCTACACCAAAACCTACTGGCAAGTTAAATGGTGAGCAAGCACTCGCTATAAGAGTTTTGGGCGGCAAATCCGCATTCTACAATTGCAAATCCATTGGTTTTCAAGATAAACTTTACGATGACAAAGGATTCCATTTCTACAAGAATTGCTACATTGAAGGCACAACTGACTTCATATTTGGAGCTGGAACACCAATTTATCTGGTATGTCATCTCAAACACTAACATTTATTCTAGAGAGTTGCCATATATGATAAAAAATACATGAATATGTAAATTATGGTTGCAACCATAAACTAATAATTCATTTGATAAATGTGGAATTATGCAGGATTCTGAGATATTTATAACAACACATGATAGGGAGAGTAGTAAAGAGGACGTGGGTTTCTCAATTGTCTACAACGCCATATCTAGAACTGATAATCATACATACCTAGGATAAACATGGAGGACTAGTCCAAGAGTAGTCATTGCATATACTAATATGAGCTCCATCATCCACCCTATTGGATGGTTAGACAACCAAAAGCCCGGCTGCGCTAATATGGTGGACTTTGGTGAATATAAGAACACAAGAGAAGGATCCAAAATGGAAGGGCAAGTCAAGTATGCAAAGCAGGTAACTGACGATCAAGTTAAACCTTTCCTTAGGTTATCCTACATTATAGGTTCCAAATGTCTGCTTCCACCCCCAAATGTGGATGGGTCCAAAGGGGTACCTATTGATGGGCTCAACAGGGGGTCTATAGGAGCCCCAACCTTAGCACCAGCCTTAGTCCCCTCAAGCTGAAAAATAAACTAGACATAAATATTTGTTTACAATATTAAAATTATATATAATATATATTTCAAAAACCAAATCTTATCATAAATGAGGTATAGTAGAGTGGATAAATTGATCTTTTGTCAAATAAGAGGATATGGATTCAGCTGTCATTGTTGTCACGGGATGGGCGTATCACCCCTAAAAGAGTTTCTGTGCAGCACTTGACCATCCCTTATATCAACGTTTGTTGCTAATCTAGATGGTGAGCCAGCCTTATCTTCTTTTATTTCTCAAGTCTGTTTCGAACCTCACATTTGTGCCCATTTGGCTTTGCCACAATCCCCCATATGTTTGAGAGGTTCAACTATATCAATTGGTTTCAGCTTGCCTTGACCTCATCAGGAGAACGATATCAACTACTGATCAGATTGTTCATGGAAGGCTAACCCACCTTCAGAGATAACCCATACCACGAACAAACTCTCTGTTGATGTCACTCATAATGCTTATGCCTAAGTTAAACATCCCATAAAGCCTTCAACTCTCAAACCGTGACACTCTCCTCCACTTAAATTCATGACGTCCTCATCATGAGGCAAGTCTGTTGCTGCACTACCCACTCTTAAGTTCTTAACCCTTTCTCCACACCCGCTGTCAACATACCCAAGATCATCTCACCAAGACTTCGGGCTTCCATAGGCTTCCTTTCACTGTTACCCATTCCTCCATCCTCTAAGATCGCTTCTTTTGAGTTGCCCAACGATAGGGTTTGAGCATAAGATCTTGCTTTAACCCCAACTCGCAACACAATTGCCCTCAAGCAATGATATCTTCACTCTGGTGGTCGTTCCACTTAAGCTTCATCCACACGAGCTGAATTGATAATAAGATTAAGGTAAAATCTTGTCTCCACGACTTGCGACATAGTTGCCCTCTAGCAATGACGTCCTCCTTCTAGTAGCTACTCCGCTTAAGCCTCACCCATACGAACCGCATCAACAACAAGAACTGCCTACTCATTAAGCTCCCTAGATAGCATTCAAGTGGTTTGATGGACCTAGGAACTTTCACTCCAATACCAATTGCACGAGATAAGAGTTTCACCTCTCAAAGAGTTCCCATGCGGTACTCGACCATCCCTCATATCATCATTTGTTGCTAATTTAGATGGTGAGCCAGCCTTGTCTTTCCTGATTTCCCTGGTCTATTCTGAGCCCCTCAATCTCATAAGGAGCGCCCTCTTGGCTATTAGTCACTCTACTCTAACGACATCTTCATGTAGTGGTTCGAACTAAATTCAAGTGTTTTGAATCTATTGTCACTTTATATATAAAAACAAGAGGTAAACTTGTATAGATCCATATCACTTTAGCTTGTTATAGACTTTTATGTATTAAACTCCACAAAACAATATATATAACTCAAGAGAAGATCAAGTATCCTTTTGAGTTCTATTTGATTGATTTGCATTTAGCCAACACTTAAAAAATGTCAATTGAGTGTAGCTTTTCTTGTTGAATTATGCAATGCAAATCCTCATCAAAATTCAATTTGAACATTCAATTCAACATCCATGACCATGGTTTGGAAGTAATAACCATTTATATACATATAAAAAAAATATATTGTCAAACCTAGGCAGTACTATTCCCTAATTAAGTTATTAAACAAATTAAACATAACATGCAAGTACTAGTAGATGTATGCAAAAATAAAGGGTAGTTGTATAGACTATAGAGTACATGCAGTCAGCCATATATTGATCATAACTCACTCAATGCAAACTTGCACTAATACTATCCTACAATCACTTTTTATGCAAGTATACTTATTGAATATATAGTATAGCAATTAAGTACATTTACTGTTCCCTTAGGGATCTTGTTCAAGTAGTATAATTACTTATTTCCCTCTTAGCTAACCTAACATCAAAGTTAATTTAACTAACTATCTAGCTATTAATCCTAATATTAATTTGCAAATATAATTATCAAAATCACAAGTTAAATAAAAATTTATTAAATTCAATTGTAAGACTATCTGAATCATGAATTACCAGTAGATTTTATTGAGTAACTTTTATAAACTGATTCAATTAGAATTATTATTCTCTCTTTCTACGAAATTCCTAGATTAAATTGGTATCACTTTTAAGATAATTAATTTCTAATCTCTAAATCTATCTATTAAATTTTTTCCTAGCTAATATCAATTTGGAAACTGCATTCAATGCTCTAAGAATTCTCTATTAGATTAATACTAGGGGAAACACGCCTTTGCGCCTACTACCAAAAATAATTACTAATATATTGTTGATATGGAAAAAACTACCAAATCATACTAAATTACCTTTATAGGTCAGGATAAGAGGAATTTACTCATAAATCACATTTCTAAAATGCAATACTAAATTTGGCAACAACCTAAATCACGTTTCAATATAGGATATGTGATTTTACGGATAATTCGTGTTTTGTTATCGTGATAATAAGCACACATATTCTTTATCCCCTCTTTCAATATCACCATCCTGATGCTCTTCTTCCTATTCTCACCAACACCCTCATATGCCATTATTATTAATTCCATTTTGTTTCTTACCATACATGGATTCCTCACTCCTAGCTGATCCAAACATCCCGAGATCCTAACTCCAAGATCTTCTCATACTTTAACCATGTGATTCCATCTATTGATCTGGCTAACCCAATTGCAAAATGCCCTTTTTCTTTATCAAAAAAATAATAGCACATTATGAGGTCATAGCTTACATGTACTATGAAGTGTGGTATAGCGATGAACAAAGAATCCCATTCTTTCTTGGAACCAACATCGGGCATAGCTCCATTATGAAGATCTCCTTCAATTTGGCCCAATGCCTTGCATATTGACTACATGCTAATCCTAGAAGCAGCTTGTGAAGATCTCCATCCTCGTACAAAGGGCATGGTTGGAGCGGTAATGTAGAGGAACTCACTACGGATATATGTATATTGTGATTGAGGAACACAACAACTGTATGGACTAGGATAAATCGCATTTTATAAATGTGAGTGTATAAGTCGCAATTTTGAAGTTGTGTATTGGTTTGTTTCATTTTATTTGACCTTAAATATGTAATTATTATTGTTATGGACCCTAAATAGAAATTGTTTCGATTAATATACTCAAGCCAATCTAATACAGGAGATTTATGTTATCATATATCTAGGATTGCAATAAGATCTCTTTAGTTGTATTAGAGAAGTTTATAATAGCAATCTTTCAATTAAATAATATAAAATCTATCAAAATACCTTAGAATTATTTAAGAAAACATTGAAGAATACATAATTAGAATCAAGAAATCAATAATCTATTAAATAAACTAATAATACTAATTACATAGCAATTTAAGGTTTTTCAGAATCTAGAAAAAGTTCTCTACTCTTCAATGAAATATTCAATAAACATAGTAAGAATAAAGAAGAATAATAAGTGAAAACCCCTATAAATACAAAATCTTGCAATCTTCTTAATCTCTAATGATTTCTTGACTTTCTCTCTCTAGAAAACTTGAAATTGTAAAAACTTATTCTCTTTGTCATCAAGACTCAATTTATATGTGTAAGAATCCTTCATGGTCATGCATAAGCTGAATCACATCTTTTTTAAAAAGAACTAAATTTGGCTAGATTTGCATAATTGTGGCAATATATGATCGATGCACAAGCTAAAGAAATAGGTCGTGTACCCTTTTGATTTCATAATTCTTCTTTCCCAATAACTAAACAGGGTGATACACGGTCTAAAAGAATTGGTCGCGCTCCTCTCGGATGAACAAATCTCTTGTCTCCTGAAAATAGGCAATGCATAAGCAAAAAAAATGGATCGTGCACCTCTCTAATGTCTAAATCCTTCAATATATGGCCTTCTCCTTCGGATCATGTGCTCTTACTCCCTTTGCATGACACATACATGAGCTTGTGCACTTTTCAAGCCTTCAAACTTTGTTCAATCTTCACTAAACTTGATCAAAATCCTCATTTTAAGTTCAAATAATCTTTAAAACTTTGAAGTCAAAGTTTAAGTAAATTAAGTATCAAATTCATATAATTTATCTCTAAATATATCAAATAGACTCAAAATATCCTTTCTAAATAAGAATTAAATTAGACTTATCAACCTTACCCTTAAACAATCAAGCTGTGAATCCCCTGCCCCATATAAGGCATCAATCAAAGAATGGCACTTCATTGTACCAATTAGTTTAGTGATTGAAGCAAGGTAACATCATAAAGTGTAAGATTGACATATGGACTCTATGCACACCATGTAATGTTGGCAATCTTATGTAGTGTCTATATTGTCTTGTCTCATTTATTTAATTGCCAAATGTCACGAGGAATTAATTATTAAAAGAAATCACTTATATTTATACATACAGTCATACGTATTACACATAGAGAAGTATCGTTCAACTTATTTACACAATTATTTCATCATTTGAGACCATCTTGCTTAAATGGGAGCAAAACCAATCATTCACGAGCATTCCTAATTTCTCTATGCATAGTTCATTTTTAGTTAAGCATGTAGTTTCAAGCGCACATGCAGTCAAGCATAATAACTATAGAAGGTAACTTGTCCATCGTCTGCAAGTAAATAATTTGTAGAGAAATCCTTGAAGTTGTTGTCATCTAAGATATTGGAGAATGGAAAAGTAAGGACGCTGGAATTATAACTCTATGTTTGGCAATTTTATGAAAAGTGGAAACTAAAAGAAAGGTGTGGAGGAGAAAAAAAAAGAAAGGTAATATAAATTAATCGTATTTCCATTCATTTACGTAGCTTTTGGTTCAAAATTGAAAATAAAAAAGAAGTGCATCTTGAGTGGAAAGATTTCATCCACTTTCCATCCATATCATTCCATTTCTACCCAATATAAGATTAACGGTACCTAGAATGTCACAACGTTTGGAGATAAGTTTATTTTAGATCACAACTTTTCAAAAGACTCGAAGAGATCACAACATTTAGTGAGTAAGCTCATTTTAGGTCACAGCGTTTAAAGAAGTTGGTTAATTGAAGTCACCATTAGCACATGTTAACAGGAGAGATATTTAATTGAAAAAAAAATTATTCTTTTAAGGCCTCATTGACATGTATCAATAGGAGAAATACTTAACTAAATCTCATAATGCACTTTTCCAAACATTATGACCTCTTTTGAATTTTTCAAAACGTTGTGACCTAAAATAAACTTACTTCCAAACGTTATGACATTCTTGTGTAATTTACCCTAAGATTGACCAAACAAACATTTTCCATCCATTTTTATAGGTTTTTTCCACATCCAACACGGTGGAAATTAAACTAAACTCGATTTTGTTTTTTTTCATTTTGAACCAATTTCAAATTTACATAGTAAGTTCATTGTAATGCTCAGCCTTGTTTGTTTTGATTTGTGGACTTGTCATAACTTTATAACAATAAGATTAAATTTGCATGATTGATTAAATTAGATGATATTTCCTACTCTACCAAATTGTCTTTCTAACTTATAAATAGATAATTGATTAATCTATTAGTTTTATTTATTTATTTTTTTTTGCTTTTGGCCAAAAGGTTAATCTACTAGTTAAACATATATAGTTTGTTAAATTAGGGGTTGTTTTATTACATGAGTATTGGTATAATTACCCCATCTAGTTTTCTATGATCTAGCTCATATTTTATTTTTTATCTATTTTCTTTGCCCATTATTATTATTATTAAGAAGCTCAAAACTAGAACTAGAAGTTCACTAGGTTTTGTTTATGTATCAAGTTAGTCGTTCACAGACGTGGGTTATAACATCTTAAGATGAATAACATATAGTTCCTCTTCGTCGTATCAATTTGCGACATGTGCTATATTTACTTTGCCATTTCATAAAGTACTGCACCAAGGTCATGCATCACGAGAATGAATAATTTATGCCTATATTTTTATTATATTGAAATATTTCCTTACAAGTATATGAGTGCATACGCTTTGTTATTTCAATTTTGGTGTTCCAGATTTTATCTCGAGGGTCTAATATTAATAAGTGTAATTTAATCATGAAAATGGAATTCATCCACCTATACCTATGCGGTTGCATGTGCCACTTTAATTTAAAGCTCATGACATGTATATGTACTTTACTTATATGCACAACTAGAAATTTTTTTATTTTTAATTAATCCTAACTTTTCAATTTCAATAGTTAGCAAGTGCTCTATGAGTACTCAAGGCTTTGAAATCATCATTAATGCGTGTATATATATGTATTATGTAGCTTTTGGAAATCTAAATATATGTTCCTGTACAATGAACATTTCGGCATACATGATCATATGGCATATGGGTAATTTATCAATTAATTGTTCCAAAATTTTATTTTATTATTATTCTACTATATTGTCATAAAAAAAACAAGTTATACGCTTATGTCCATGCCCGTCTGGATCTACATATATAAACGCATATTTTGTATTTATTGATTATATACTAATCTAGAGTAAGTTGTAATTTAGGGGAAAAAAAAATTAGGGACCCGGTGGTGTTTCTATAATTTATATTATCTAGCTACCATATTTCATCTATATATTAAGTACTTTTTTGCTAATTTTCCTCCGTCCATAAAATCCATTACTTGTTCTTTGATATAATAAGTTAATAACCCTTTTTCTGTCTCTTAGAAACTTGAATCATAGTAAGCAAAATAAGAAAATAGTATCGCATATAAAGTATTTTTTATAAAACCAAAATCTGGATAAAATGCTTTATTGATTTGGTTCGTTATAACTTTTATAGCCGGACATTTTAATATTTTAATTTTTATGCTTTTGTGTTATTAAATGTAAAAATGCAGATCAATTTTATTTGTATTCTAGTTAATCCGTAATGCTAGAATTTTATGAGCACTAACAAGTAATACCAAATGGGGAAATTCTATTCTAGGCTACTCTTCTACGGTTTTAAACGCATGCATGAACAGGTGTTCAAAACTTAAAATTTGGAATCTTGTGTCTCTTCCCTTCTCAAAGTTCATGGTAAAAAGATTTTTAACGTACCCGCATATATATATCTATCTACTTTATTTTATTCTATGTATCTTTACTTACTTGTATTCGTGTGTGCAATATATATATATATATATATATATATAGATGTATATTTATACCGTTTTATATTATATATTAGCAAAATTGATAAGTAAGGACTAAGAATAAAATACTCCACTTTTTGTCTTGGTTAGTGGTTACTCGGCAAATGTATCGTACCTACGGTACAGGCAATTTTATTAATTACCATCTTATTTGGTTTCTATTCATGGTAAGAATCTAAATATAGGTGGTAGTCCTAGCCCATCTTATGAGAATTTCCTTATAGATATATATATATATATAGATATTTAATATATATTACCTGCAAATGAGTGAATCCGATTGCAGTGATCACGTATGTATAGCATTTGGTCCGCGCTACACATAGCTTCAAAGGAGTGATTATGGAGAGATGATAAAAGAAGGAGTAAACAATTTAGATAGTTCAAATACAAGCGTGACAGATGGAGAAGTTATGTAGCACTAACCCACAATTCCTAGAGAGAGGCAATGCATTCTTCATTCTGAACCCTATTTGATCTCTAGAATTACAATTCGATAGCACAACAACTTCTTTAAATATATGAAATCTGACAAATGACGAGGACTTTTAAGGTATTTATAGTGTTTGGCTATTAACAGCATCCCTTAGATTGCAAGGTGTATCAACGGCTCAAATGAGCCTTTCTTTTGATTGATCCTTCCATAGGTCTTGAGCTTAAGCCCACGGAGAGCCCCTTTTAAGTGCATAAACTTTTCTAAGAAAGGTTAAAAGCAAAATAGCCAGTCCAACAATTCTTACTTCAAGCCCACCATGTCAAATCTCTCATAAGTCATCCCAGGATATGGAGTAGACTCTTTAAACTCTGTCACATAGTTTAAGAGTCAAATCTAAAAAGTTTGTATAATTAAGTTTGCTCTCTATATTTTGCTCCCCAACCAAATTCCTTTAGATAAAGTCAAAGGGATTTGGGCATCAATTTCATCTTTGCATAGTTTAGTTGCTACATGTGGACCATAAGATGCAACTGCTGCTACTAAATACACTCACAAAACTAAAGAATCTGCTTTTTTTATAAATGAATCATTCAGTAAATGCCAAGTGCCAATACTGCAACTAGCTCCATTACATAAAGTTGTACTATAGTATCACTTTAATGTTGAAAAACCATGCACCACTAGGCTTTTACACGGATGAGAAAGCAGAAGCTACAAGGTGAGTTTCTAAACTGATTTTAAGCTTACTTAATCCAACCATGATCTCTTTTGCCAATTATGCCCATTTCATGCTAATAACAAAAGAGATAAGGGAAGGAAAGCAAATACCATATTTAACGTGGAGTTCGACCCTCCTCCTAAACTCCATGGTCCACAATTATCTCACTCAAGAAAGGATTTACACACCATTCATTCATTTCAACAAACATGCTCCCAATGAGCTATATACATAATGCCTCAACAAGAGAACTTTATAAAAATTGCCTTACAATAAGGACGTCGCACAAATACCTCAACACATGAGAATTTCAATAAACACTCACATTGCAAAAGTGTGAATAGTGCCTCGTAATTTTAGTTCACTAATCTCACGATGACACTATTCACATTTCACTCAACAAAAGACAAATACAATTTGAAAGAGTATTTTTACATAATATCAACCTATTAAGCTCTATTCTCTTACACAAAAATAGCCTAAACACTTCTATTTATAGGCTTTCCAAAGAAAGTAACCGTTGTACCCAAAACAACTACAAATGGTCGAATGAAAAATGCTATAACGACTAGTTTTTATCCTATCGATGAGCTAGTCCAAACCCCCACAAGCTATCCAGTGCAAATTTTGCCCCAATATTGAAACTATTATTTTCTCGACTTGCACCAACGAGCTAGTATGCTCTTAACAACTTCAATATACTTTTGTATTTTGGCCATAATTTTCTCATTTCGACTCAGATTGAGATGATTCAAAATGCTAAGAAAAGCTTAAAAAGAGCTCTACAGTTTTGATGTTTTGAGATTTATGAGATTCCAAAGGAATCAAGGCTAAAAAGTGAAGCAATCTACAACAACAAGCATGAAAAACACAAAACATATATATGCATAATAAAGCTTAAATAGAAAAAAAATTGCTTATTAAATTTGTAATTCCCATGATTTTACATAATCTGAATATGATAATTAATCAAATTATAACATAGAATCTTAAAAAACTTTAAGAAAAAGTCACAAAGTTCACTCTCAATTTTTTGCGATTTAAGAATATTAAAGTATGACCAAATTTAATAGTTAGAAATATTAGAATCCTTACCAATAAAATTGCGAAAACGCAAAATGTAATCACGTCAAACAATCAATGATTGATGATAAATCAATCATCACTATAAACTCCAAGATCCTTCAACCTTAAGTTTAGTGATTAGAAAATAAAGTGTACACACATTACATAATGATACAATGGTTTCTGAGTTATCTACAATATTTTAATATCCTAAAGTAATCCTAAAAACTACGATCATCAATAATCAAGATAAATAATTCTTAGACAATAAAAGACAAGAATCCATAATGCAAGCAGATAATTCCATAAATGATCATAGTTAGCTTTAGATTTCAAGTGCAATAGAAAATAATTAATTTTTAAGACCTATTGATTATAAAACGGTAGCTTAAAGATGAATCGCTAGGGTGATAAAATTCGTGATAAGATTAAAAATATATCTATGTCAAAGAAACATTTTCAACAAGATATAATTATAGGGTTAATATATAAACTAAGGATAATTTGATTGTTAATTATGTCATAAAATATTAATAACTTAAGCCCTTAACGGATAAAAATGAAAGTCTTCAACTAAAGATTTTAAGTATATCATAATGATAGGAATATTTAATATAACAGGTACATAAGTTTTAATCTAAAAATATCGTCACACTTGTATTTATCTAATGCACCATTTATACCTGAAAAGTAAAAAATAATTAATTAATTAATTAAATCGTAATTGCATCATCTACATATCCTAAGCTAAGATGATTCCGTTTTCCATTACGGTCAGACCAAAAAAAGTAGGAACATCCCATTTAAATTTTTCTTCTGGATGTTTCCACGAATCGTAAAAGAATTCATTAATACTCAAATTAACCTCTCGTCTTGCATTGACCTCATCCGAATTAACAACAACAACAACAATAATACTTGATAATTTATAATTATTTCATTTACAATTCGACAATCAATAACTTATATAGTAAGATTTTGGGAAAATGAATGTCAGTTCCAATTTTAAAATTAAAAACTAAATACTCAACCAAATATAAACAAATTTTTAAATGTATGCCAAAAGCTCTTGATAGAAAAAAAAAAAAAAAAGTTACATTCTTAATATTGAAGAATATAAAAGTCAAAATATTCCAAGATCCGATTTTCCCATACCCAAGGAGCATGAGGACCAACAAAAAGAATGCGTGCTTTACTACGAATTTGCAAAATAGTAATACATATATGAAATTACCCAGATGATGTCAATCGTCCTGCCTCACTAAAATTCATAAAGAAGGAGAACATATATGCCTATACATATAGATATATATAAAAAAAAAAGGGGAACATATATTTTCGGTCTCCCTTGTTTTCTTCTCTGCTTTCGTCTACAACAAGAAGTGAATCCATAAGCAAAATAAAAATAAGTTGTCAAACTACAAAATAAATATGGTTAAGATGATGAAACGATCGATTTCATATTAAAAAAAAAAAAATTATTTGGTTATTAATAATTAGGATTGATGTGTTAACAATAATAATATCATGATGAAATGTAACAACTCCTTTCAAGTTTCATTCCTTTATACACCGGTAGAAGTGGAGAAATTATTGCCCATTTAAACTTAATTTGCATCATCCTCATCCTTAACTCCTCCATTTCATCCCATTACAAACTAACTAATTCCACTCCATTCTAGCATAACTTCACAAGGAAGGATCTTACTCCACAAGATGAGCTAGATATTTCACTCTCCCTAGCATTTTGCTTTCTGAATTGGTCAATATATGTATATATAAATATATATATATTCTTTTCCGTCCCTCCTTCTTCCTTTCACACACCATCATTTTATTAAATTTCTTTCTCGTTCAAAACTAATTCCAACCAGGATCCACTCGTCATTAGGTCAGAAACGCACCTTTAGAGGTAACTTTGTAATATATGTAATTTCATTTGCTTGAGTTCATATTGTTGTTGGATATATCTATGCATATAAATAAGTACAGAGTAAAAAGATCCCATCTTTTAATTTCACTTAAGATCACTTCAGTACATGCCATGTTAGTTAGGACTAACCCCCCCATGTTACCCATAAATAAAACACACACACTCACACACTCTCTATGTAATAAATGTATAAAGAGTAGATAATACAAATGTTAAATCCATTTATACGTATTGGAGTTGTGTTTATGGCATTTCCATATCTCACTGGGCACAGAATGAAGCTTTCAGTTGACACCTAAATTCTACCGTGCAACAAAATCTATGTGATAATAAGAGCCATGAGGTCAACTCCTAGACTACATGGTAATATTATCTAAGGTGTGACTAGCATGTCATGTATCAAAACTTTCAAAAATTAAAAAAAAACAAAAACATAATATATAGAGAAATAGACAATGGAATAAAATTATTGGGAGAAAAGAACGAGATAAAAAATAGAATTAGTAGACTTTCGTTCAGTTATCTTTTATATAGACATCTAGCTCTATAATGGTTAGTTCTTAATTCAAGGTTTTATATCTAAAACATCTTGGATATATATATATATATATGAATTTCAATTTCAAGTCATATACAACAGTAGTATTATTCAACATTAAAATAATGTATATACAGGTATATATTAATATATATGCAAGTAAAATACACCTGTAAAACAGAAAATTGATAAAATAAAATGACCAAGTATCAAGTATCTTTTCCCGTTGTTGGAAAATATCTACACAATTGGACAAAACAGGACAACTTCAATGTCTCTCATTATCAACTTAAAATTAAATAAGAGAAAACTTCTCAGCCACGTGAACTTTCTTATCACACTTCTACATGGTACCCTAGAAGTAACGATAAACCATATACAACCACTAAGGACTCTAGAAAGTTACATGAATACTATAAAACCAATATATCCTGTGGCGTGAATAGATATAATATGATCAAAGGTTATTTAGAACAAGAAAGATATTACATATATATAAACCATATACAAACATAACTTTATAAAAGTCTAAGGTCATCACATAAGCTTACAACTTTGCCTTCAAGGGTTTCATCAAAGTACTTCTAATAAAAGAACTTAAGAAGATTACACAAAATAACTTATACTATTATAAACATTAAATTAAAGTCTCTATTACATAACCAAGGTTTTCTTCAACACAAATACATGGCTTCACTTTCTATACTACTTCCACACTTGGTTTCAGTCCAAGTCTTCTTACTTAATTTTCTGTAAAATACTAGTTTAAAGAAGTGTGAGCATAACAAGCTTAGTGAGTAATAGAATCTTAATACCATATGAAAAATTTATACAATATTTGATTAACATTCATATGAAATGCAACAGTCAAGCATATGTACAAGCATAGTTTGAGTAACCGAAACCCAAACTCATGAATATTTATGCCCTTTTTTGGGGGTTGAAGAACCAACACTAATATTTCACACCCGGGAAATCCAAAAAACTAAAGGAGTGTTTATTTCAAACTTTATTATCAATTTTATTTATAGACATACACACACACACACACATATATATAATAATTCCTCCACTTCACTTAGTTCTTACAATTTCCCCTAAGTATTATCGTTTCGTATCAACCCTCATCAAGCAACACCCTTTAAGTCTGCGTAGTTCTTGTAGAATTAGCAACCCTATGGTAATCTTCAAGAGATTCACTGGTTATAATTAAGCATTACCACAACATGGAAATGATAATGCGTGATGTGAATACCCAATGAATGCAATTATGTTATGAAGTGCAATGCATGATTGATTTATATATGGATCAAATAAGGTTTAGATCAATTTATTAGGCGATCATCAAATTCTCAGACAATCAACAATGTTCAATCATCAATTAATATCAACCAATTAGTTATCACTTGAGGCATTATAAGATTATTCAATCAACAATCATACAACACGCATTATTTCTTGATCTCCATACGTGAAATCAATTTTAGTTATATTAAAATTATGTGCAACTATACTACAATCACAAGTAAGTGAAAGGATTCAACTACTCACTTGTGCATTTTCTTCGGTCGTCGTAGTAATCAAATGGAAAGTCCAAGTCTTGATTGGTAGATCCTATAAATAAGCATACATCATTAAACATATAACAGAGAGGATACAACTCTTATAAGAGCTTAAGCATCCTAGATTTTGATAAAAAAAAAAAATCTTCTTAACTTATATTCTTCATCATTGTTTACTACTTAGGTTGAGTCGACGGTCATATCGCTACATAAAACTAGGCTCATGCCTTAACAAATTGGAGTCGAGGCCAACTTAGGAAGGGTCACGAGGTACATCGCTACAAGAAAACCACGTTGCGCCCTAATCAAACAGGGGGTTGTGTGCAACCAAAAACGTTCATGGCATAGTCATGGGGTATGTCAAAGGCTCAATCGTAAGTCGAGATAGGTACTGTGCTCCAACAATTAAACTTATTTTTAGGCGTAACAACCTAAAGTGTTTGTCTCGAGCATGTCAAGAGCTTGACTTTAAGATGCAACAAATACTGTGCATCAAAACTTACTCTTCAACACTTACACTAAGTCTAACATTGTTCCACCTTAAGGGCAAAACTAGGCCTCAACACCATCAACGAATAGAACAACCTCTAAAACAACTAAAGCTGGAAAAATGGGCTATGGCCCGCGGGCCAACCCGTTTAACCCACTTTAAAAACGGGTTAGGGCCAGCTTTTTTTAGCCCGTTTAAAAGTGGGTTAATTTTACCCAACCCACTTAACCCGCGGGCCAAAGTAGGCTAGCCCGCGGTTAAGTGGGTTGACCCACCAACCCACTTTTATAAAAATAAATTAAATAATTATAGGGTAAATATGTATTAATGAAGGTTATTCTTGAGATTTATTATACTTGAGATTAAATTTATGTGTTAATTATAACAAAGAATGACAAATTGATGCACATGCACCATAAAATTTTATAAAATATATTATTATTGTTTTAAATGAATATATTATCTAATAAGTTATTTTAGAAAACTTATTTTTATATAAAAAGTAATTAAAATAATAATGAAATTAATCATTAATATATATAACCTTATAAAACTCTCTTTTTTATTATATATATCTTATTTAATTAGTATAAATAAGTTAAATGGATCAACTTGGTCCATTTAACTCACAAAATATGTAAGTGGGTTAAAAAGGTCAAAAAGTGGGCTGGCCCGTTTCACCCACCGGCTAAAGTGGGTTGGGTTAGGGTTAGGAAATTTTGGCTCGTTTTTAAAGTATGCCAAAATTTTTTGGCCCGTTTAACCCACGGGCCAAAGTGGGCTGGGCCGGGTTGGCCTGTTTAACCCACTTGCCCACCTCTAAAACAACTCCATTTCACCACAAACTCTTCCAGATCAGATCGTAGCAATAAAGCACGCATAAGACATCCCAACACGACAACTTCTAACAATTTATTGATCCAACAAGAGAGTTATTGTCTTAGACCTATCTTTAGATCATCATACAAGACTCCTATTCACTACTTTCATCTTCATATCATCCAACACTCCATCATTCTCAACATCACCCAATACCAACACAGTCCTTAACATCCATGCTTTAGGACTTTAAACCACAACTCCATAACTCTACTTCATATATCTAACAACAACTCTCATAAAAACCCTACATGTAACAATAACTATAAGAACTCTAACTTACACTTACTCGTAAAACAAAATTAATAGGGTAACGATAAGAGTTAGCTTACCTACTTGTATCTTGGCTTGATAAGAGAAGTTTAACTTAATTTCCTTGTTGATTTAAGAAAAGAAATTGAAAGAAAAATATGGAGTATGTGTGTGTGAAACTTACGTAGGATAAAAGAGAAGAAGAAAAGAAAGAAAGTGAATTTTATACCAACTTTTGAAGATAAATATGCTTATTTAGATAAAGTAATTTGTTGACTTTTAAGGTATTCAAACGTTATCTGTGTGTGTGCTTTTTTTTTTTTTTTTTGGTGTCTTTGGGGGGGGGGGGGGGGGGGGGGGGGGGGGAGGGGGGAGGGGGGAGGGGAAGGGGGGTGCGCAGGTGTGTTAGTGGGAGGGTTAGGGGTAGTAGTGGTGGGGTGGGGGTTGGTTGTATGGTAGGCTAAAGAGGTTAAATTTGCAGCAAAACTTAAGCTTGGTTTAGATACAAAACTGGGCCAAGTTTAATGCACAAATTGGCTTCTATACATTTAATATATTAAAATCAATAATAACTCAAAATCAATACAAAGTTTGGAAATTTTGGTTCATAAATTCTATTTAATTAGAAAATTTCTTATAAGTATCTATATTGATATTCTTAATAATTTAGGACTTAATTTTGTGAAATTCAAATTTCTAAAAGAATTTGAAAACATAAATTGATTAACAAACAACTTGAAAAGGACTCAATCAAAATTTAAGTTTCTATTGTTACTTGAACTATTTTACAAAAGCTATTGTAATTGAATTTATTTAATATATAGTTCATTCAAATTATATCACAACTTCATTGATTTAATCTATTCTTTAAATCTATTCATGAAAAACTTGGGGGTTACATTTCTTCCTGAGGAAAGAAAAGGCCACCTCCATGCATGTATATTTAAATGTCAAGATCCCCTCAAAGGGGGGAAAAAAGAGAGAGAGAGAGAGAGAGTTAGACACAAATGATTGTACTAATACATAGATTATATTTTTCTTCTAGAACTTTAAAGCTAATCTCTTTCTCAAAGACCTAGTTGGATGTAACGCTCATTGCAATCCATCTTTCTCGTTACACGAAAAGAAGGTGAGCACTTGAACTTGTTCTAATAATATATTCTTTTTATTGTCTACGATTACCTATATATTCGGTTCTTGTATGTAAATAATATATATATGTATAGGTAGATTAATTTAATCTTATTGTGAGTTATTATAATCATTTTATTATTTGAACTAAATAAAATATATATATGTAAATAATAATAAATATTAATGGTTGATAGCCACATGATATACATACTTTTAGTAGTATAATTTCTTTGGCTTTGGTAAAATTACTTCATGTGTTGGAAAGGTGGATCCCCAACAAGCTAGATCCACACAATAAATAAATAAAATGTAATAACATTCGGAGGATTTATAATTACCATATAGTAATATAATAACTTAAATTCTAAGTACAAGTGATCTTAAGTATTTAAAACAAATGCATGATAGATTTCTAGTCATTCCTAATGATATCCACATGCATTTTATAAATATTATATATATATATATATATATATATAACATACCTAAGATATATAAAAATGAATTATGAGATGAAATTGAGACCAAACCTTGTAATTTACAAAAAAAAAATCTCAAATAAGGGAAAGTTAAGGCTATAAAACATAGATCAATGAAAACCATAGAAATTTTAGATAGTGTGATCAAATAGATTAAAGATATATACCTAGATTAAGATCAAGAGAAACAAAATAAAAATAAATTATAACATAAATTTCAGTCAAATGTTGATCAACGGACTTAAACTGAGTTTAATCACTAAAACATAATGATAAATACATAAAGCAAAACAGTGGACTGGAAATGAAGATTAAATATACAGAACAAGAATAATAGACATCATGAAGACACCTTTCGAATCCCTAGTGTGATGTGGGTGAAAATATACAAAATAAGTGAGTGAAATAAATAATTGAAAACTAAGTTCAATAAGCTTTCCAACACCCATTCACATGCTAAAATTAGAGTTAAAATGAGTACAATAAGTCTAGTTTAAAATTACGCAATAGAAACCTATATTCAGAATCATTTAACGTGTTTTTCCTAAAAAAACTCATTTATAAACTCTATAGGATAACAAGAAAATAATAGGCTTTACAAGCTTTAAAATGGTTATCCATATGAAATGTTTGTAAATAGAAATGAGAAAATGGTAGTAGAAACAATAAAGCCTGAGTTTTAGATACTTAAGCACCAATAGAACCTATTACATAACTATATATGTAGAAATGAGTATTTGTTATCGCATTTCATATGAGAAATAGATTAGTTATGAGACTTTCCAGTAGATAATTATGACAATTAAGTGAGGATAACAGGTGTGTAACTTTGACCTGTGCTTGTTGTATAGTTGCATATGTAATAATATATATATTATTATGCATGTGAGGTTGGGTATATCGCATGGTGCTTAATGTATGTTCGATTGCCAAAACATCATATTGAAAAGCAACAATTACATTGTATGATAAGTGATGTATGAAGCATGTTGATATTTGTTTATAAATTGTATGATCACTTGAAAATCTGACTTAATAATATTCGACTATATATTGAAATGGTCATACATTGCACAATTTGCATTTATTGCATAAAGGTGTCATAGCCTGCTACGTGTTAGTATTTTGATTCTCTGGTAATACTTGGTTTTTTTAGATGACATTTTCTTAGTTTTATATAAGGTTACCTTTGTTCCTTCGATTCAATAGAAACTACTAGCAAATTAAAGACATCGCCTATGGTATCGATTCGACAATATTAACATTTAGTGGAGTTTCTTTTTTCCAAAGAAGGAGTAAAATGTTTGAGATAAATTTGTGAGGGCATAGCACCCAACTCCCTTGGTTCTCTTATTCTCCTGGGTGAGTATGTCATTAAGGCGTAGTCCTAGCAAAGTTCCTTCAACCCCAATAGGAGGGTGTAAATCTTTGTCCTATTTGGATTTCTAGTTATCCAAACTTATAATTGTACATATGGTTGATTGTTGCATTGCATATGCTTGCTAATCATACTTGCTTCTTATTGTTTGATGTGTGATGGTTAGGTTACCTCACTGAGTTATAGTTTCACTCATCCCCAATATTTTTTGTGTAAGAATGATGCTAGTTGGGATTGAGCTAAGAATGTTTGAAAAGTGATCATCCATTAGACTTTCCTAAAGTTAGAAAGATAGGCTACAATAAACTTAGGATATAATTTAGTTAAACTATACAAACAATTAAGAATTTATATTTTGTAGGGTTGAAACCCAATTTTTATTAGGGAATACCGATTCTCTGCGATTCTGGTAAAATGTGGAAAAATTAGATTACATAGTTGAGTTTCAACAATAGTATTATAGGTATACGTATATTTAAGGTATGAAAATGTAATCAATAGATAAAGTCTTGTAATCTTTGGCATGCAAGGCGATTCTTATATTACGGGTGCACACCTGGTATGATAATTTTAGGATAATCCTACTGGGCCCCTATTAGAGTCATGATAACATGTAACTTAACTAAGTTGTGGAGCACTTGTGCAATGCATTTTCTCATCAAAACAATATTGTAGCCTTGATAAAGTAATATTTTATACAACTTTCATTGGGCAATTGATGAATAATTGTTGTTAATTTTTATGAAAATTGTAAGAATTGGAACTTGGATATGTTTAATTTAATGTTTCAAGTCTAAAGGGAACATGGGATCAAAGTTAATAAAAGTAAGAACTTTGAGGCAATTTTGGAGAAGAAATTGAATCAATACCGACTAAATACACAAGAGCACCACCAGCTTTGAACACAGCAAACACCAGCATTGAAATTTTCACGAAACACTTGCAACTTCAACATCTACGTCTCCGACGTTCTGTCGAACTTGTTAAGGAACATAATGCAAAATATTAAGGCCAGCATCTACACAGCTGGCCTTAAGGAAGAATTCCATTAGTCTACAAGATTTTCATCCAACGCTGGCAAATTTGACATCTACGCTGCCAGCATTGAAACAGCCTTGAACATCCACTGAACCCAAAATTTAAACACTGGCAGGAATGCTACCAGCGTAGAAGGAAGAATGATCGGACAGCTTTTGCAATTTGCTTTTATGCCAGCAATTGAAGAATGAATGTCGTCGACGTTACACCGATGTAAAGTGTCCACAAAATACATTTCTTTAATGTCATCTTCTACACCACCTATGTAGCCTTGATTAAAAATTGAACACTGCCATAAAGGCCGTCGGCGTAAGGTCTGTAACTATTGGCGTACATTCTGTAACTGCAAAAATGAAATGAAGCGATTCCAATTCCACCCTATTTTGGTTATAAAATAACAATGGTTCCTTTGTTCTTAAAAAATATCAGAAAACTTATATAAACAAATTAGGGTTAAATTTTAGAGTAAGATCCATTGTGAGAGAGTTGTTTCAGGATTAAAGTTTAGTGATTGAGAAACCTTGTACAAGCTTTCAAAGAATTGATTTTGCAATCGAAGACTTTGTCATTTGGATTGGTGATATCTGATTTTGCTTTCATATGCAATTCATTTGTCTGATCTTATTGTTTATCATGATTTCATTTGCAAAATTCAATTTGATTTGTGAATCTATATCAATGAGTTGCTAAATTTTCTTCGTGGGAATTTGATGAAGCCCTAAGAATGCTAATATGATAATTGAAATTGTGTTATGTGATTGTGAGAATTGTGGAATATTCATATTAAATTCCCATTATAAATCTTGTTTTTTTATTGGAATTTGGTTTATAAGAATTGTAATAATTCGGAAGGGAAATTAGAGTTCACAAGGAATTCATGAATTAAGGTTAAAGAACAATTGCGGAAGCAGCATGACTTAATCTGATTCAGAAATTATCATAGGGATTCATGCAATGTTTTAGGTTAATTTCTCACTAAGGGATTAAGGAAAGTTGATTTAAGGTATTAGTCAATTATAGAATTGGAAGATTCATAATTGTAAATTTGATTCCACTGATAATTTATTTAGCGAAAGCTATTAGGTTATATTGTGGTTGAAAAGATATTAAAACTTCATTTGGGTTTTAGATCTTTGATAATTTCATATGAATATCCACAAGTCTAATTGTCAATATAACATGATTTAAGTTTAATTAGCAAGGTTAGGGTGGATTATGTTTTCCCACACTCAATCAATATATCTTTCAAAAACACTCTCTTGCTCTCATTAATAGTGATAGTTTAGCGAATTAGTAATTATTTTGAAACTGATTGCACGAATATTAGTGGAAATTGATAACTATTTAGTAGTTAATTTATCCTTGTGGGAATGACACTTGACTCATTTTTGTATTACTTGATTCGATCCAGTATATTTGTTGGTAGTATTCATACTTATTTTATATCTATTCAATTTAGGCGAATTAAACCTCCACATGGTTCAAAAATCTCTCCCTTTTTTATGAGAACAAATATTACACAATATTACTCCCCCTCAATTAAGCATTCAGTTAAAGCTCACTTGTAAAACATGTAATGCTTAATTAAAGGTTCATAATTTAAATGTAATAAACAATTTATTAAATGCAATTTAACTCCCTCAGTTAATTATTCCAGGTAAATGTTCGTTTTGTTAAGATATGACGTGCAACTAATGGACTTAAATTACACTTAATAAACAACTCATTATTAACATAAGACACACAAGCTTAGCATTTTAAAAAACCAGAAAAACTTTTCTATACGATGGGTTAAGCATTAAAACTTAAAAACCAGTTCTGATACTAATTGTTGAAAAAAACCAAGCACTGCCAAGCTTTTACACACATGCAGAAGCGAAAGCTATAAGACGAGTTTCTAAAATGATTTTAAGTTTACTTAATCCAGTCATTTTCTCTTTTGCCAATTATGCCCATTTCATGCTAATAATAAAGAGATATGGGAAGGAAAGCTTGTACCAAATTTACTGTAGAGTTCAGCTTGCCCCTTAGTCTTCATGTTCCACAATTGCCTCATTAAATGAGGATTTCATACAATTCATTCATTTCAATAAAGATGCCCCCAAAGAGCTATACACAGTGCCTCAACAAGAGGATTTCACAGCAATTGCCTCATAATGAGGACTTCACCAATGCCTATACACATGTAGGACTTCACACAAATGCCTTAACATATGAGGACTTCACACAAATGCCTCAACATATGAGGACTTCACTTATTGCCTCAAACATATGAGGACTTCACTAAAATACTCACATGCAAAGGTGTGAATAGTGCCTTGCGATGTTATCTCACTAATCTAATAATGGCATTATTCACTCAACAAAAAAACAAATACAATTTGAGAGAGTATTTTCACAAAATCAACTTATTAAGCTCTATTCTCTTACACAAAAAGACCCTAAATGTTTCTATTTATAAGCTCTCTAAAGAAAGTAGCGGTTGCACCATAAACATCTTCAAACGATCGGATGAAAAAGGCTGTAATGGCTAGTTTTTAGCCTACCGGTGAGTCGGTCCAAGCCACCATCGGCTAGCCGATGCAAATTTCACGCCCACGGTCTCCCCACGATTGAAACTATTGTTTTTACAACTTGCATCGGTGAGCCAGTACGCTCTTGACAACTTCAATATGCTTTCATATTTTGGCCATAACTTTTTCATTCGAACTCCGATTGTAGTGATTCAATGTGCTAGAAAACCTTAGAAAAGCTCTACAACTTTTATGTTTTGATATTTATGAGAATTCAAAAGAATTAAGGCCTAAAATGTACTTGCAGCAACCTGCAACAATATGTACAAACAAAAACCCAAATACATATATGCATAATAAAGCTCAAACATATATATATATATATATATATAAAATAAATTTTACTTATTAAATATAACTTATTTAAGTTGTGAGGTATTTGTGCAATGCATTTTCTGATCAAAACAAAATTATAACATTGTAATGACAATCAACGTCTCAACTATTGGAGTCCTTGTCCGATGATACAAGAGTTTACGGATTGCACTTGCTTTATCCTTTTTTTAATAATATTTTTCATTAAAATGCGTTCCCATGTGGCCTAGACCAAACAATGCCGCATATCCATACATGCATTAAAATGCATTCATGTCTTAACCCTTCTCTACTGTTTGATCTCGTCGTACCGCATCGTCAAGCACACCACTAATTAGCAGTGAAGTAAGCTCGGCATTTCTTCCCCTTTTTTTTGTTTTTGTTTTTGTTTTTGTTTTTGTTTTTGTTTTTTGACATAAATAAAGTCGCATGATAAGAACTTCTGATATAAATCCTGTGAGGCCGTCTGCGATTACATATTTGTACACATGTACAAATATTTATTTTACTTTAGTTGATGTCGCGATTAATCTACATTTGCCATATATGATGACATTAATCTACATTTGCCATTATTATTATATCGTTTTCCCTTTTCAAATCTTATTTTAACCAACTAAATCACATCACATAGCATTGTCACATCCCTTCAGATATCTCATGGGTCATAAATTAAAATAATCCATGTTTATCTTCTCCAGTCTCCACTTAATTGAATATTATACATATATATCCTCCCCTCACCAAATTTGATAAAATGCCCCCATGCACTCTTTCAATAGGATCTGCATGAAGTTAAAATTCTTCTAATGTGATAAAATGCTCCATGCACTCTTCTTGCTATTTATATAATATAATATATATATGTATGTATATATATTTGTTTGTTTATTTATTTCTTCCTATCCATATAATATCATATGGAATCAATGATATAAACAGGTAACTATTCACTACTTAATATTTCATGTTTTGGTTTTTATTTTGGTAAAACATTGATCTTCAGCAATTCTCTGCGATTACTCTTAATTTTGATAGATTTGAGATATTTTTCAATTGTTTCATTTTGTTACTATCCACTTGTCCTTCCATTTTGGGAATTTTAAATTTAATGTAGATAATTGATTTATAACATATTTTAACAGTTCATTAGTTTTGAAAATATCAAAGTTTATTATCTTAGCATATTGTATGATTTCAATTATAATAATTTCATTTTGGCAATTCATTTGACTTTGGGGATGTACAATATTCATTTGTAAACTTTGAGATGTCAAAGTCAAATTTGATATTTTGATCTTCTTTCCATTTATTTCTTTCTTTTGTCAACATATCAACAAATACAATTTAGAGGGAAAGTTCCTATTATATTCTATCATTCCTTTTTTTTTTTTCCTTCAACAAAACAAAACACATTCATGCATAACACACAATTATTCAAAAACTAATTCAAATTTTAAAGGATTTA
This sequence comes from Combretum micranthum, assembly GCA_024138025.1. Classification (NCBI taxonomy): domain Eukaryota; kingdom Viridiplantae; phylum Streptophyta; class Magnoliopsida; order Myrtales; family Combretaceae; genus Combretum; species Combretum micranthum. Next base: position 494,415 of record JAMXBD010000875.1, read on the forward strand.
GGAGGGCAAGTCTTAAAGTTTTTCTAAATTATTTATGCTCTACTTACAATAAATCAAAGTTGAATTAAGTTTATTTTCAAACAAACATCAAAACAAGCTACTCACATATATCACAAGATAAAATACATACCAAGGCACACATATATGTATAACTAACACAAAATCATATAATTATTTTAGTTAAATCTAATTTCAAACATCAACATATAACAACACTCACAAGCAATATTTGCTAGCCATTTTTAGATACAAAAGAGACAAAGGCTACGGTTAGCTCATCCACCTTCTGGCACTTGGTCTTTAAAACTTATATTGGACTTCCTTACTTTATGAGGACACCCTAGCTAAATTTAAGTTTTCTAGAGACAATTGGATTTAGCATCGTAAAAGAAACTTTATAAAAATATTTCTATCTTCTACTTACACTAATATATCAACTTTCATAAAATGAAACCATACCGTTAGGTACCTCATATACCTTTCTTGATGGTAAACAAAGTTTAAAAACTTATTACAAAACACATGGGCTCTACCAAACCCTTAAATAATTATGACTTTTAGAAAGATAAATCTAATACATAAACAAAACAATAAAAGGTAAGATCTTAGCTCGCATTACTCTTTAACAAATTCTTGTCGAGTCATCCCATACCCTTGATTCAATCATCATCACCATCATCAAATTATCATCATCACCTAGAAAGATAACAATAATGAGCCGAAGCTCAATACATAGCAACAGAAGCACACATAAGATGGGCACGCATACTTAATCTAATGCAATGTAATAAATAACTATTTATTATCTTTAAATTAAAGTGAAACAAGCAACACAGAAGCACTTACAGTCTGGAACAAGCCTCTGGGAATCTAAGAGTCCTAAGTAACAGCAACTGCTTAAGGAGTTAATTAAGTAGTCTGAATACCTATATGCTATATCTCTTATATCTAACCGAAAAAGAAAATAGCATAATCTAGGGTTTAAAGTCGTCACATAATTTTACTTATCTCAGTTTATAATATCATTTAGTTCAATCGGTCCCATAAACGTGAACTAAATTATGTTACTTCATTCCAAGCTTAAGCAAACGTTACGTCGATACTATTTTCCCTGTCGGCTACCCACTGAGCCACTTACAAATTGTCATTACATCATGATAGGGGATGGCTTAAGAGCCTAATTACTGTACCCGGCTCTAAACAAGGTTTGCGCTCTAGATTCAGCAACACAAGCACAAACAACACTTAATTATTAGGTCGTCTTTAAGTTTTAGTTCATTCGGAATGTCTAATCTAACAAACAAAAGCATATCACTGCGTACCTTTCAAAGAGTTGGGAATCCAAAACAAAAGCAGAGGATAGATCAGCTATCTAATCATCTGTTTAAGAATTAAACTCATATAAGAAATTAAATTAATTATTAATTTACATCAAACTTATATTAAAACCTATTTGATCAGACACTAAGTAAGAACCTTGCTATAGTTGCGAAAATCATTATGCCAAGATACGGATAGTTCTCTATTGTTTGTCAATTATTTCTTTTCTTTCTTGTTTTTATAAATCATTCATGTAAGTTTTTAAACAATTTATAACTTATATGTAATACTTATTTTTTTTAACAAACAAACATTTGAAACAACATATTCCTCATATTAATCATGGTCTAGCCTAACATAACACATATAAATCAATTGCAAGTTATTAAACACATATTAACTTAATCTTAACCAAGTTGATTAGAATTAATCATTTAATTCAATTAATAAGTCAAGTTGATTAAACTTAATCAATTTGATTTATTTTAGCTCATTAAAGTCTATTTAGTCAAGTTGAACTTAGATTGATTAACTAAGTTTATTTTATACTTAACTTCTATGTTTAATCTAACTAGTTATTAAATCTATAGTTCACTTAACTCATTCCTAATTTTATAAATTAACTAACATATCATATTAACTATCATTCATCTATTCCATTTTATAAAATTTGAACTACTTTAGTTTGGGTTAAGCATTTTGAACTTAATGTGTTTAGGTGATATACATTTATTGGAGTATTAGTACTTGCTAAATTTGTGTTTTGAAGGTCTTGGAAGGTAACTTAAGATTAAGGGATGAAACGGGTCAAGTATCGTGCAATTTCGACAAGAAAATGTGAAGTTATGAAGAGGCTAGAAAAGTATATGGGGAGATACATGAGCACATGTACTCTCCTGTGTTCTTTTAAGGTTGATTGAGTTTTAAGACCAGAGGAGTATGGTTAGATACATTAACGCATGTTCTTAGCTATATTGTCCTGGAAAACATGTTTTCTTCAAGTTTCTGAGGTCAGAGAGGAGCACGGTTGGATAAGGCAAGTTGTATTCTAGTTGTACTTTTTCTCGAGTAGGTTAAATTCATGTGTTTTTAAGCAACAGTAAGAAGTATGACTAATTAAGGCATCCCGTGTTCACCTCATGCCCTGTCACGAAAAGAGGGCATGGAAACTTTAACCCATTTATCTGCTTGTTTTACATCACAAACTCAACACACAACATCTTATAATTAACATACAAGTTAAAATCATAACTTACAACATCTATATACATATTATTACTTCATATTTCATCAAATCATCTAATTATATTTCTTAATTCTACACTTGTTTACAAAACCTAGGTTCTAGCATCCAAGTTCATATTTCACAAATTTACTAGATTTTATCAAAAACCCTACATAACTAGTATCTACTCATCATTTTTTATGCAATAACAACAATCAAAACAAGAAAAATGACTTGACTTACTTGTTTATTGACCATAAGATATTTGTCTTCCACCATAACTACTTCCTTCTTAGTTTTTAAGCTACTTTAAACTTGTTTTCTATCTCCTATCTTCTTTTCTAACTTTTATTTCTTCTATGATCTTGTTGAAATTGAGATTGGAAGTTGATTTTGGGAGAGAAATGAAAAGAAGACGAAAAGAAAATGAAGAAAGAAAGGAAAGAAATGAGGAAAGGAAAGGGAAAAGGAAAGCAAAGGATAAAGGAAAGAAAAGGCTAAGGAATAAATATATTTTGAAGGTAAGGTATTAAGTTTAAATCTTTCTGATAATTATATTTATATATATAAATAATTAAAAAATAATTTGAGGATCGATTTAATAGAATTTAATAGTTTGAACCGAAAATCTAACTTAGGAGTTTACTTTATGAAAATCTAATATTTAATTTGGATTCGAGCTTAAGAAACAATATTTTTAGACGGGTAAATGAATTCAAAATTTATGAGGATTGAGAAATTGGAATCTAAGCTAAAGTTCAAAGGTTTAGGAATTGCAAAAAAATTAAATTCTTGTTTGAAGGCTTTAAGGAATTGAAGTGGAAAGAGATATATGAAATCTCAAATTTCATTTAATATATTTTCTAATTTAGTTGTGTCATCTAATTATATTCTATAATTTTCTTGATTTATTTAATCTATTTAAATTCAATTTCTAACTTAGGTGAGGATTTAGGATGTTTCATAAGCTCTCCAAAGGAAGTAGCCATTACACCAAAAACATCTTCAAACAATCGGATGAAAAAGGCTATAACGACTAGTTTTTGGCCTACCAGTGAGTCGGTCCGAACCCTCACCAGCTAGATGGTGCAAATTTTGTGCCCATGGTCTCCCTCACGATTGTAATGGTTGTTTTCTCAACTTGCACCGGTGAAGTGGTATGCTCCCAACAGCTTCAATATACTTATGTATTTTAGTCTTAACTTTCTTATCCAAACTCCGACTGAGATTATTTATGATGCTACAAAAAGCTTAGAGAAAGCTCTACAACTTTTATGTTTTGAGCTTCATGGGATTCCAAAGGAATCTAAGCCTAAAACATACTTGAAGCAACCTACAACAATAAGCACAAACAAAAGCACAAACATATATATGCATAATAAAGCTCAAACATATATATAAAAAAAAAATTGCTTATTAAATGTAACTTAACTAAGTTGTGGAGTATTCATGGAATGCATTTTCTCATTAAAACAAGATTGTAATCTCTACATGGTTCAACAATCTCCCTTTTTTTATAAGAACAATTATCGCACAACATTACTCCCGCTTAACTCAACAATCCCCCTCAATTAAACATTCAGTTAAAGCTCACTTATAAATAATGTAATACTCAATTAAAGATTCTCAAGTTACATGTAACAGACAACTTATGAAATATAATTTAACTCCCTTAGTTAAGTATTACGGGTAAAAGCTCATTTTATTAAGATATGATGCTTAACTAAAGAACTTAAATTATAGTTAATAAACAACTCATTTTTAGAACAAAACACATAAGCCTAACAGTTTAAAAAAAAAAACATAGAAAATTTTCTCTAAGATAGGTTAAGCATTAAACCTTAGAGACCAGCTCTGATAGCAATTGTTGAAAAACCATGCATCCCTAGTATTTTATACCCATGTGGAAACAAAAACTACAAAACGAGTTTCTAAACTGATTTTAAGCTTACTTAATCCAACCATAATCTTTTTTGCCAATTATGTCCATTTCATGCTAATATAAAGAGATAAGAGAAGGAAAGTTGTTACAGCATTTAATGTGGAGTTCCATTCCCTAGTCTCCACAGTCCATAATTGCTTCACTTAAGGAGGACTTCACACTATTCATTCATTTTAACAAACATGCTCCCAAGGAGCTACATATATGTAGGACTTCACACAAATGCCTTAACATATGTAGGAATTCACACAAATATCTTAACACATGAGGACTTTACTAAAAAAACTTATGTACAAAAGTGTGAATAGTGTCTTACAATATTAACTTACTAATCTCATAATGGCACGATTCACTTAACAAAAAACAAATACAATTTGAGAGAGTATTTTCACATAATATAAACCTATTAAGCTCTACTCTCTTACACAAAAACATCATAGACACTTTTATTTATAAGCTCTCTAAAGAAAGTAGTTGTTGCACCAAAAACATCTTCAAACGACCATAAGAAAAAAGCTGTAACGACTAGTTTTTAGCCTATCGATAAGCCGATCCCAGCCTCCACCTACTAGCCAGTGCAAATTTCACTCCCATGGTCTCCACATGATTGAAACTATTGTTTTCACAACTTGCATTGGCAAGTCAATATGCTCCTAACAACTTCAATATGCTTTCGTATTTTGACTATAACTTTCTCATCTAGGCTCTGATTAAGATAATTCAAGGTACTGCGGAAAGTTTAGAAAAAAGCTCTACAATTTCATGTTTTGAGATTTACGAGATTTCAAAGAAAGCAGGGCCTAAAAGATACTTACCGCAACCTACAACAACATGTACAAACAAAAACACAAACATTTATATGCATAATAATACACAAACATATAAAAAAATAGGTTTTGCTTATTAAATGTGACCTAACTAAGTTATCTAGCATTTATGCAATGTATTTTCTCATCAAAATAAAATTTTAACCTCCACATGATTCAACACTTAATTGCGCGTGTCACGTCCAGATGCTTTATAATGTGTTTCCTTCCTTTACTATTCCGTTACTTAGATAGATACATCCCATGACATAAATTGTAATCATAATCAACATCTCAACTATTGGAGTCCCTGTCCTATGATACAAATGTTTATGGATTGCACTTGCATCATCTTTTTTTTTTAATAATATTTTTCATTAAAATGCGTTCCCATGTGGCCTAAGCCAAATAATGTCGCATATCCATACATGTATTAAAGTCACAAATTATAATGCATTCATGTCTTAGCCCTTCGGGCTATATATAATATTATATATGATGCTTATATACTCGAACACTATTTGATCTCATCGTACCGCATCATCTAGCACACCACTCATTGGCAGTCAAGTAAGCTCGACATTTTTTCCCCTTTTTTGTTTTTGTCTTTTGATATAAATAAACTCGGATGATAATAACTTTTGATATTAATCCTGTGAGGCCATCTGTGATTACATATGTGTAGATATGTACAAATATTTATTTTGCTTTAGTTGATGTCGCGATTCGAAGCCACATACGTATTCCGCAAGCTTTGCTTCAATATATCTTTCTTATTGTCCCTCCATATATGATAACATTAATCTATATTTGGCATTATTATTATATGTATTTTCCCTTTTTCAAATCTTATTTTAACCAACTAAATCTCATCACATAGCATTGTCACATCCCTTCAGATGTCACATGGGTCATTTAAATCTTTATAAATCATAAATTTAAATAATCCATGTGTATCTTCTCCACTTAATTGACTATGACACATACATATCCTACCCTCACCAACTCTGATAAAATTTCCCATGCGCTCTTCCAATAGGATCCGTATGAAGTTAAAATATATCTAATGTTACAAAAAAACTCCATGCCTTCTTCCTGCTATATATATATATATATGAATCCTTCATGATTCTTGAAGTTGATGTGCTACTGTGCTTTTTAATTTGAAATTCCACTTATCAGCACAAAATAACTGGCTAGTACAAGCCACGTGTGTATGCAGCAAATATATTGGTGAGACCAAGTCGATTCATAGGGAGTTAATGATTAATTGATAGGTATTCGAATTTTTTCCTAAGCTAAGCTATCAAAATCAAATTTTAAGTTAATCTATCATATTGTAATTCACCCAAAAACTAAACTAATGAGCAAATTGAACACTTAAAACTAAATACTCTAGTAACACAAATGAGAGATCGGGTTTAAGAGATGCTAAAAACAATCAAGAATGATGTAATTATATTTTCATTTGAATTGGATCTATGCCTCAAGTTGATATTAAAATTGATTACTTGGGATCTAATCAAACTCACTAGAACTCGCCCACCTCTCAGAGTAGCAAAATTCTAATTACAGCATAAATCATCCTGCCAATGCAATTTATCTATAATTATCAGGTAAATAGTAATCCGCTCACACCGAAATTACTACTCTAGTTAAAATTACAAATCAAGCATCGCCAAATGACCCAGAATTGTAATTGTAACCACATAAAGTATGTGAGTTCATGAGTTTTGTCAAAACCTACATATCTCTGTGACAGATCTTTTCCAAATACCCAAGATATGCTTGTACAGATTATCGAATCCCTCCCAGATATCTCTAATCCTATCTATCTAATTCGAGTTGGTCAATCACAAATCAAATAGACTATAAGCATCAATAATTAAATTCCAAAATAAGCAAATATAAACATCAAAATAAGTCAAATGATCCAATTCATCAAATCCATCAATATATATTCACAATTCAATTAAGCATGGCATCTCAATCAAGCAATCAACAATACAACAAGGATAGAAAACACCTTAATGAAAATTTCATTCATCGAATTTTTGTCTTCAAATCCATAAACCCAATGAATTGAGCATTGCTTGATCGCATGCAAAACCCTAAAATTGCCTCTAAATATTACTAGAACAATAAGGTTTTAGTGCCCTATGATTAAATCACACAAATACATATTTTGATAATTCTCTCTTGCCTAGGGTTTTTCAAACATTTCTCTCAATCTCCCCTTCTTTTTTCAGATCCGTTATCCTGACCTTATATAACAACCATTGGAATTTTAGCAGACAGATCATACACCGACTGTTACACATTAAACATCGGCGATGCACATTTCAGATCAGTCGGCATTGCTTAAAGATATTGAATTTCCAAGAGCATTGACAAACTTTACACCGGCTTAAGGCCAGCAACCTTGATTTCCCAGTAGCCAGCGATCGTTGAAGATGAAAAGTTTCAAGAATGTTTTATGTCGCCAGTGTTGGAGCAGTGTAATGCCGTGCTGGTATACATTGGTTGGCATGCCAGCAGCGTAGATTACCTAGATGTCGACGTATGTTGAAACTATGAAAGCCGATGAAGACCTCATTGTATATTGGTAGTGTTGGCATCAATGTTAAAGTTTCGCAATCTATGCACATGTAACAGCAGTTATACACCGGCAACGTTGTTCTGTAGATGGCCAGCGTACAGTTGCAGAATTGAAGACTATCAAACTTTGCTTTGAAAGCCGGTGGTGTTGCTCTTTGTTTGGCTGGTGTTAGTTGTTTTCACATGAAAGCTAGCAGTGCACAATATGTTTTTGCCGGCCTTGAATGATTCCATCTTCAAGTGTGCTCAAACTTCTTCAATTGCTTGTATAACCTAAAATATTACAATAAACTCATATAAGTACCATTTCCATATGATTTCTGCAAAATCAATAATGATTAAGCATGATTTGATCATTGAGAAGTGAGTATATTATGACTTTATCACTTCTTTTGAATCTTTCTCGTGCAAATCAATCAACTTAAGCCAATCTTATTCAAATCTTTTTGTAATATAAAAATAAATAATTTATAATGAAGGGCAAAAGTGTCATATATTGATTAATAAGGAGATCTATGATCCACTCTAATATGAATAATGATTTATGGATAAATGGTAGATGCATTTGATCAAGAGGAAGTCGCTCAAGAAAGACTAGAGGAGACAACTATACTCCACCTCCTAGATCGTCGGCCTTGAATCTTACACCATCGATTTTAGGTGCCAACCATCTTTGCCTCAGTTTCGTCTTTCGAAGTTTTAAGCCGTGAGCGTAAATTCTAGGCCGGCAGCTTATGTTCCTACACCGACAACTTATCATAAATAGATTTTTAAGGATTCCAATGTTCTATACATAGCCTTAGCCTATTTCTTCTTCTCTAAAACCACTCATAAGCTTTAGAAAACCCTAAGATCTCTATCAAGGTTGTGATTTCGCTTCAAGGAAGAACAAAAATCAAGAAATAGGTAAGTTGACTTCTTTTCAATCCTTTAGCAATCTAAAAGATTAATTTTTCCTGAAATTCTTGTTGGTATTGAAGGGAATCAAGTTCTTAGAGAAATTTTGGAGAAACCTTAATTTTGGTGATTGGAGATTATGTGATTCTACATTCAAAAGAAGGAAGGTGTGTACGAACCTAGGATTTGTAGTTCTTCTTAGTGTAGGGTTTAGATGATAGTAGGAATATGGTTATCTTGTGAAAACAAGTTTAGAATGAGTATTTGATTGTATTCAAGTGTTTTAATGAAGCTAGGTTATCTATTTCCAAACATTGTTACAGGAACGACCTTACATTGGTTATTGTTTGTGATTGTAGACTTAGTATCTATAAAGTGACTTAATGTTATCCGGCATTAATTGATTTACTGCTTGTCTTTAGCTGGGTCTAGTACATTGGGAGTATCATGTTACTAGGATGGCACCCTGATGATCTATGTGTAGCGTTATCCCAAGTGGAGTTGTGTACAGATATGATTCTGATAGTTTAGGAGTGGTACGAGTATGGTACCCAAAGTGTGTGGGGTGCCCAACACTAATATATATATATATATATATAGATATATCAATATTTAATAATATTTGTTTTTATGGAGTCATGAGTTACTCCAGGTTTAGGACTAGTTGTAAATGGTTCTAAACTGTATTGTTTGCCTAGCTAATTAAAGATAATAACCTGTGGTTGCTGCATAAATTATTAGGTTGCATGTGAATTTGTATGATATTTGTTCATATGCATGTAGTTATGGTATGGCATACTAGGCCTTTGTGCTTACTCCTTTTGTTTTTTAGGGACAGGTGATGGCCCGGTAGTGTTCAATTTATCAGGCTATGATGTATTCGTAGATTATGGGGAGGATGTTATTGGAGTTGACTTTCCAGCTAATTGCTAGATATTTTGGTTTGGAGAGCTAGAGTTAAAGATTGAATACAATTCTAAATAGTTTTTATAATTTTGAAATTTTTATGAGACCTTTTCTTATGATGTTTTAAGTTTATATTAAGTTGGTTTTTGGTTTATACCAACTAAGTTGTTCGGAAGTTTTGTTATTTCATAATGTTTTAATAATACGTCAATATGTGAGATATTGATGTTATATGAAATTTACAATTGTGGATTGGTGGAATAATAGTCTTAACTTGTTCAAATCTAATGAGAACTCATAGCAAGCTTATAACAACTTTGGTTTAGGGCGTTACACTTTCAATACCAATCTCCATATCTTCTTCTTGTTTAATATATATATTCCCTTGTGTCTCTTCGGAGTTTTAAGAGTTGATAATCACGTCATACTCATAATTTCAGGTTAAACCCGAATACAATCCAGTAGATTCTATCAACACTACTCAAATTTATCCAGTCTTTTTCTTTCTTATATCTTTCCCCGATAACCGAAGATGAATATCACCAGCATTATCTTATGCGAAATTCAAATGTTTCCTAAGAAAAATTATCAATATCTCATTAAATATTCATCATAAGTCCAAATCTTTTAAATTCCATCCTTGCAATCTTCCACATAACTATATACATATATATATATATATGTATATTTACACCGTTCTGTGAGTATTTTATCGGAATCATCACAATCATTCTAATCCCTTGAATTTTTCATCAGAATCCCTCAATGTCTTGGATTTGAATTTTGATCTATATTTATAATCTGTCTACGACGGCTGTATAAAATATATATATATATATATGAGGTTTTCCTTTTCTAATACGTGATCTATAAAGGTTGATCCTTTCCTTCTTTCTTCCTTTTGTTTCTTTTGCATACATTCGTATTTAATTCACACCCTTTTTTCTTGGTTTTTGTCACTTGAAGTGGCGGTTTTTTGACATCTACATTGCAATGGAAGAACGACAAAGAAACCATGAGTATAGTAACAACATGACAAGCAGAGTCTCGACAATGATCTTGCATAATATGCAAAGATCAAATTAAAATAAGATAAGACACGTGACCAAGTCGCTGTGCACGTTAATCTCGTCTTTAATCAAGTCTACACCGGATTCTTTTCCGTTGGTATCGGCAATAGGCTTATCTATAGATCACGTTAAAAGCTTATGGTTGTTCGTGTTTTCTTTTTACTGTTACAATCTGCATGGGTGTATAATGGTTTTTGTGAGTAAGGCTGCATATAATAAAGCAAAAGATAAAGGAGACTCGGAGCCGACAGTAAAGTTGGGCTCATTTAAAATGAAGAGGACTTGAGTTCAAGTAGGAGAGCATGTGTATCTTAAGGTGAATCCCATTAAGAGCCCACACAGAGGACTATTTTAAGGGAAGTTGAGTCCATGGTATATTGGATCATTTGAGATATTGGATCGAGTGAGAGAATTAGTGTACCTCTTGATACTCCCACCAATTTATCGGGGCTACATAATGTCTTCCATGTATCAGTGCTACGGAAAGATGTGCCCAACCCAAAAAAGATAGTAGAGTTGGAACTAATTACTTTAAAAGAGAACTTGACTTATGAGAAGCACTCTATACAAATTTTGTATCAAAGGTGCAAGTACTCCGCAAGAGATCAGATATGTTAAATTTTTATGGGACCAACAAATCGAAGAAGTCATTTGGGAATTGAAGGATGAAGTTTGAAAGAACTACCTTCAACTTCTTGATCAATTAGGTACGCCTCAAGCTTTGAAGATAACGCTTACCTTAAGGAGGAGAGGACGTAAACCCTCAAAAATTTCATTTCTAGAAAGTTACTATAATAACATATGAGATGCCATAACGATCCTTTATAGATATGAAAACCTACAAACATCAAATAGGAATGTTAAAATGAACCAGTGACTCAAAAATCATTTGATAAGACTAGTATCGGATCGAGAATGAGTTCAATATCAAGAAATATAAATCAAAGCCTTAAAAATAAGGTCAAGGTTATAATTGTAAGGTTTTTGGACCAAAAACCATAATTTAGAACCCAACCCCTAATCACATAACTTAGACCCTAGTAAGAACTAATCACGTAAACATGAAACCACAAATATAAATATCAAGAATTATCAGTAATAATTTAACACCATCATATGATATAAATACATATGTTTTTGATTAATTAATGAGTCTGTCATCCGGTTCATAATTATCTAATAGATAATAAAGTTACTTGTCACTTATACATTATAAAAACTCTAACATTGCTCATAAAGGAAATAAATCTCCTTTTCTACTCTCCTCATGCCTAAACCACAATAGGAAATATAGGAGACTCTTGCATTATCTGGATATGGCAAAATCAACACCGAATCCAAGACCTTAAACCATAAGTACAAGAAGTACCACTCCTCTCAATGGAAAGGACAACACCTCTCCCCATGCTCAAGATTGCCATCCCTACCAAGCATCTAAAGTACAAGTTAATACCTTTCCATTTAGTGCAAAACTCTCCTCAAAATTACATAATTGCACTTACTAAATTTGAAATCCAAGTTTCTAAGTAACATTGAATCCAATTAAAACACTTAAATCATTTCATTTTCCTCCTTCTCTTCTTTTTCTCTTCTTCGTTGAATCTCTCTCTCTCTCTCTCTCTCTCTCATTTTCTTTTTCATTTTTCAAAAAAAAAAAGTTGAAAACAATAACCATAAAACAAAGCATATCCTAGCACATCTCTTTCCTACCAAAAGTATAGTGATCTTCTTGGAGCAAGGACATTAAAGCTCTATCATAAGCTAAGGTAAACCACATTATCCTCTAAAGTTTATTCATTTAGTGATTTCTAGTATCTAAGTTCCATTCTCTTTTGTTTCTTATTAGGGTTAGATTAAGGGCACCAAGGTAGGAGTGATATTAAATCACTTCACAAATCTGAGAGGTAGACCCTAAACTCTTAATGAGTAGTGAATATGAGTAGAAAAACAAAAAATGATGGTGGATATATGATTAGCGTTCGGTTTAACTCATAGGAGGAGCAATAATTATGGTTTTCTTGCAAATCATTGCTTAAACACTTCAGATAATCACCTTAGAAGCTTAGAGCAACAAAAACCCACCCATCACTCTAAGAATAAGTCATGGTACACCTTAACCCTAAGAGATCCAAATTTGTATTTTTCATTTCCCACTTTCTTGGCTAGTTTTCTTGAGGAAAAGGAAGTTAGACATCATGGTTTAAGCATCTAACAAATTAAATGGAATGAAATTTAACCTATAGGCATTATATATGTCACGACATTCATAAAGATTAGAGTTCAAGTAGAAAGGATGAGTAAACCATGCTTAGATTCATGTAACATGATGTTTAATAACTCAAAGATTAAGGAACACCACTAACACCCTCTCGTCCACCTCCCCCCTCCCCCCAAGGTTATAGTTTTAGGGTAGGATTGGGAGTGTGTATTAAGTTGATCATATTTACTTTACATATTGCTAAGAGCATAGAAATAAGATAAATATGAGGTTTGAAGTGCAACCTCATCAACTAATGCCAAGGTACTAGTTAATGTTATAATTTCAAAGTAAATAAAAGTAGAAAACATGTTACGAGCCATGCATAATTTGGCCCATATAGAGTATAGGAGAATCAAATACCAGCGATTGAGGATTAATGTTGCAATTTAGCTTACTAAATGGGATTTCAAGAAAGGATCAAAAGTTAAATTTATTCATTCCATATTTCCAAATATAAATGATGAAAATAAAATAAACAAAGGAATGAAATTAGAAACATGCATGCAATCAAATGCATGTTTTGGAACCTATGAGGATTATAGGATAAACTAAATCCAAATCATGTTTTAGGGTCACAAAGTATAGAGACTAATGGAATAAAAGTTAATATGGAGAGAGGAAAGTACTATAACTATAATTAAATAAAATCTCAACCCTGCAAGCAAGATAAAGTCCACAATATCACATATCCTTGATATAAATAGGCAAATGAGTGATAAATTACATTAAGGTGGAGAGACTAAAGCTATAACATGGAATAGGGCTAAAATAGGAAAGGTAGATACATGATACGGCCCACTTCAAGTACAAATCGATAAAGGCAATAAAACCGATAAAACCTGTAATTGTAAAATATATCAAATCAAGCATAGGCAAGAAAGCTATAATTTCGTGCTTCAAAATGGTTATATTAAACCAATAGGAAATTTAGATACAAATATGATAAATATTTGAGTCATCACTAGGAATTATAAACAACATAGTATAAGGGTAAATTACACCAGAAGATCATAACATTTGGGGGTAAATTCATTTTAGGTCACAACATTTCGAAAAGTTCAAAAGAGGTCACAATATTTAGTAAGTAAGTTCATTTTAGGTCACAATGTTTAAAGAAGTAAGTCAATTGAGGTAACTATTGGCAGGTGTCAACAAAAGATATATTTAATTAAAACTCAATAAACTCTTTTTTTAAGGCCCCATTGACATGTATTAATAAGAGAAATACTTAGTTAAATCTAATAAGACACTTTTTAAAATGTTATGACCTCTTTTGAACTTTTCGAAACATGGCGATCTAAAATAAACTCACCCCCAAACGTTACGACCTTTTGGTGTAATTTACCCCATAGTATAAATAAGAGAATAAAGGGAGCAAATGGGCTAAACCTTGGAAAGATCATATAGACGATCAATAGGGAGGCCCATTGGCCGATTTAGGCTAACATATATAGGTGAATAAATAATCAATTGGGCCTAAAAAATGACAATTAGAGAACTAATTTGTTAATAAGAGTAAAGTCCCAAACAAGAAGGGCATTATGTCTAGAATAATTAAACTAACTATACAAGCAAATCGAATAAGGAACCTATGCAATGGGGATAAATAATAGATACCAAAATGAGATAAGTGTAGAAAAGGATCATAGCCAAGAAAGGACCATAATGGTAGAAAGCCTTAACTTAAAAGACTAATTATGCTACAGTATACAATTTCTTAGTATTAATACACTTCATTTTTTATAGGCAAGTTAGATTATCTTTCCAACACTGCCTTAAATTACTATGATGCTTGATTTCTGCCACGGACAGGTAAGTAACTTTGACTCTATTCACATTGCATGTATTTGTAGTTTAGTTGTACCTAAATAAAAGATAATAATTGGATGTGTGGGGATTAGGAAATGATTGTTATGTTTCTCTTGATTGATCAAAATAACTAATCAAAGTGACAACCACCATTGCTTAATATTATTACCGATTGATTAGAAATTAGTGTCTATAAAATTACTTGATTTCCTAAACCAGACTTAATTATATGTGACCATATAATTAAAAATGATCATGCATAGCATGTTTGCATAAGCATTGCACACTTGTAGTCATTACTGCCACTTATTACATTTCAAGCCTATGATGTGATTAGGATATCCAATGAGTGAATGATAGTTAAGCCTATGATATCATGAGAGTTGTGGGATCCGTGGGAACTATCTAGTAAAGTGAGGAACGTCACATGTGGTTTCACATAAAATAAGTAATACTTAGGGAGTTTCTTAGAATACAGGTGAACAAATTATTTGTCAAAGGCTAGTTTTAAAATAAAGTATTACTCAATATTCTTTGATTCTCCTAGGCATTAGTGGTATTGTTGAGTTCTTTAACTCAAGTGAGAGGACATAAATCTCCACCTCATTTGGATTCTAGTCATCCAAACTTATATGTGTGGTTTCATATGTCTGAGTGTTGCATTGCATATGTATACTAATTAAACTCGATGTGTCATTTATTGATATTTATTTATCATCCGGTTACTTCATTGAACTGTGGTTTCACTCATACCCTTATAGATTTCATAGGTTCAAGGTTAGTCTTTGGTTTATATCGATGAGAGACCTCACGATGGTACACGCTAGAAACCTTGGGATAGGATCGAGTGAGTCAGATAACGTAGAGCTTAAGAACACACACACACACACACATATATATATATATATATATTATATTATGTTTGATATGTTTCCCTAGTTGAGTACTTTTAAGACTATCTATTAAGTCTATTTATGTCTAGTTTGTAATGTTAAGAGATTAAGTGATTATTGTCTCATGATCCTATTTATGTATGTAGATGCTTTTACTTTTATTCTATACGGCATCGATCCTATATGTAGATGTTGTACCCTTTTGAGTAGCCTAATCATATCATACACTTGTGCCTTTCTGAAGCCTTAAATTATGCTACGTAATCAGACTATATTTAGCCACAAGGCAGGATTTAGGGTACGCTTCAGGGCATGACACAAAGTCCCTATCGACGCCCCCAGCCTTGTCAAATATGTCCTAGTTTTCTATATCCAATATTATTCTTATAATAGAATCACTTGAAATCATTTTTAAGACCTCTCATGTAAATAATCTAAGTACTATTTTGCCTTTTAGGCTCTTAAACTTTCTTTGGATTATGATGACAAGAATTTCTCTAGATAACTTGTCCCTTATGGAAATTTTCTTTTTATTGAGAAATAATATAAGACACTCTCACTCTTTTCCTTTTCAAATTCTCTTCCTAAGAAACATATTTAGAAAGAAAATCGCTCGTACTCGAAGTTGAATTAAAAATATTATAGGTAGTTTTAATGTTGTCAAAATCATGTGGTTAGCGTTGAATTTGTATGTTCGGTATGGATTTTGATGAGATAATATATTGCATAATATACATGTGTGTGTGATCAAGCCTAGTTGATTGATTTTTTTTTTTTTTTTATAATTTCAATAGTTAGGAATTAAGAGAATGATTAATTAATTATAAATTTATGCGAAAGGAAAAATTCTAAAATTTTGATCTTCTATTAAATATAAACCATTTAAAAATATACTTTCTATCCCTCCCATACTTTTTCATATTCTATACTTGTTAAGTCACTAAATAGTTTCCCACTTCACCATTAGAAATTAAGACTTATTTTCAAAATGGTAAAAAATCCTCTAGCATTGCTGGTCTAAATAAGTGACTAAGAAGATGCTCAGATATGAATTGTTTTTTAAGCAAAGTATAGGTCAATATCTGCAATACTCAAAGAAAATTTAATTTCTTTTTTTTTCTTCTTCTAATTAGAGTCATTCAATATGTAGTGTATAACAAGTTAATGAATTCGACAATCAACTAATTTCTTCGAAAACAACAAAAAGTTAACTTTAATTAGTGAAGAGTCCAACACATCACTTGCAAAACCCCTTTTGAGCGAGAATGCAACATGCATTAGGATATCCTTACATGAAGCAAACTAATGCAAATAGACAAAAATTTAGAAATTCATCTTTTGGAAGATAAATCTTATGGGCATGTATTCCTATACAATGCATTACTTTATTTGTAAAACTAAAATATATATACCCCTTTAGGTTGGTAATCATATAAAATAGTTTTAAGATAAACATAATAATATATCATAAGATAGTTATATAAGTTTAAATAAATATATTACGTTGGTGGTAACTATCACATCAAATTATATATAAATTTATCTATAAACTAAAATTTCTCCAAATCCCCATAGTGTTTTAGCACATATATACACTTGAAATACAATCACAAATGGTAATTCAATACACAAATGCACCATTAAATTTAATTGCATTCTTTTTACAACTTAAGGTTTAATTTAAATATAAAATACATACATTTATAAAATCACAAAAAAAAAAATCAAAATTGATATTGGTACTTATTTCAATTACGAAGTCTTATGACAATAATTGTCTACCTTAAGAAATAGCAAAATTTGTTTGAACTCTAAACTAACAAGGCTTAATAATTTTTCTTTTCGTTTTCTTATACATGCACATAGAGATAAGGAGGCCACCGTTGAAGCGGAGTTGAAATTTCTATCTTCTTCATGGCTTGTGAGCTTCAAAAAAGGCAAGAAAATTGAAATTGCCTGCTTGTTATTGACTTGGTTATGTTTTAGGATATGATAGAAGTTAGGGTTTAGAGGCTTGATTTGTCCATTGAAGAAGATCGTCGGTGGAGATGGAGAAGACATTGATGTTTTGCATGTGAAGGTAAAATTGATATATGTGGTGCTCAAAGGTCAATTACATAGCTTACATACGATATAATTAATAATAGTATATCACAACCCTAAAATGCTATATTTATTTTTTTGACAAATTTGCTATATTACACTTACTACATGCGATATACATGTAGAATACAATGTCACATTTCACATATATGCAATGTAGTGATGGTATTTTTGTAATTTCTTTTATATAATTAATAATTTGGTATTTTTTTTATTTAAAACAATGATACATATGAGTTTCATTATATGATACTCTAAGTTTGTAAACACAAATAATATGCTCATAAGTAAACACAAAAAGTCTCCTATATAAATTTAAAACACCATATATTTACATTATAAATAATTATAGTTATGTTATGTGTACTTATAGAGATTGTAGTCATGATAGCTACACCTTGACACGGGTCAGAACCGTGAACCGGTTCAGCCCAGTATTGATGGGTTTTGACCTGTTGGCCTAGCTTAGCCATGACCCATGTGCTAACCTAGTGGTTTATCGGGCCATGGCCAAATTGATCTTGTTGACCTAGGCCTGCTAACCAGGCAAATCAGCTTGGATTGGCAATGTTAAAAAAAAAAAGAACATAATAAACAAAAAATGTAAAAGAGGAAAAAAAAACTTCAAGTCCCTCCATTAAACCAAAACAAAATATAAACTTTCAAATCCTACTAGAAACCTTAAGTAGTAATAGGACCACTAGCTGTTACTCCCTAAAGGTACCCTAGTTGTAGCATACATGCTATGATACTATTTGATGTCTAAAACTTGTTTTTAGGAAAATTAGGGAAACATAAAAAGGAATCACATATGCATGTTAATATTAGTCGTCTTGGAAAATGACATAGTTTAACAAAACATGATCTTTTTAGTTGCAATGATAAGAATGATGAATATAGATAAAAATAATTACCATAAATAGAACTTTCTAAATATTGTCTGAATAATAAGATATTACAGACCACAACTTCAATAAAGTCCTTAAAATATAAAAATGATGCTTAAACATCAACTAATACATAACACTAGATAATACTATCCTTGCTAATCCGAAATTCTTCCGGCTTTAAAACCTTACCGGGGCTAAATTCCAAGAAGCTACTAACCAAGTTTAGAGAATTAACCTGTAAGGAATGTAGAAGTGTGAGCATAAACCACAGACTAAGTGAATAACCAGAATATATCACATGTCAAGCAAGTTATTGTCAATAATATGTAAAGCATCAATCAAACGTACGCTCAATTACAAGCTTAGGTAACCCGGAATCCAAACAGGATGGAGATTTATGTCGTCTCACCGGGGTTGAAGGAAACTCGAATCTATGACCCATCTACCCAGGAGAGACTAAGCATACAGAAAACTACAATCATCACTTTAATTAAAAGCCTTAGAAACACCCCTTAAGCATTAGTAATTTAAAAGCAAAATCATAGGCGACGTCATTCATTTACTAGCTACTTCTTATGGAACCAATAGGACAAAGGTAATTTTGCATAGAACTAATAGCCTCTTACCTAGAAAAACCAAGCATTGCAAGAAAATCTAAATACTAACACGCAGTAGGCTGTCACATGCTCATAATGCATTATATGCAAATTATGTAATGTATGTCAATTTCATTTATAGTACCAATACTTTTAAGTCATGTTTAAGGCGATCAAGCATTATACAAACAATCAACATGTTATTCAAGCAACAAGTTCTCAAGAAATTCCATTGTCACTGTTATTAGTGTAGCTTAGCAACCAACAAACTCATACAACATACAATGCCCATACACCTGCATTTACAATAATTCCATTATTATCTTTCCGTTATAAATGTTGCTAAGCTACAAACACCAACAATGTAATAAGTTTGAGTTACTCACATGCTCATACTGTCCAATTGTAATAATCAACAGGGAAGTCCTCAACAGTACTGAAATCACCTATTAAGATGAATAGAAATATTCATCAATAACACATATAATCAAAATATTGAGTACTTAGGTGTCCTATATTATTATTTGATACAATTTCTATTATTTGTATCAGTTTTTAGGTGATGATCTTATAGTAATGGATATTTAATATTTATTTTCATTTGCTTGTCTTGATCTTAATAAATATATATTTTTCTATCTAAGGCGTTTTCATTGTCCTTTATTTTATTAAGTCTTAAATCCTTTGGTGTTTGTGTTAATGGTAGATTTTTATTTATTTATTTATTCTTCATTTGTTAACCTTATCTATAATTATAAGTTTGAAACTCTTGTTGCTTTAGGGTCTCATTTTAGTATCTAGTTCTATAATTATTTTTCTAATATTGATAAATTCAAGGAGTTAGACATGCATATTAAACTTAGTTGATTTTAATAAAATAATTTTTTTATGTAGACATGGAACCGTGATATTATAGAATATATTCCCTAAAGATTGATTTGGTTTCATGTTGAATATTGAGGAAGAAATAGAGTTTTAGAGTCAACACTAGGGGCACAGGGGCTGTGTTGGCAGGAAGGAATGGTGTTGCGGTTTCTACCCCACCTTCTACACGGTCAAGGCTGAAGGGAGGGATGAACTCTTATACAAGTGTTGTTAATTATAAGAGATGATTCATATTATATTTGTAAAGTTGGACTTCTTGTTATGTCTCTAAGGTCTCTTTGGTTAAGTTTCTTCTTCCATTTTGTGTCTTAGATGTATTTAGCAAAATTTAAGTTAGTTTTGTTGTAGTTCCAACATGGTTTTGATCTCTTCTTCTTTAGATCCAAATTTCTTAAAGCTTAGAGTTCTAAATTCTCAAGCTAATGTTTCCATATTTCTAAATAGCCCGAACAACATCAACACATTAATGGTTCAACTTGTCAAATTCACAAGGTAAACATCTACTCATCCAAACATGTAAGCTCTTCTAAGGCATCTCAATTCATCAACTTCTTAGTTTCTATACTTGAACATAATGTAACTTTAAGATGGTATGATTTTTACCTTGGTTAGATGGTTGAATGTAACTAGCTCCTCCTCTTTCATGTGAACCATGATTTGTAGTAAGAGATAAGAGAATAAGTAGTTGTAAGTTAGAAATAAATTAGCTAAACCAACACCATCCTTACCTTTAGTTCTTGATTCCTAAAGCCTTTATGTATCTTTGATGATTCACGGTGGAGCTTAGGGAAAATAGAGGATATTTTATTTTGTTTATTGCTGTTATTTGTGGGGAGGGAAATGGATTGTTTGTTGTGTTTTGTGTTGTTAAGGAGTGGAGCTTACATGATTGATTAGTATAGGAAAAACAGGGGTTGTTATGTTTTGTTTTGCCTTTCCTTTGCAATATATCATGGTGAGGTTTTTGTTGAAGGAGAATAGGCTATTCATTTTGGTTATTGGTTTGATTTTTTAATCAAGTTGATGGGGAATTAATGAACTTGTTTGCTAGTTAATTACTCTTATTTATTTATACTAAACAAGAATTGTAATTAAGGCACAAGTTGGGAGGTTTTGGGACGTGAAAAAGGGGAGAACTGGAAGCCGTTCTCGTCGTAAATTTTTGAGCTCCTAAAGTTAGTGTGTTTGTGTCCAAATTTGCAGATTTCATGAATCAATAATTACACTATCTATGTGTCCATTAATGGGGTTTCATTGGAGCTTATTTGGTCAATTTTTCAATCTTTGTGGGCTTGTGTTTAATCTACTACTACCTATTGCTATATACGATGAAGTGTGTCTACAACTTGGGCTTATTGTCTCAAATTGTTCAGCTGCAACCACAGGAATTGTGGAAGAAATTCACATCAGTTTAGCAAGTTGTTTTAGATTAATATCTTGACCATTTAATGCTTAGCTTATTTGGAGATTTCCCATTGATTTACAAGTCCCTATCATTTGACTTTAACGACAATTTGATGCAAATTTCTTGAGGTAGCTGGCATGTTCCTTCTTCAAATGTAGCAACTGGTCTTCAAGGTAAATTTTCCATTATATATATATTATAATATAGGTTAAGATTTTAGTTGTTTTTGTAAAATTTCTAAATTTTCAAGTAGTTTATTAAGTTTTACGTGTATTTATATATCTGTGTTGGTCCCAAAAGAATAACCAAAAGAGGGGTGAATTAGTTATTAATAAAAATTTACTTTTCAAAATTTCAAACAAATTCACACCACTTAATTACTCAACTTTAATGGCTTTAAAACTTTCTTCAAAACAATAAACTTAATAATTAATATCTTTGAACAAAATTCTGATCAAAAGAGTTTACTCAAATTTACAAAAGATCAAACAATAATTTCAAAGTTAAACTCCCAGTTTTACTTTCTAATTAACGCTCTACTTAAGAAAAGATATTCCAGTTACTCTCTGATTTACTTTATGAGCATATAACACAGCTAAGAAAAACAATTAATTATACACGAAATAAAGAGAGATAGGAAAGAAGAGAGTGCAAAATCGATTTATAGAGATTCTTCCTCGAGCATCAATCCTCTCTTCCAGCTCCAAGCCTAGGACTCGGTATTCCACACTAGTATATTCTACTATATCCAAGAATTAATCAAGTTACAAGTTGTCTTTGCTAAAGCACTTGGCTATAATGCACTCAACTTAATCCTCCAAGCTTTTCTCAAGCTAACAATCAATCTACTAATCCTACTTATAACTCTTAATCTCACATAAGGTGAATAAATCTAGATCAGAGGAAATAAATTGTGGATCCTCAAAATTTCAAGCAAATAAGAACAAAATAAAATGACAGTAATTTGCACTAATGAAGAAGGAAATTCGTATTCTCCGTTTTCTCTTTGCTTTTCACATTGTAGTACTCCTTTTCTCTATTTTTGGGCGTGTATACTTACCCTTGTTACTTCCAACGGCTAGGACTTGAAGTGGATAAGCTTGGTTTCTAATATTATGCGTGATTTTAGAATAAGATCAGCTTGTTTTGGTCTTCTTTATCTGTAAAATTTGAATGAGTTATTATCTTATTATTGTTATCTCGTGTTTTGCTCCAATGGATAAGGTTAATTACCCAACAGCTGATATGATAATCATAATCTTGAATTTTTTAATTTGATTTGACACGTTGTTGAGAAATTATAACTACTGATACTGTTCACATGAAAATAGGATCGTATATTTTTGAATTCCTTGTATGGACAAATATTCATTAGACCAATTCCTTATATAACTGGATCGTGTCTTCTATATTTCCAAATAAAAACTTGAATAACCTATAGAAAAGTCTTTCTTGTAGATCACGTGATTTTCCTTGCTGTCAAAAATATTGATTTCCTAAAAATAAACTTTAATCCAACAAAAACTTGAATCCCCATGGATATTTGAACCAACTTAGTAGAACATAATCAAATGTATTACCCAAATACACTTAACTTTGGAGCTGGGTCTTCAAAATAATAAATCCATCAAGAAAGATCAGATCTATAACTTATTATTCGTATTTTGGAGCTTTTTACAAGTTTGCAGGTGTAGTCTCTAATGTACCTTCTGACTATTTTAAGAATCTTGTAAACCATCGGAATACCTTCTGACTGTTCATTTGTTCTTAAAAAAAAAAATTTTCCAAACTTTCTGATATACGTTCTGAATTGAGTCTCTTTTGAACACATTTTCATAAACCAACTTTTATCATATTTAAGTACTGCACACTTTAATAAATTTCTTAGTAATTACTTAAACATTTTTTTTTATCATCAAAATCATTATTTAAGAGATACCAACAATTGGTTATATAAGGGTTTTATCTCTAAAAGTTCATCCAAAGCTTCTACAAATTTTCTATATTATCTATGAGTTCAAATTTTGAGTTTAAAGTTTATGCAATTAAGTATTTTTAGAATTTTACCTTACGTGATTAGGGTTATCTAGGCCCAATAGGTCAAATTATGGTTTTTCGATCTCAATGGGCTCTAAATTCCCTAAAGAGTTTAATAATAGGAACTAGAATTTTTTTTTTTTAGGTCTATATTTAGTGTTATGAATTTGTTTTCGTTCCCATTGCGTGTTTATAACCCTAGCAGTTCCTTTTTTAGTTATCATTTTATAATCAATAGGTTCTATAAATAGATTGTCTTTTATTGGGTTTGAAAGTTAGGTTTACTTCTAATTATATCTTGAGTTATTAGCTCAAGATACAAAATCTTATCTTTGATATCAATTAGGGTAAAAGAATTTTCTATTCGGCTTATTAAATTATAAATGAGTTTACTATTACTAATAGGTTTATTCTAGGATTTTTATTGGGTCCTAAATTCACTATCTAATTCACAATTCATATTCTATTGTTGTATACTAGTGTGAAAATTTTCAAGGATTACACGAGCCTTCTTTATTTTCTTCTCTGCAATCTTTGCGATCAACTTACCCTGAACAACAATGAGTTGAAAGTAAGGTGAATGGAGGTAGACTTAGGATATATATTATAATATATATATGCGCGCACACACACACATATATATAAAGAGAGAGAGAATGATAGTGTTTCTCTAAAAAAACTAATAAAAAGATCTTTTGGAGTGTCTAGGTCAGTAGGTCCTAACCTAGCCCATAAATCATGGATGCCCATAACCAACCTAGCCCGACATAGACAATTTCAATTCCAGGCCAATGTTAGTTAGATCCATGAACCAGTGGGTCCAGACCGGGTTTGACTCCCTCTAAGGTTTGAATTGATGGCTTTCAATGAGCTAGCAAATAGGGTTGGCTAAAAAGAAAAAGTGAAGAATGAAGAGAAAAGCTAACCTATAAGTAGCTCATTAATAAATCAAACAAATAAAGGAACTCAGTAAATTAAAAAAAATTCCAATAAAAACTTGATGGGCAATAATGTTAGTTTAATCATGTAATAATTTAATGATTTAATGAAGTTGTCTCTTATAGACAACTTTAGCTGGGTTTTAAATCTTTAGATTTTCCACTAGTTACTTTCTTAAATATACACGCACAATCATGAATTGTCAATTATATAAGGATAGGTGTAGTTATATCAAACATGCTTCATATATACAAATATTATCATAGCATACCTATCCCATGTGCCACATGCATAAGACACTTATTATTACAATATAGCTAGCGAATTTGTTTATAAAAATATTCGTAGGCCGCTACTTTTTCCTTTTTCTTTTTATTTTTTTTTATGTCAAAACTATTATTGAAGACTAAATTGATTTTTTGTCTTTGTTTTTTTCGGTTTGTTTCATCTTACATGTCTTTCTTTAATGTATGTGTGGTTGCTCTTGCAAATTGATTATCCACTGCTAATATACAAACATAAACATAACATTAATACATAATTTGATGTTATATCTATGTCGTATGAAAGTATATGCAACCTAACTACACATATCTATTATCTATTATCTAAGCTAGTAAGATTTTCTCTGACTTTACTTTCCTAGCATATGTTTTGAAAATAATAATATTAATTCTATATCCTATCTATTTATTATCTATTGTCTATTCTTCTATTATATGGAGCTAGTGAGACTTATTTCATTTCCACTCCCCTTAATATGTGTTATTTAATTGTTCAATATCCCATCTATTCTCCATCTCCCATACTTTATCTCATCTCTACCTATTATTTATATTTATCTATCTATCTATCTATCTATATATTACCTATTGTTCTATTTCTATTGTTGTAAGAGAATGAAGCATTAGTTGATTTAAATTCAATTTGTTTCACATCATAAATGAAGTCACCAATAGATGCATTTGCAGAAGGAATGTCGTTCAATATCTTACAAATAACCTCCAATTTATACTTTTTATTAATGTTACATATAAGTAAACTTGTTTTTAATAATGTGAATGCACCGTTATTATATAAATATAAATATCAAACTCGGCACGTGAGATTCAATTTGAGAATAAACATGTAAAAGGAGGAAAAGGAAGATATATAAGAGAGAAATGAAACAAGAGGAAGAGTAAGAGCAAAAGAGAGATAAAAAGACAGAAACAACGTGAAAGAGAGAAAATCAAACGAAAAATAACTAACCAATAAAATACCATAAAATAAATAGGTTTTATTATGTTGCTTTTTCTCTGAAAAATTAAAGAGCACAATTTCCTCTTTTTTAGAACGTGCTTAAATCAGTCTGAAAATATATTTAATGAAAAATTTTCTATTATCCAAAAGTTGTTTTATAATTTTCTAAATAATCAGTTTATTTTACTATCATTATAAATTAAAGAAATAAGAAATGTATTATGTCATAGAGAGTTTCTTTTCTAGTTTCCTTCTTTATATTGAATTATCAATATATGTTCTCACATGCATTTCATGCATAGTCATGTTGTATAAAAATTACCACAAATCATTCTATATTTTTTAAATAATCAATTTGTTTTATTATAGACTATACATATTATGTTCAAATAACATTCGGGTTAATCATATCATGTCCCTTTTGGGTTTTATCTCTATGAAACCACTTTTCTAAGAATGTTGTTTAATTTTTTTTCCCCACTTATTTTCCACTTAACTTTTCAAGTTAAAAAATGTATGGTTATTTTAAATGTATCCTAATTAAGGTATTCTTTTCTCTTTGACCAAACTACTTCGAAATACATTGTGTGTCACTTTTATGGATTTATTATATTGTTTACTTATTTCAATTGCTTAGATTATTAGTTTCTTATCTATTTATGGCATACTTGGATCCTGCATAGATAATTTTATAATGGTAGATGTTTTCTATTCAAAGCAGGAAAATGCGAGAAGCACTCTTGATCTCTCATATTTACCTTTTGACATCATCCACACCTATTTATTATTGGTTTAGCCATGACTGCAAAATTATCTACGAAATCGAGATAGGAAAAAAAAAACAATGATGAAGGAACTAAGGCAAGTCCCTATTGTAATTGCCGCATTAACAATTATCATAGCAAATGTTGTTCCAATTGTTTTAGGAGATGATAATGATCCGATTCCAGCAAACAAGTCTCGGTTGAATGCATGGTTTGCAAGGAATGTGAAGCCATTGGCATATCGAAAAGGGACAATAGACCCAACTCTTGAAGCTGCTGAATCCAATGTAAAAGTAATTAAGGTCGCAAAGGATGGAAGAGGCAACTTTAAAACCCTCACAGAAGCTATCAATAGCATTCCAGCTGGAAATAGCCAACGAGTCATTGTGAACATTGGCCCTGGAGAATATGTTGAGAAGGTTAAGATTGATCGGACTAAGCCTTTTATCACCCTTTATGGACAGCCCAACAATATGCCAATTTTGTCATTCCATGGCACTGCTCTTGAATATGGAACTGTTGACAGTGCCACCTTGATTATTGAATCTGATTATTTCAAGGCAGTTAATATCATTGTTAAGGTATCCATCCCTTACTATTTTTTAAGAACAAGTTTGTTATTTAAGGTTTTGAAAGCTAATAAGTCCCTTTTCCTCTGGAATTGCCTTTTCAATTCATCATTTAGTTTTCTATTATTATTACATCGGTTGTAGGTTGCTTAATTTCTTAAAGATAATATGAAAAGATGAAATTTTAAATACGATTGTACAATTGTTCCAACTAAGTAAGATCTATTTACTGTTTACGTTATTCAATTAGGAAAAAAAAAATATACAAGGTTTTCATTCTATGAATAAAATATTGTTCTTAATCCTACGTGAAATTTCTCTTTGTGATTATCATTTCCCAATCATCACCTCACCATAATTGTAATAAAGATTACTTTAAAAGAAAAGAACAATTATTAAAATGTAACAGTTTTATTTCACATTGTAGAATTCTGCGCCAAGACCTAGTGGCAAGAAACTTAATGAGCAAGCAGTGGCGATAAGAATTTCAGGTGACAAAACTGCATTTTACAATTGTAGATTTATTGGCTTTCAAGATACTGTCTGTGATGATAGAGGATTCCATTTCTTTAAGGATTGCTACATTGAAGGCACGGTTGATTTCATATTTGGATCCGGTACATCACTTTATGTGGTATGTCATCGTACATATACTTCTCCTAAAGGATTACCATATATGATAAGATGAATGTACAAAATGTAATTGCAATTATCACTAATCATTGGTATGATGATATGAATTTATGTAGAATACTCATTTGAATGTTCTTGGAGACAAAGGATATACATATATAACAGCACAAGCAAGGGAAAGCAATAAAGAGGACACAGGTTATTCATTTGTACAATGTAGCATAAATGGAACTGGTCAGCGATCATACCTAGGAAGAGCTTGGAAATCTGCTCCAAGAGTAATCTTCGCATATACCGATATGAGCTCTGTCATCATCCCTACCGGATGGTCAGACAATGGGCAGCCAAGTCATGACAAGGACAGTGGAGTATGGTGAATACAAGAATACTGGAGTAGGATCTAATCCACAAAGGCGAGTTAAGTCTGCAAAGCAATTAACAGATGGAGAAGTTAAACGTTTTATTACTTTGTCTTACATTGTAGGTTCAAAATGGCTACTTCCACCACCAAAGGTTTAGGAGAAAATTACAAAAATACTGGTAAATGATCTATATTTTCATTTTTGGCAAATATGTTACCTGTATTTATTAATTTTTTTACATATGATATAGAAGGGATGCTTGTCAATTTTTTATTTGTTTAAAGTACAATTAAACGGATTAACTTAATAATATTAATAAAATTATTAAAAACAAAGAAAATACTAAAAAATTAAAAGCAAATTAATTGTACCTACTTAACTAGAGCCGTTGACGAGTTAAACCAGATCAAACTTTTGAAGGCTTAAACTTAGCTTAATTAAATAATTATTGAATTTGAGCTAAGTCTTTTACGAAGCCTAATCTACGCATTTGAATTTGAGTCATTTAGATAGATATGTTTTATTTCGAATTTGAGCAAGACTTGTTTATGAGTTAATCTCCAACTATGTCAAGCTCAAGTAGATCACCAATCGAAGAGATAAAGTAAATTCCAAGAAGCTAAGTATATAAATAAATTGGTGAATTGTATAATGAATGAATATTAGGTTATATATGTGTATATATTTTAAAATTATTCTTTTTCAAACATATATACATATAATAAATAATGCATAAAGTATAAATTATAAACTTATTTGCAAACCTAAGATGGGAAAAACGAAAAAAAAAAGAAGACAACTTAGGTGCCTATATAAGCTCGAGATGAGTCGACCTTTGACCCTATGTAGCTTGATTGCTTGTAAGTTGTAACCTCCTTCTCAATGTCTTCACGAACGTGCACTCATCGAACACTTAAAACAGGGGCATTATATGGAACTGCCGTGTTTTGGAAAAATGATTTAAAAAGTATGGTATTTTACACAAATATTCATAAAGTAGGTGTGGATGTAGTTTTGGCCATTGTAAAGAAGGTGCATTAAATGAATGTCCCTTCTCTATTAATTGCATAAAAGGCACATTCAGTGGATGTATCCTCTATATAACATGGTTGTTAACCTCATAGTCTACCACTACATTTATATAAGCTCGTGACACAATTTCGATTCAACTAACATCCAAAATCAATTTTTATGCAAACTGGCGACTCTATATAATAAAATCGATAATAGAATAGGTAGTGTAGTAATTTTATACTTTTTCATTCTATTTAAACATTAAAAAAAGCAAGTAATTTAATATGCTTAAATTTAGGAACTTTTGAGTTGGTTATTAATATTTTTGTTAAGCTAACCTAATTTTAGGTGGTTTTTTCCCTTTTTCTTCCCTTTGATTTCCTTTGTTTTCTTTTTCTTTTTTGTAGTAGGATATTTTCTTCTGAGTTATATACCTCAATCTATTTTGAACGATTGGAATAAAATTGAACAAATATAAAGAGTGCTTTCTTTTCTTTTCTTTTTATTTTTTGTAATTTTAGTATGCAAGTTATTTGTTATAAATTTAATGAATTTTTAAGCAAATTCAGTAAATATGAAAATGCTCATTATTATGCAAAATCAACTGCTTACACGTGATAATTTGAAAATTTACAATACATCTTAGTAATTGCATAAATGTAGATAATTATAAGGATTACATTAAACATATTAAAGAGAGCATGTGAATTGTGATGGGTAAAACTTAAAAGCAATATTTGAATTGTAGTGGACATGGGAGAGATTTGAAGGCATAAAATGATCGTCTTGTGCCTTCATTTTGATTGTATGTAATTAAAATTAGTGCTAAATTTCTTTATTTTCATCATTTATTTAAAGTTCTATTTGTACAGTAAGTAAATCTATAGTTTTTGCAACCAAATTTACATTGGTTGTAAAATCTTACAATTACATTCCGATTATATGGACCCCTCATATTTCTAGGTAAAATCTTAACTTTGACAACCATGTGTGAATTTCTTATTCACACAAAAAGCACATTAGTAGATGCACCTTCCTTACAAAACCTATTAAAAGTGCAAGCAAACATCGAAAATGGTCCTTGATACAAATGTATAATATATGTATAAATCAATCATAGCACAATCTTCATTAGATTTCCACCCCTTTACGCAAATCCACACATAACCATACTTGCATACTCTTCAAGAGAGAATTGGATTAAAATTTTCGAAGTTATGATGACATAGCATAAGTAGGAAAGTAATTAGAATGGGTAACAATACTCAAATAAGACGCCAAGTTTGTTAAAACGATGAATGTATATAGGAATACATACAACAAACTAAAGTCATACAATCAAACATAAATCTAAGTCTTCTTCCTATTGCCCTAAAAGCAGACTTCTAGAACCTCAGAAGGATAGAAGATCTCTGCCTTTGTTCTTCCTCTCCCCTCTATTCTTCCTCTTTAGCATGTGTTTAGGAAGATGCTTCACAAAAGTCCCAGAGAGCAACAAGACTATTTGATAGAGCTGAGTAAGTTACATAACCCCCTACCATATTTGGATCTACGATATCTAGTTATCGTGTGCTCCTTATGCAGTGTTGAAGGAGGCTAAATATCCCCAAAATAGTATATACTTGGGATACGGAGTAATAAAGGAGAAAGAATCAACCACCGAGTTACCTGTAGAGCTACCAAAATATTTATTGCTAGATGGTATCATATCATAACTAGATTAAGTTTTATGTGCAAGTGGTGATGAAGTTGCTTGATCAGGTACAGAGGAAGTACTCCATTGTCTATCTTAAAGTCTAACTGATTGTAGGACACAGCAATGCAATCAACTAAACTGCAATGCCTAAGTTTGCACAATAAGCTTATCTTGCCACATTTACTCCCCATGTTCTTTCCTCTTGTTGTGGCTTGACATGTTAAGGGACTTCTTTCAGAAATAAAACCACCTCGTCGTGCTTTTGTATGAGCTGAAAACATGAATTAGCAATCGAAACCATGTAGGATAGAGTGGGCGCTCTCTATACCCTCACGATTTTTCGATCTATAAGAAAAAGAAAAGAATCAAATCAATTATTAAGCCCTTTGCTATAGAAAAACAACCTATATGAGTGAGAATGGTAGCACTCACTGGCTGCCCAAGTAAAGCTCTTATACCTTGTATATCGACATGTGATTCATCGATACAAAGCCTCAAAGTCCTCATGTACCCAACCACTAAAGCCATCATATCGTTTGAATATGCCAGAGATGTGCTAAAAGAGCTGAAATAGGAAACTATAGAGGCACCACCAAAGGCAAAGATCGTGTCATAATTGTGTCATTCTCGAGATTGAGAAATTTTGCATCTAAAAAGTGACACAAGAACAAGATACTGTCTTGTCTTACTCGTGTCCTCATCAGTGCTCTTTTTTTAATTAATAAGTGACTTAAAATTGAAAAGTTTGTGGGATTACTTAAAGAAAAAAGGCAACTTGGGATATTTTTTAGTATCATAAAGATTTCAACTTCCACCTTTATGAAGATTATTCACTTGCCTATTGGAAGATTAATTTTCCTAGTTTAAATATTTCACTTTTCAATTAAGAAAATTTAGATTTTCCTATCTTTCAGACTTCAATCTTCCTATTTTGGAAAAGGAGGCATCATTTCTCGAAGCTTGAAGGACTCTATATAAGAAGAATAACCCTTATGCAGCTGAGTAACGAATTTTAAAACATTACTCCATACTCTTAGATTATAAGTGAAGTTATGTGCCTCAATTAAGTTCTAAAAACCGAGGGTTAATGCTTGATCCTATATTCTTTTCTATTCTTTCCATTATTATTTTTTATAAGTTTGTTTTACTATATTCTATTCATAAGGATTTGGGCTTGATTTAATTCATTTTTTAAAGTAAATTCCTATGAAATTGTACTTTTATGTTGAAACTGTTGTTTGTTGACTCCTAAGATTAGAAAAACAAGAAATGAAGTGATTTGGATTGGAGCAAAACAATGACAACTATGTAAAATAATACTTAGTTGAGACCTGTAAAAGACCCATCGAAGGCAAAATAGGGAAAAATTCCCAGTCTCGCCCCAAATCGGGCCCTCAACATGACCCTCGATTTGCACTGATTTGCATTGAGGTGATCGAGCCCTAGATTTCATGATACAGCTTCAATCACGCCATAAAGTCAAGCCCTAGATTTAACCCATGATTGAAGCTGGATAAAAATCACGCTTTTGTTTAGAAAAGCACAGCTTGGAATGAGGTTAACATTCGAGTCCTCAACGAACCTGATGATACCCATGGTTAAATCTAGACAAGAATTCGAGTTCTTTTTAAAAGAAGGCTACAAATTAGATCGAGCCTTAACATCTGAGTAAATTTCAAGCACTAGATCTAACCCCGCGAGAAGTGACCCTATGAGCTGGCATCCAAGACATAAGCATGAGAATAAGGACGAATTCAGTTATAAAGAATCCGCCACGTCAGCGAATAAAATCTTCATGATTTTTTTTATATGTAGCTTATAAATAAGCATGCACATACGCCCAATAGAGGAGACCAATACCATATATAACATATTTGTAACGTAGAATAGAGAGAGAAATCTTTAACAAAATAACTGTTTTTTCTTGCTAAGTTATTTCGAAGTTTTTTGGGTAAAATCATTTTAACCCATTGTTTGTATTTTGCAAGATTCTAGACTTAATTTGTAATATTCACCTTTAATTTCATATTATTTATTTTGAATCTATGATTAATGTTCAATCTATAGAGAAATAATCTCCTAAACTAAGGGTTTGTGAATCCAAATCCTAATTTATTTGATTTCAAATGCACTTTTCAATTAAATATTGACTACTTATTTGTATTTAATAGCTTGAACTTAATTTCGTAAATCAAAATGTGTAGTGCAACTTTTATATCTATGTTATATTCAACCGAATAGACCAAAATATTATTCTTTTGAATAGATATAGTCTACTAATGGAGTTGCTCATAATCACCTTAGAGAGGATGGTAAAACTTTTGTTATTTGTTTTCAAATTTCCGAATTGGGTTTTAAAAAAAGGATTCTTAAACTTTATGCGGATCTAGATTGCTGATAACTTGTGAAGAGATTCCAATGATCTGTTATAGATCGAGAGTTTCTAACCTTAAAGATGTTTTAACTTACTTTTGTGAGTCCAACAGTGCATATACACTATTAAACAATTTTCTAAGTTTATTGAAAAATCACATGATAAGGAATTGGTGAAGCGAATCCTAAGTCGCATCTTGCATCTTATAAACTTATCCTTACTTTTACCCTGAAAAAAATGTATATGCATCAAACTTGGTGTAGCTTTTGTTTTTATTATGTTTTGCAAATTTTCTTTGCTAGATAATAGATGATAAGGGAGTAAGGTAGATGCCAATAATCCCCAAGGAATACGACATAATATTTTCTATGCTATTTCATAGGTATGCTTGCCAAATGTTTAGAACTTATTAGCTTTTTATAAATTTTTGAAACCTTCAGCTTCATGTCTTCAATGTTTGTTTTTTATCCAACGAACCAACACAAGCAATTTCATAAGAGGAGAAGTTAATTTTTAGTTTAAACTTTGATGAACCCTAGGATATTTATATGATTTGTACTTATTGTTTTCAATATTTTGATTGATTTCCAAATTCAATTGTGTCGTTCTTCATTGTTTATTTGAGTTGATAATTTAGGATATTAATTCTTGATTAAATTTCACAAAAATTGATTGAAAAGATTGTTTATGTGAACAAATCCGCATAATTGAAGAAACAATCCTAGTAATAGGATGATGACATAAATCTCTAGGATTATAGTCAAACCTAGGGTCTCATTGTTTGTTAGTAGATTACAAATACAGATACTTTTTTCTAACAAGTTATTTATAAAGAGTTAGATATAGATAAAAAAAATTTGGCAATTCTCATTAAAAAATCAAATATATCAAGTATCGATAAAATATAAATATAAATCGAACATATTTATACATATCATTTTGAAAAAGAAATAAATACAGATGAAAAACAGACCATCCAAATAGACTCCTAATATGGGAATTTGAGAATGATAATGCTATCTCAGGGGCTAATGGATCTAGGATTAAAATTTCATAATCTTGAAGGAAATATCGAATTACATTAGAAATTTCAATTGTTCAAGAAAATTAACAATATAATTGGAATTATCTTTAACGTAATCACAAGAATATCTAAGTTAAGTTTGTTTTGATGAAATTATTTTCCAGAAAAATGTCTTTTCATTTATCAATGTTTGTTAAAAGAAAAAAAGGGACAATTATTGGAAAAGATTTTCCTTTTTTTTGAAAATAGAGACTCACTCATAATTATTTTTGAAAACAACTTATATATATAAAAACATAAGTTATTTTCCCAAATCTATGAGCTACATCTACCAATCATTTACTATCAAATAAATTTATTAATAGGTAAATTACATAGGAGATATCAACATTTTAGGTAAGTTCATTTAAAGTATCAACATTTTGAATTGTTTTAAAAGAAGTATAATCTTTAACAAAGTGTATCAAATGAGATATCAATATTTTATAAAATTCATTTGAAGTATTAGCATCTAAATTAGTTTTCAATTAAATCTTTTTGATTTTCCGTCAATGGTCAATTATTTATATCTTATTTGACTTACTTTGTCAAACATTGATGTATTTTTTTTAATCACTCAAAACACTGATACCTTAAATAAACTTATCCCCAAACGTTGATAGCTTTTAATGTTATTTACCTTTATTATTAATTTTTTTTATTTAGGTATATTTATTTCTCATTATATAGTATGTTTTTTTATTAACTATCCTAATATTCTTACTATCTAAGTATTTGGAAGAAACAAACAAAGAAAACTATTTTCATAAAATAAGCAAAACATCTTAAAACATGCTACTTTTTCGGAAAACTTTTTCAATGAAAAACATTTTCTATGAACAAATAGTTTTCCTAAGAACAAACTAGGCCCTATTGGAGATTCAAAATTTAAGCGCATTCACAATTTGGTTAATCTTTAGAAAACTTGACTTGTGACTTGTGATGTTGCTAGTGCTAAGTTAATATATTAATTCACTCGATTTTGCAAGTTAAACAATAAGAGAATAGTAAGTATCAATATTCATTATCCCCATGGGAATGATATCCTTACTTAACCTATATACTATAAGTATCGATAGATGGACTTGCCTGTAGCAATCGCAATTTGGAATCGAGTGTGGGATTTTAACTTATTGTTGATTTACATAAGATCTCTACCAATGGCTTTTAATACCTATATTCAATAAAACTCTATAAGTATGAGCAACAACAAAGTTATCTTAGATCTATCCAATATCTATGAATCAAAGGCATCTCAATATGTACAAATGACAGAGCAGGATGGTGCATCATGTTTCAGTGCATCCTTCACTTGGAATTCTGGAAACCACCAGGATACTAACCATAAGAACCATAGCATAGTGTTTGCATGGATTGACATGTGGGAACTTGTCCCAAGCCTAAACCATCAACAAAATCATAGCTCCATCCAACTTTTGTGCATCTAATCTATATACACAACATAATTGCCTCTACTATCAAGTTAGACACACTGATCCCCAACTATACGCTATTGCTAGGCACAAGTCCTCAAGCAATGCCACAAACATCAAGTGGACAAGGTTTCAAGACTTGTCGACAAATAAGGACCTATCTATCATCATCAATATATATATATATATGCTTGTATGTGCCTAATGATAATAGCTTCATGTACATCGTCTACTAACGTTTCAAAATTATTGGCCAGTCATGTCATATTTACACATTCATCTCTACTTTGGGAAGCTCTGGGATCACTTCAAGAAAACTTGCACATAAAGAGGACCAGCTACATGATGTACTCCCTATCACAACATGCCCATCAACACACAATTCCAACTGTACCTCCATGTCTTAAAGTGTGATAGTTGCCTCCTTAGATAGCATATGGAAAGCATGTGTCTCGAGCCTCTACCTCTCTATTAAGGTAGTGATTAAGTGCCAATCCAACTAAATGTATGGTAGTTAGTTGACATTATAGAACCGTCCCTGCTATAGATAGGGGTGGATATATATCGGTTTGATTTTCATTTTTTTCCTCTCAAACCAAATCATTAAATAATGGTTTGGTTTGGATAAAAAATTTTCAAACCATTAAATAATGATTTGGCTTGGTTTTGACTACAAACTATATGAAAATTTTAATTAAAAAGGGTAAGTGTACTCTAGAATTTTATATTTCTCCAGATATTAACTATATGTTAATTTAAATTTAACATATAATATAGACAACTAAAAGGGATTATATGACAACAATATGTCTATCCAATTCATAGTAAAAGAATATAAGGATGATCGTGCTCATGAACCTGTAGATTTGAAAATGAGAAATGAAACGCAATTGAAAAAGCTCAAGCAAGCTTCATTTATTTATGTGTCATTAGAGTGTAAATGCAAGAGACTGCATACACATTTGACAAGAAAACATATTTAACTAGTAAGTGGAAAAGGAAAAATCAGTCAAGAGAGCATAAGAATTAACAAAGTGCAGAGGATAATTATAATATATATGGCAAAAGGGGATTTTTGGGCATTAATGAGATTCTCATAATGAAAACTAACATTTAAGCAACAAATTCTACTTGTAATATAGTTTCCACTAAGTTGCATAAAAGTCAAAAACCATAGGATAATTTTGCCTAATAAGCGAGTCTTGATCCAATATAAATGGAGAAGCCAAGACATCAAATGAGATCATTGAAGACATAAATTATAAAAAGCTCTCAACAATATTCTAAGTAATCTAAGGAGATCCTATGAAATCGTACAAGAACTTCATTTTGATAGTTCTTGGCAAAACAAAACATAACATGTCCATACCATTTTTCTTGTACGTCATTCCAACCATCCAATCTGTAATCCAATTCAACTCCATTGGTGTAGCTTCAATCTTGACCTCATTTAGGATTGCTACCTTTGCCCTATAGGCCAATAAAATACTGCCAAGTTAATATTAATAAATATTTATCAAATAATAAACATCATAAAAAAAAACCTTTATCTTTACTCAATCATAAAGACTAAGAGTAGCAAGAGTTGGATCCACTAAAGTGGTGGCAATAGTAGCAACAAAGCCCTCTTCTATAAACATACAAGAATAAAATTATAAACTAACAAATATAAGAAAAAAGTAAAAAAAAAAAAAAAAAACCAAAAACATATTACACACCTTTCCTCAAAGTCTTCCTTATAGTTTTTCAAAGCTGCAAATGCTTTAAGTCAATCTTACCCACAAATAAGAGCCTTTACCATGGTTGGAGTCAAAAAACTCTGAAAGACATCAATCACATGTCCTCTTGTGCTAAAAGTACTCTCTAATGCAACAATTAACATTAGAATGGTTAAAACATCTTTTGCCATCAAAGCTAGAATATGATATCTAAACGAATTTTTCTTCAACCAATCCAATATATTAGATGTCTCACCCTTCATAAATGCTTCATGCTCTTCTCGTTGGTGTCTATCTAATTCACTTTTTTCTATTAATGATTCTTTTCCAGCTTAGTGCATAAAAATAGCTATATGTGATTTAGTTTAATCTTCTTTTCTTCTTTTTCAAGGGGTTTATTGCACTTCTTCATTTTAGACCTGCCAAACTCATAGTGAGCAAACATACCATAAAGTGAATAATGGATTTTTCCCATCAACTAATTTGCAATTTCATCATCATAAACATTTTTTACCATTTATTCAATAAAATATAATTTTTTACGAGGGTCTAACATACCAACAACAAACAACAATACACTAACGTTATTAATGTTACTCCAATATTTATCATGCTTTTTTTTCATCGTCTTAACCATCATACTTTTACATCCATGCTTGATTTCATAAGTTGCCTCTAAAATTTTATTAACAAAATTATTGTATGTGACAAAACAGGGAGTCGAATATGTTCACTATAGCATCATAAAAATACTTCAAAAATGACAAAATGTTGCGTGTATGCTCCTAATCTTCTTCCTTAGTCACTCTCTTCATTTTATCCTTTCGGAATTCGTAACCAAACTTTTCATTCTGAATATCTAACAATTCAACAGCCTTATGAAATCTAACAGTTGTCTTCAACATCAAGTATCTAGAGTTCCATCTTGTCTCAACATCTAGACATAAAAGGCTTTTTCTTTCAATCCTTTCTTCCGCAGCACAACTCTTAAACATACCCATTCTACTAAGGTATTACCTCACATATCTAACTACTGCTCGAATTCTAAAAATAGAATCATCAGTATCTTTTAAGCCCTTTTCCATAGTCAAACTCAATATGTGAACACAACATCTCTTGTGAAGAAACTCATAAATAAATAAAATTCATTTTTCTTATTTTTTAAAGTTAATTCTAAATAGTCTCTCTATATATAGACTATTACATAGATGTTATTGTAATCTTCTAATATATTGTATATTAGAAATTGAAATCGAGAGTATTTAGCCGATTTGGGGATAACTAGAGCTAGAAATATGGGTCACGGCCCGCAGGCTGACCCACTAACCCACTTAAAAAAGCAAGTTGCGGCTAAAATTTTTTTGCCCGTTTAAAAGCAGGCTGAATTGGCCCAGGCTGTTTAATCCGCGAGTTAAAGCGGGCTAGGCCAGGTTGGTTAGCAGGCCAACCGCAAAAAAAAAAAAAAAAAAAAGAAAAAAAAAAAAAAAAAAAAAAGAAAACAACAACAACAAGATGAAAAGTTTAAAAATAAGAATAATATAACGTCTTAGTGATTATCTATGTATATTATGGAAAAAAAAATAAATTGATACATAAACCACAAGTATTATAACATTTTTTAAAATATATATTTATTGATTTAAACATAATATGATATTTAATAAATCATTTTAAAAACTTATTTTTATATATAAGTAATCAAAATAGCAATAAAATTAGTTGTTAATATATATCAAATCTTAAAATATATAAATATTCTAATTTTCACATAAACGAACATTAAAAAATAAAATTTAAATTTAAAAAAAAAATAATTTTGGCCGCGGGCCAATATGGGCCGGAACGGACCGAGAAAACTAGTCAGTTTAAAAGCGGGTCGATTTGGCCCCGCCCGTTTAACCCGTGAGCTGGGTGGGGCCGGCCCGTTTACCCACTATTTCCAACTCTAAGGATAACTATTATTGAGACACTTCATATCAAGTTAAAAAAAAAAAAATGCAGATATAGTCAAATGGTAAAATTTCTCTTACTTACCTTTCATGATTAGCATATTTCAAGATTGGAACCTTTTTTTCAAATATCAAATGCCCAAATCATTAGAAATGGCATTATCAACAATAATAGTAAGTATCTTAGTAAAACCTCAACCAACAAGACATTTCTACAGTCTTTGCAATAATCTCACCAAAATGACCAATAATTTGATAAAAATTGATATTCTTTTATGCAAATGCCACTCATTGTCAATTAAGTGATATGTTAGTCACATATAGTTTAGATTTTGATTAGAAGTCCATATATTTGTGGTCAAATAAATTTTACGAGCGTGTGATTGAAAATATCTTGTCAATTTTCCCTTTTCCTCCTTAAACAATTGCAGGCACTCACGAGTCACGTGTCAATGTTCTACATAAAAGAAGACTAAACTTTTACATTGCTTCTAAGAACATACACAATTCTTCATGTTCAATAAACTTAAATCGTAATTTCTCAATAATAAATATCCTAGCAAGACTCCTTCTACATAGATCTTGATCAACTCTAGTAATCAAACTTTCACTAGCTATTTTACTTTCAATAATACTGAGTGTAGTTTTCTGTTTTACCTTATCTCCATATTTAAGTGTAAATTGGATCACCAAAAAAATTGCAGACAAAAAAAAGTGTAAATTGGATGCATCTACTCAAATAAGCACTCAAAATACTAGTTCTATTTGTATTTATAAATGACAATATTTTTGAGCAATGATTACAGCATGCCATCAATTTATCATTAGTCTCCCTTTTTGTAAAATGTTTCTAAACGTTAGACTTTTGTCTCTTAGTACTTGATGCAGAAATAAAGATTTCAAATGATTTACTAGAAGAAATTTGCACACATATTGTATCCAAGGTTATGCACCAGTTTGTATCCTATTATCATTAAGTGTAGACATTTGCACACAGATTTGGGGGGTTCAAATATTAATAAAGATCCGGTACTTATTTTTTTTTTGTGAAAGCACATTCAAGCAGTTAGGTTAAATTCGGATGGAGCAAAAAGCACTCTAATCTTGTTGAACCTTATATCATTCATGTAATTTGTAACAATAACAGATGAGAAAGCAGAATTCGTATTCATATTCATGCACTAACAGACGCATATCACAGGATGTAAGAAACTTATCATCATATTCCTCACAAAATTTATTAATATCCATTGAAAAGGGGAAGGGGGAATTCACGGAATCCAAAAGGAATCTAAAAGATGTAAGGAATTATCATCAAATTCCTTTTAATTAACATTAATTAAAGAGGGTAATGAAAAAAAAATATTCACGGAATCAGAAGTTTTTCTTTAAATCACAAATATGTGTAAATAAAATATAAATGAAACAAGAAAGAATTAAGAAAATAGCTACGAGGGATTTATTCGATTCTCAAAATATTTGATTCATTGAAACTGCATGTTCGGATTTAATAGAATACCATTTTGTTGGTTGAGGTGTCCAGAATCATATATTTATTTATCCATAGGTCATCTAGTGCCAGCAACTCCACCTTAAACATTTGTGTCTTTGGCCTAACCTTCCCCTTTCCCTGCAACTACTTAATATAATCTTCTCGATACAAATATTTTTCTGAAATATTTACTTATGCTTGATCTTTGGTCTTAAAATGCAGTCAATTTACCCAAAAAGATGCTATCCTTTCATTACATCTAGTTAACCACTATTCCGGATCAGACAATGATGAAGAGGCTAGAACAAGAAAGTTGAGATCTTTCCAATGTTATTCACCTTAATAATACAAAAGAAAAAAGATTGGAATTTTCACTTTTCCCCTCTTGACAAGAGCTCCCGCACTCATTCTCATTTTCCATATGACAATCTCCATCACAATTGAAATCAACGCATTCATAAATAGCTCATGACAGTTAATATCATAAAACATTATTGCATACATTAAATTATATAAAAAATGAAAAACCACAAAACTTGAAAAAGGAGATGGAAGAAAAAAAACAAAACAAGATGTTGAAAAGTCATATTTTATAGACCTTTCATGGAACAATTGTTGATAAATTATTATTAATTTTATAGAAATCTAAGGAAATGGTACTCAATCATACTTAATTCGTTATTTCAAGTCATAAAGGACTTAGAATTGCAATTTTAAGAAATTTGAGGAGTTTTGGGAAAATTTTGATCAAGAATTCAAGGTACACCGGCCTTCAAAGGAACTACACCGCCGGTCTTGAATAGAGAAACAACAAGTGCTGGAATTTTGAACGAACACCAACTAATTTTGGAAGTACACCACCGGCGTTGAGCCAGCCTAGCTCAAGAATAGATTGCAAGATTTTAAGGTTGGCATCAACATAGCTAGCCTTGAAGAGGAATTCATCAGCTTTCATGAATTTGAACCTACGCGAGCTATGTGAAACCTTACATAGCCGGTGTTGAAGTAGTGTTAACTATCCACAGCTTGTAAAACATTAAGGTCGACATGAAGCTACTAGAGTTCAACCAGTGTAAAGCTCAACACCGCTCCTATGCCATTGGCATTGAGAGTGTAACGATCGGTGTACAGTTGCAACTTTTCATATTCCTTGGTTTTTGCTTATAAATTCCTAGGGTTTGTTTCATATGAGAAACACACGAAATTTCCTTCAAATTCCTCTAGATCTCAATTAAAATAGAAGTCGTAGATTAGAAGTGTTAAAGAGTGGTTTTGAATCCAAATTTGTCTGTCGATTGAAGCTTTATAATCAATTGAAAATTGGATTGAAGACTTTGTTTGAAGTTTTGCAACAAGGATACTTTTAATCGAATTTGGTAAATTCTGACCTTTTCTTGTTTATGCAAATTCAATTATTGATTGTGATTGTAATGATGAATTTTGTTATTGCAAATACTTTGTTTTATGATTGTTTGATTCGATCCATGAGTTTCTAAGTTTTCATCGTGGGAATATGATGAAACCCTAAACAACTAAGATGATTATTGTAATCTTGTTATAGAATTGTTAGATTTGTGGAATATTCATGTTGTAATTCCAACTATAAATCGTGTTTCTTGTTAAACTAGGTTTATAGGAATTTTAATAATTCGAAAGAGAAATTAGGATTATAGGAATTATTAAATTTAGGTTAAATTACAATTGCAGAAGCAGCATGATCTAATCTGGTTTATAAATTATCCATTGAGATTAATGCAATGTTTTAAATTAGTTTCTCACAAAGAAAGTATAAGAAATTGGTTTAGAGCATTAGACAATTATAGAATTAGAAGATTCATAATTGTAATTTCGATTCCACTATTAATTTGTTTAGCTGAAGCTAATTGGTTAATTGGTGGTTCTTAAAGCATTTTGAAACTTGTAAAAGGATTAAGATTTTTGATAATTTCATATGAATATCCACAAAGCTAATTGTTATTATAACAGGATAGCAATTTGACTAGTGAAATTAGGATGGATTATGTTTTTCCTACATTCAATCGATATATCTTTCTACACTCTCTTTGCTCTCATTGATAATGATAATCTAGGTTAGTAGTAGTTAATTAGTTAATCATCTCAAACATTCGATTACTTGGATAATAGTATAATCTAATAAATGTTTAGTATTTAAGTAATCCCTGTGGGAACGATACTCTGCTCATCATTGTATTACTTGATCTGATCCAGTATACTTGTTAGTAGGATTCGCTTAATTTTTATATATACGTTTGCAGTGGATCAGATGTCCTTCGAGTTACGAACATCTACAACTCCTTTTTCTTCAAAAAAAAAAAAATTATTCATCAGTCATTGTAAAATCTAGCATCACAAACTAAGAAACAAGTCATGAAATGATGTTATATGGGTTTAATGAATAATGGTCACGTCTTTCTAATGAAGGATGTCGAAATTAGGTCCTAGGTCCTGGTAAGAGTTTAGGACAGCTGAAGGTATTGTTTTATTCCTTAAATCAAATCACCAACTTACCCGGCTAAAAAACTCCAGAGATATCAATAGATTTACAAATCTGCCAAACCCGCAAAATAGTTTCAGTTACAAATCCTCTACTTCTAAAATATTAAAAGATGATTTTGCCTCAACCCAACCATGACTTATCCATAGTAGTTTTTCCTTAACCTTTAGTTTTAACATTCTTGGATTGGCTACTCTTAAAGCATCCTAAATCTACTCATTCCCTTGATTCAAGTACCCTTTATAACTTCTTTACTTGAAAGCTTAAGAGCCAATAATCATAAAACCTAGACAATTCTAACTAATAATTACCCAAAAAAAAAAAAAAAGCTTTGTTTCCATGCTATGCATTCTAATAAACCAACCTTTCCCAAATCAATTCGTTAACGTTTGAACAAACAAACTTTACATCAAAGAAAACCACATCAATTAAAAACATGAACAACCATTTAAAAAATTCAATAAACATAAGTAAATATGTAGTTTCAAAACCATAGAAATCTACAAATAAGTACATTTGTATCTAACGCAACATGAAAACATTAGAACAAAAATCAATCTCACTAGATCATTTCTACAAACACACAATTGCAAAATCTTGCAATTTCTCAATAGAAAACTCTTTCTCAATAAGGTTTCAAAATGTATTAAATATCATATATCTTTAACAAAACCCTAAAAGACCTATTTATACTATTGCATAAATCCCTAAAAATAATTAACAAGAAATTACTCGGATAAATAAAGGCCAATACGAAAGCTGGCAGCTTAGGACAAGGTAAGCCAGTGGCCTAGAAATCAATGCCAGTGGCTTTGAAGCCAACATTAGAATTTTGTGCTCTTGGCAAGAATTGAAGGCTGGCATTACACTGCTGGCTTAGGATGATAGGCTCGCAACCTTTATTCGAAAGCTGGCAGCTTAGGGCCAATGTTGACTAAAGTTGGGCGCTACTGCATTATTCTCTCCCACCTGTAAAGAACTTGACCACGAGTTCTCATTTGAATACTTCTGCTTCTTCTTCTTCTTTTTGGCATTAGCTACTTTGTTCTGCACCCCTAACTTATGTTGCATCATAAGAGCATGCATAACCCTAGGCCTCCTAATAGATTCATCCATCTTACTTTCTGATTGCATGATAGTTAGAAAAGAGCACCCCTCAGACTTGAGGTTGATAAACCAAAATTATTCCTATTTTATGAATACCAAAATGAACTTCTATTGATTATTTTATTGATAAATATTATGAATTTGGTACTTAAAATTATTAATTTATGCTTTCAAGTCTTTAAAGGAGTTGATTTATAAAAAGAAGGCAAAACGGGTCAAAAATGCAAAGTTTTGACCAAAAAGTGGTTAACACAACAAGGACAGGCCAAGT
This sequence comes from Combretum micranthum, assembly GCA_024138025.1. Lineage (NCBI taxonomy): Eukaryota > Viridiplantae > Streptophyta > Magnoliopsida > Myrtales > Combretaceae > Combretum > Combretum micranthum. The sequence continues at coordinate 539,198 of JAMXBD010000875.1, forward strand.
CTTTCAATCATGTAAAAAAAAAAAGCACAATGGAGGTCTAAATCTTAAGTTTTGAAAAGACACAATAGCGACATGACTTGTCACAAACCGTGTCAATCTGGAAAATTAACTTTACAAGGGACATTTCTGGGACAAGCCATGTCCCAGTTGTGTCAATGAAGGAAAAAGTTCATAGCCTGTGACACAACTCTGGGACAAGCCATGTCCCGGTTGTGTCAATTTCCACGATAAAGAAAATTGCTAGACATGCTTAGTGACACGACCTGTCCCCAAACCTATAGATTTGACAGTTCGTTACTTTTTAAGAAACGGCTTTTTTATTGAATAATAACCCCCTATTTATTAAAGAAACATCTATTAGGCATTAAAAGGGTGTTATTTTGGAAAGCCAAGAGACCCATAACTTCTCACTTTCCCATAACGAGCATTCAATTCCATTTATGCAAGGATCATTATAAAATGAAGATGGAGGGAAGAATCAAGGGAGAGAGATAGAGGCAAGAATTTGATTTTTTGTTGAGTTTTTCGATTATACCAAGGTTCTTGGTCGGTATATCCAACAGGGTCGCGATTATCATATCAAGGTTCTTTGGGTTACTCAGCCATAAGGTCGAGGTCAATTCCATCTTATCATACCAAGGTTCGTGGAGTTTCAGATCCAAATCTGAATATTTCATTCGGTCAAGGTCTGCCTTCTTGATTCTTAGAATCCGAGAAATTCAAGATCCGTGCCAAGCACGCATCAGATTATACCGACCTAGAACCTTTGTATGATAAGATGGAATTGACCTCGACCCTATGGTTGAGTAATCCATAAACCTTGATATGAAGATCGCGACCCTGTTGGAAATACGACCAAGAACCTTGGTATAATCGAAGAACTCAACAAAAAATCAAATTCTTGAAGAGATTCACAAGTTCTCAAAAGAACTCAAAGAGAAAGGATTTCTCTCAATTGTATTTCCAAAGGAAAATATGTTGTGTAATCTGATTTTTTCTGTCTCCCATACTAGCCTTAATATGTAGGCTATTACAAGACAATTACATAACTGAAAAATCATAATTGTGGCAGTTACGTAACTGATAACGTAACTGAAAAATATAATTGTAATTAATCCCTATAAAAATAAAAAAAGAAATTTGAAAAGACACAAAAACTAAATGAAAGCAGGCAGCGTTGGGCCGGCATACAGCCTCTAGTAGCTCCAATTCTTCAAGTTTTTTAATCCTTCGTATCCCAAACTATTTTATAGGTTTGTTTGACTCGTATTTTTATCATTGAAACTACAATCAATGGGTCTCCAACTCTTTGAAATCGATTGTTAGACTTGGAGTTGATCGGCTCTAATATTGATGCTATCAGATCCTCATCATAAAAGAAGGACGAACAACTCGGATCTCCATCCTCTTGCAAAATTATACATGCAATGGCTATCGGTGCAATTGAAGGAGAAATCGATAATTAAATGAAGTATCATGCACTGTACTTATGCTTATTGAATGTCCTTCGAACTATGGGTGTCTTGCTGCCTTAACCCTGACCTATCATATATCTAAGATCCATCTAAGTTATACAATGAAAATGGAACACATTAACACGATTCAAAATGCAAACTGAACAGAAGAAGTTGGGGAAAAAAAATAAAATATTTAAATTTTCAAATGCTTCAAACATAAAAAGTCGAATTTTGTGGGGCTAACCTTGTTTATTCCAATCTAGAAAATGCCTATCTGTTGTCTCCATAAACTACAATGGAGCCTATCTTAGGGGGCCTTCGGATCCATTTCCATCTTGAAATTCTTTGTGTTGGGCTTACCCTCACTACATGTTATGGAAATAATACTAGAAAGTTTGTGGGAGTAGTTTAGTTTGATTCATCATTGAGTGGATAAAAATGCATATAGTAAACTTGTAATTGGTTTGTCCATTTGTACTAGTTGCTAACAAATGAATCACCATCCATCCTAATATGGGTTACTATAGTAAGCTCATGCGAACACGGTATTAGATATATTTACGACTTATTTGCAATCGCATGTATGTTTAGCAACATAGACTACCTCCCTTTAAGCCATACACTATATGATGGCACCCTATATAAACCTCAAAGAGCATTATACTTTGATGGGAGTTCATCACCTAATGGCTATTATCCCATCCACTTCATTTCCTATCATCCTAATCACGTAAAGTGGTTAATATTTGCTTTCTTTTTATACCTCCGTTGCTTTGCACTTTAGTGGAAGCTTGTCACCTAATGTCATGTTGATACATACAACAAGCCTACAGTACTTGAAGGCTTTGACACAGGGGCCAGAAGTCTATAAAACCCATTTAAGGATTGACCCACCAAGTTTTAAATATCTTGTCCAGCTTTACTCCACTTATGTTCCTAGGTTGGTTGCCTTGATAGTAGCAAATAGCTTAGAAAGATCGTTGTAGGATTTCTCAAAGTTGCGATAAACCATTGCATTTGCCTTTTGCTTGCTTTCCTACTCTTCTAGGAGAAACCTTATAATCCAATGCCTTCCTTGCATGAGGCTAAAGGTCTATAGTTTACATGTCTAGGTTATCCTTCATATAATTAAGGAAGTCCTTAGCCATGATACTTAAATCTATCTAGGAGTGGTCCTAGCACAACATTGCATTAAGACATAAATGAGGACCTTATAATATAGTGATCATAAAAACCCCTCTAGCTTTTTTTTTTTTTTTTAACAAGCATGTAACCTCCACTTACAACCTTAATCATTCTTCACACAGTATGTTAATTATAAGTTCTTACTTGATTCATCGACATGGAAGTTGCAATGATGCTTCACATTGAAGGATTTTATGTGATGAATGAGGTTAGCTTTTGTGTTAAAGATCCTACTTTTCATCAAGTTACCACTTTTAGACATGTTGTTGCACATAATGTTCAAACTCTCCTTAAAAGTTATGTATTTGCCATCCCTACCAGTGTTGAAGTACCGAATTTTATCATTAACAACCATCTTGGATGGATCATCATCGATAGGATTTCCTATTGAACTTGAGGGTTATTGTGCTAACAAATCGGTAGCAACATTTTCATGTGCCTCCTTACCATCTTCTACATCATCATCATCATCATCAATGCTACTCTACTTATCTTCGATTAGATCCCCTAATAAGTGTATTTTACTCTATTTTATTCATAGGAATTTGGGCCTAAAATAATTTATTTTTGGATAAATTCCTATGAATCCGGTGCTTTTAATGTTTAGTTGTTGTTTACAACTCCTTGAATCAAAAGAAGAAGAACTGAAGTGTTTAGAATTAGATTTGGAGTAAAATAGCAATAATACCTGAAGACATAATTGTCAAGCCCTGGAAAAGCATTGGTCAAGGCCAAAATATTAAGGCAAAATAAGGAAAAATTGTTCTGTTGCACCTTAGATCGAGCCCTCGATGTGAACCTCAACATGTTTTCTAAGGTGATCGAGCCTGAACTTGTAAACAACTTATGTCGCGCCTCAACGCCAAATCCTAAATCTAACTCGCGACAGTTGTTGAATGAAGACTAGACCCTTGCTTGACTTAAGTCGTGCCTCAAAGTCTCGAGCCTTAAAAGTTCTCAATTTTCCCCTCGATGGAATGATAGATAGAATCGTTAGCGTTTTATTAGCTAAAGTCAAGCCTTATCTTTAATACAATACTTAAGCACTCAACCACCCTGCGACAAGCAAATGTGTAAGCAGACGTGGGCGTGGATAAAGAAAATGAATTCTATTATAAAAGAACCTACCACTTCAACAATAAAAATCGTTGTGATTTCTCTGTCGTAAGCCTATAAATAAGAGTACAAAGGCATGTGATGTGTAGTGTAGCATATGTACATTTTCCCTAACGTAGTGCAGAGAGAGAAATTCTAAGGCGAAAGAACAAGTTCCTTCTACTTTAGAAATCTTATGTTTTCTGGGTAAAATCAATTTAACCCATTATTTGTGATTTTTGTGAGACTCCAATCGTAATTGAAATATTCTTTGATTCGATTTTATTTGTTCAAAAATCACACTTAATGTTTAAACCCATGGAGAAATAATCTCCTATAGCTTAGGGTTTATGAATCCAAATCCTCATTCATATGAATTCAAATACGCTTTCAAGTAAATTAACTGGGTATTTTTTATCAGAAGCTTGAATTTATTTTCGTAGGTTTAATTGCGTGGTGCATCTGTTAGACCCATGTTTCATTTCAACTGAATAGGCTAAGAAGTCATTCTTTTGAATAGATTTGTGGCTACTAATGGAGTTGGTCATAATCGTCTTGAGAGAGGGGTTGTGAGACTTTCTGTCTCTTGTTTTTAAAATTCATTGAGTTGGTTTTAAAACAAATTACTCTTAAGCTTTACGTTGGTCTAGACGGTTGATAGCCTGAGAAGAGATTTTAGTGGTCTAATCTAGGTCTGGAGTTACTGACCCTGAGAGAGGCTTTGACTTACCTCAATGAATTCTATAGTACAAATATACCAGCAACAACTCTCTTAGAGTTTTGATTAGAAATCATGTGATAAGGAATTGGTGAAGCGAACCCCAGGCTATTGTCTTGCATTTTTACAAACCTATCCTTAATCTTGCCCTGAATATGTGTGTGAATATTTATTAACCTAATGATGAGGATCTGATAGCATCAACATTAGAGTTGATCAACTCCAAGTCCAATAATCAATTTCAAAGAGTTGGAGACCCATTGATTTGTAGTTTCAATGATAAAAACACGAGTCAAGCAAACCTATAAAATAGTTTGGGATACGAAGGATTAAAAACTTTAAAAATTGAAGCTGCAAGGGATTGTACGTCAACCCAACACCGCCAACCTTCATTTAGTTTTTGTGTCTTTTCAAATTATATTTTTTAATAATGTAGGGATTAATTATAATTATGTTTTCAGTTACGTTATTAGTTAGTTAGTTACGTAACTGCCACAATTATGGTTTTTTTTTTCAGTTACATTATTAGTTACGTAACTGCTACAATTATGTTTTTTCTTCAGTTACGTAACTACCACAGTTATGATTTTTCAGTTACGTAACTGCCTTGTAATAACCTATATATTAAGGCTAGTATGGGAGATAGATAAATTAGATTACATAATACATTTTTCATTATGAAATACAATTGGAGAGAAATCATTTCTCTTTGAGTTCTTTTGAGAACTTGGAATTTCTTCAAGAATTTGAATTCTTGTTGAGTTCATCATTATACCAAGATTTTAGGTTAGTGTATCCAACAAGGTCGCGATTATCATATCAAGGTTCTTTAGGTTACTCAACCATAGGGTCGAGGTCAATTGCATCTTATCATACCAAGGTTCGTGGAATTTCAGATCTAGATCTGAATATTTCATTGGGTTAAGGTCTGCCTTCTTGATTCTTAGAGTCTGGGAAATTCAAGATCCGTATTAAGCACGCATCATATTGGTATCAGAACCCTAGGTTTTCTAGGAATCATCCAAATTCGATGAGAATTGAAAACAATACATCAAAACCTAAATTGGTTCGTTCATATTATCTTTTTCATTTCTTTAGTTATTGAATTTGTTGTTAGGGTTCTTGTAAAAAAAAAAAAGAGAGATTCAGAAAAAAAAAAAATCAAGAAAAGAGTTGCAAAAAAAAAAAATAAAGAAAGAAAAAAGTGAAATTGAGAATTCATCTTTGTTTTCTGGTTGAGTGGAATTTAGGTCCTATTATATACTTACTACGGATTAAGGTATTGTGAGGAACAAAACAAGAAGGAAAATTCGAGAATTGAGATCCAAGTTCGATACAAAACCATAAGATGAAGGATCGAGAGGTAAGGTGGTAAGTGTATTTTGAGTTTGTGTGAAATACGAGTGTTGGGTGTTATGTTTTGTGAGAGATACACGTAAGGGAGTAAAGTGAGGTTTTCTTTCCATTTCTATTATTTGTTTGAAAATTCTAAAAATTACAAGATGTCTAGCCCACCAAGGAAGGAAGAAGATGAGAGTAATTATGTACAGAAGGATATGGCTAGAATGTTTGAAATGTTATAGGGATTAACCACACGAATGAATCGCGTAGAACAAAAGAAATCAAGAGAAAAGCCTGATTCTAATGATGAACAGGAAGTCAGGAAGCCTGCTAGGTTCAGAGGCAAGAATAACTCAAGAGATAGCACTGGTAATGGAGGTGAGAAAGTTGACACCAATTTAAATTCTAAATTTAAAATTCCTCATTTTTAGGGCAAGAATGATCCAGATGCTTATCCGGAATGGAAGCGTAAGATTGAGCTGATTTTTGCATGTCACAATTATTCTGAGGAAAAGAAAATTAAATTGGCTGTGGTAAAATTTTGTGGATATGCCAGCATGTGGTGGAACCAACTGACAATTAATAGAAGAAGAAATCTAGAGGATCCAGCCAGCACTTGGTGAGAATTAAAGCAGATTATGAGGAAGAGGTTTGTACCTCCATATTATTCTAGAGGAATGTATTGCCAATTGTAGGAACTTTCACAAGGAATTATGAGTATTAAAGAGTATTACATGGAGATGGAGACACTCATGATGAAGCTTGACAGCCAAGAGGATAGTGAAGCCTCTATGGCAAGATTTTTGAATGGTTTGAATAGAAATATTGCGAACAAGTTGAATTACAGCACTATATGGAATTGGATGAAATGTATCAGATGGCCTTAAAAGTTGAGCGTTGGCTTAAGAGAAAGGAGAAATATAATTTCGTAGGTTCTTCTTCTACTCCATGGAAGAACAAATGGAAGAAAGAGGATAAGAAGAACAAGAAAGAAAAATTCACTCAAGCTATTTCAAAAGAGAAGCCTTCTAGCAAATCTAAAGGTAAATTTGAATCTCAATATGGTTTGAGTAAAATTCATTGTTTTAGGTACAATGGTGTTGGTCATATAGCTTCCTAGTGTCTTAACAAGAAATCTATGATTGCTTTCGAAAGCAATGAGTATAAAACAGCTAGTGAAAGTGAAGGAGATGATGATGAGGTGCCTGAATTAGAAGATGTTACGGATACTTAGGAGGTAGATACTCCAAACCTATCATTAGTTATCAAACGTACTTTGAGTACACAGCAAGTAGAAGAGGGAGATCTTGAGCAACAAAGGGAAAACATTTTCCATATTCGAGTTGTGGTGAAAGACAAGGCTTGTAGTTTAATCATTAATGGTGGTAGTTGTGCCAATGTGGTAAGTGCTAATCTAGTGGAATTGCATAAACTGCCCGCATTGAAACATCCGAAGCCTTTCAAGTTGCAGTGGTTGAATGACTCTAGAGAAGTGAAAGTGAAAAAGCAGGTGAATTTAATGATTGCTTTTGGAAACTATAAGGATGAAGTATCATGTGATATAGTGCCTATGAATGCCTGCCATATATTTTTTGGTAGACCATGGCAATTTGACAGGAATGTTACTCATGAAGGGCATTCAAATTGTTTCATAGTGAGACAAAATGAGAAGACATTTTACTTTAAGCCTTTGACACCTCCAACAAGTTCAAGAAGATCAAAAGAAATTGAAATAGGAAGATGACATGTTAAGAGCTAATGAGAAAAAGAGAGAAAACGCGAGAGCTAGTAAGGATGATACACGAGTGATAGAGAGGAAAAACAAAGTGGCTAGTGAGAAAAAATGAGAGAGTGAGAAGAAGAAACAATTAAATTGTTATGCCACTAAAAGTGAGATCAAGAGTGTTGTAAATGAGAAAAGATCTTTAATTGTACTTATGTACAAGGAGATCATGTTTTCTACTAATGATCTTGGCTCGAATTTGCCAAGTTCTGTTGTGTCTCTTTTACAAGAGTATGAATATATGTTTCCTGAAGAGATTCCTAGAGGATTGCCACCAATCAGAGGAATAGAACACCAAATAGACTTCATACCAGGAGCTTCTATTCCAAATAGACTAGCCTATAGAAGTAGTTCTAAAGAGACTAAAGAGATCCAAAGGCAAGTAGAGGAGTTACTGGAAAAAGGGTTTGTTCGTGAAAGCATAAGTCCTTGTGTTGTGCCAATATTGCTTGTGTCTAAGAAAGACGGAGCCTGGAGAATGTGTGTGAATTGTAAAGCTATTAATAAGATCATGGAATTCAAGGCGTTGTGCCTTTAGAAAATTTAAGATGGAATTAATCATCAAACTGATTTCCTCCCTAGATTCAATATGAAAGAATTCAAGAACGAAGATTCGAGGACGAATCTTTTCAAAGAAGGAGGGAATGATAAGGATCTGATAGCATCAACATTAGAGCCGATCAACTCTAAGTCCAACAATCAATTTCAAAGAGTTAGAGACCCATTAATTATAGTTTCAATGATTAAAACACGAGTCAAGCAAACCTATAAAATAGTTTGGGATACGAAGAATTAAAAACTTGAATAATTGAAGCTACGAGAGACTATACACCGGCCCAACACCGCCGACCTTCATTTAGTTTTTGTGTCTTTTCGAATTTCTATTTTTTAATAATGTAGGGATTAATTATAATTATGTTTTCAGTTACATTATCAATTATGTAACTGCCACAATTATGGTTTTTTTCAGTTATGTTATTAGTTACGTAACTGCCACAATTATGTTTTTTCTTCAATTACGTTATCAGTTATGTAACTGCCACAATTATGATTTTTCAGTTACGTAACTACCTTATAATAGCCTATATATTAAGGCTAGTATGAGAGATAGACAAATCAGATTACAGAATACATTTTTCATTGTGAAATACAATTTGAGAGAAATCCTTTCTCTTTGAGTTCTTTTGAGAACTTGGAATTTCTTCAAGAATTTGAATTCTTATTGAGTTCATCATTATACCAAGGTTATAGGTCGATATATCCAACAGGGTCGCGATTATCATATCAAGGTTCTTTAGGTTACTCAACCATAGGGTCAAGGTCAATTCCATCTTATCATACCAAAGTTCGTGGAATTTCAGATCTAGATTTGAATATTTCATTGGGTCAAGTCTGCTTTCTTGATTCTTAGAGTCCGGGAAATTCAAGATCCGTGCCGAGCACGCATTGCCTAGTTTAGCTTACATTTTCAGTATGTTTTTCTTATTTTCTTTGGCTAGATAATAGATGAAATAGGAGTAAGGCAATTGTCACTATTCCCTTGGGATCCGACCTAATATTTTCTATGCTACTTCAACAGGTGCACTTGCCTATTATTGGTAATCGCTATTTGAAGTTAAATAGAACCCATTAGTTTTATAAATTTTTTAAAACTTCAACTTCGCATTCTCTAAAATGGGTTTTATCCAACGCAATTCACCAACCAAGTTTTCTGGTGTTGTTGTCGGTGAACAGTGTTGAATTCAAGCAATTAAAGCCCAACATGGCAATATCTGAAAAGCATTGATTCTATTATTCTAGCTGCTTTTGCATATATCTTTTTGTTAGTTTAGCCTTTCTTGTTTCTTTGGGTTCTACATTTTTGTTTTTTTTTTTTTTTTAAAGCTGGAATGGAGTAGGAAACCCACCAGATAGCTCAACAAGTTGAAGAATTGATGAGAAGGCAACGCACTGGAGGAGGGTTTTCTTTACCCACATAAGCTTACTATTACAACCTTCTGGAGATGACTAATCAATACTCAACAGCAATTCACCCAAGAGAATGTTAGAGCCATCAGTAGCAATGGAGTCCATACATGCAAAACAAGGGATAATCAATGATGATGATTGTTTTACTCTGGAACTTATGGATTTTGAAATTCTTAAAATAATGCAAACATGGCTGATAGTTGCTTGTTAGAGACATGCTTTAAAGAGGAGATTATGGAAAATTCTGATTCGATACAAAAGATAGAGGAACATTCATAGCTGGAAGTAAAGGAAGAAATTATGGGGAACGAAGTAAAAGAAGAAATGAATCGAGATGATATAGAGCAATTAAAACCCTCTGTTGAAGAGCTACCCAAATTGGAGTTGAAAGAATTACTAAACCATCTGGAATACTCTTTTCTTGAGGGCAACCGCAAGTTGCTTGTCATTATGTCCTCAAAGCTCGATAATGAACAAAATGAAAAATTGCTGAAGGTTTTAAAAGGGCAATAGCATGGAAGATTGATAACATCAAGGGAATAAGCCCCTCTTATTACACTCACAAGATCTTGATGGAAGATGATTTCAAGCCATTTGTACAACCATAGAGGCGAGTGGATCCTAATATAAAGGAAGTGGTGAAGAAAGAAGTGGTGACATTATTAGGTGTTGGAATCATCTACCTAATATCCGACAGTGCATGGGTGAGCCCTACACAAGTGGTGCCAAAAAAGGCGGGATAATTGTTGTTCCAAATGGAAGAAACGAACCGATACCCATGCATACAATTACTAGTTGGCGAACCTGTATTGATTATTGAAAGCTCAATGACACCACCAGAAAATATCATTTTCTACTACCATTCATTGATCAAATGTTGGAATGATCGTATGGTCAAGATTATTATTATTTTCTAGATAGGATGTCTAGTTATTTCCAGATTCCCATAGCACCTGAGGACTAGGATAAGACAACTTTCACATGCCCGTACGAAACATTCACCTATAAAAGAGTACCCTTTGGTTTGTGTAACGCACCAATAACTTTCCAGAGATGCATGATGGCAATCTTTGAGGAATATATTGAGGATATCATGGAATTCTTCATGGACTATTTTTCTGTCTTTGGAGATTCGTTTGAGAAATGCCTCTAGAATCTTGATAAGGTTTTGCAAAAATATGAAGACACAAATCTAGTACTGAGATGGGAAAAGTGTCATTCCATGCAGCAAGAAAGGATAGCCCTTGATCATAAGATCTCAAAAAAGAGAATAGAGGTGGATACAGCAAAAATTGATGTTAATGATGAACTTCCTCCACCCATGACAGTTAAGGGAATTAGGAGTTTTCTCGGTCATGCGAGGTTTTATAGGAGATTTATTCAAAACTTTTCAAAGATATCCCGGCCTTTGACGAAACTTCTAGAGAAGGACGCCTCATTTTAATTTTGATGGAGAATGCCTTGATGCCTTCAACACATTAAAAGCTAAGCTCACATAAGCTCCAATAATGCTTGTACCTGATTGAGATCTACCATTAGAGCTTACGTGTGACTTAAGTGACTTCACCGTGGGAGTAGTTTTGGGGTAGAGAACGAATCACCACTTCTAGCTAATCTATTATGCCAACAAGACGCTAACAACAATTCAAGTCAATTACACCACAACTAAGAAAAAATTGTTAGCAGTCGTCTTCACATTTGAGAAATTCAGGTCGTATCTAATCCTTTCCAAGGTCATTATCTTTACTGATCATTTCGCTCTGAAATATTTATTTGCAAAAACCGATGCAAAACCACGGTTGATCCCATAGGTTCTTTTACTTCAAGAATTTGACTTAGAAATAAGGGATAAGAAAGGATGCGAAAATTTAGCTACTGATTACTTGTCCATACCTGATAACCCATTTTTAGATGAACTAAAAGAAGAAATTGACAGTGCTTTCCCATATGAGAAGTTGTGTTCCGTTTGTAACATAGACAAAACTAAGCCTTAGTTTGCTAACATAGCTAATTACTTGATCGACAAAGAAATTCCCACTGAACTCAATTTTAATCAAAAGAAAAAATTCTTTTACAATCTAAAGTATTACTTTTGGGAAGATCCGTATCTTTTTTCGAATTGTTTCGACCAAGAAACTAGAAGACGTGTTTCACACGAAGAGGGCCAAAAGATTTTAAATCATTAACATAGAGGACCAATAGGGGGTTATTATGGTGCAAATGGAACAACCAATAAAGTTTTGGAAGTAGGGTTCTATTGGCCCTTAATTTTTAAAGATGCGAAATTAATGGTTTAAAATTGTGACAGTTGCCAAAGGACGGGAAATATCTCAAAACGGGATGAAATGCCCCATAAATTTATTTTAGAATGCGAAATTTTTTATGTTTGGGGCATAGACTTTATGGGATCATTCCCTACCTCCTTTGTTAGCAATTACATTCTGGTAGTAGTTGATTGTGTGTCAAAACGGGTGGAAGCTCAAGCTTCCCCTACCAATGATGCCAAAGTTATCACAAATTTTCTAAAAAAGTTATCTTCAAGATTCGAATGCCCATGAGCTTTAATCAGTGAAAAGGGTACCCATTTCGGCAATGCATAGATTGAAAAGGTTTTGAAAAGATATGGAGTGCATCATAAGGTATCTACCCCTTATCATCATCAAACAAGTAGGTAGGTTTAGGTCTCAAATAGATAACTTAAGCGAATCTTAGAAAAAACAATTGCATCTAATAGAAAATATTATGTTAAAAAGTTGAATGATGCATTGTAGGCATATAGGACAGCCTTCAAAACACTATTGGGAACGACTCTGTATAGATTGGTATATGAGAAAGCATGTCATCCACTAATGGAGTTAAAGCATAAAGCATATTGGGCTATCAAGTTGTTAAATCACGACCTTGCAGCGGCTGTTAAACATAGCCTTGGTCAGCTGAATGAATTGGATGAACTTCGATTATAAGCCTATGAAAACAACAAACTGTACAAAGAAAAGGTCATGAAGTGGCACGATGCAAAGATTAAGCTCCCATATGGGTTCTAGGAAGGAGATTGGGTATTATTATTCAACTCTTGTTGAAACTTTTCCCAAGAAAACTAAAATTCAGATGGTCGAGACCTTTTAAGGTAAAAAAGGTTTTCCCCTACGAGGCTGTGGAAGTTGAAAACTATGACGATGAGAGTTTTAAGGTCAATAGGCCAAGGCTTAAGTTATGTTAAGGACCACTACGAAGTTTTGGAAAGTTGGAGGAGTTATATTTGATTGAGCTTTAAAAGAAGAATTTGTCAAGCTAAAGACACTAAATAAGCGCTTAATAAGAGGTAACTCATTTCTAACCTGTTTTCTTTTGTAAATAAATAAAATGACAAGTACAGATTCTTTGATCTTCGAATTATGATCTGGATGGAGTGACATTAGCAAAAAACAACAATTCAACAGAACCAAGGCAATGAAGCAGTGTCGACAATCAAATCAGCCTTCGAGCCTTAAATAGAGAAGTTTCTCTAGAAACTTTTAACTTATGAATCTTACTCTGAATTAGATTGATTGGAAAAATCCCTTGTTTGTTATTCATGCTTTAAAACATTGAGGATAATGCTTCATTTAAGTGTTGGGGAGGGGATTAAAATAGCAAGATTCGATTTGGGTTGAATTAGAGCATATGTGCTTTGAAAGATCAATTCTTCTCACACAAAAATAATAGGGAATTAATGAAATGGCTAAAATTTGACTAAATTTTAATTTTTTTGAAAATCACCAATTAACTCAATAGAGCAATGAATGAAAATCATCATGAGATTAAGTTACTTTTACTTTGTGTAAATCACTTTACAATATTCTTGTTGAGTAGTTTTACTTGTTATTTAATTTGGAATTTTAGAGTTGGAATTAACTTAAGGTCCTTAGTAAGGCTACTCAATTTTCTTGTAAAAGCATAAATGATCTGTATGTTTTTTAAATTAGTCATTTAAAGAACCATGTAATCTCTAATGAAGGTTCAAATAATGATCATAACTTGATGATTTTTCCTTATGCTCTATAAAAACAGAACAAAAAAAATGGAAAAATGAAAAGCATGCACTTAGGATTGAAATTGGTATAGGTTGGTCCCTCAGAAGAACAATTTCTTGTCCTCTCATTCAATTTTAAATAAGTCATGAAAAAAAAAGCGAAAAGAAACGAACTAAAACCCATTTAGAGGAAATGTAAAGAAGAAGGCAAAAAGCTTCCCCTTTAAAGCTTTGAAGTACATAAATAAATAATAAAAATAAAATAAAAAGCAAAAATAAGGAAGAAAATTCAGGGAATGGACTGATGTATATGCCTTCATTCTTGATTATGATACTTAAAGAGATGATTAAGGAACTACATACTTATATATGTAAGGGGACAAAGTTGATTGAGTTTCTTTCTTACTCTGATTGATCTTTTAAATAATATTTGCTTTAGAATTCTTCATTAAACAATGAGGGTAAAGGCTGGTCTACTTGGATAAGTTTTATGATTTTAGCAGAAGTATTTTTTGCGTAGTTAATAAAGTTTATTGAATATTCAAAGTGCTAGGGTGATTTAAACTCGATCTGGCTTGGTCAAATTTTCCATTAATGATTTATCTTCTTTTTTTTAAGCCTTGCTTGGTTTGAATGGTATTTGCTTGAGGACAAGCAAAGGCTTAGGTATAGGGGAATTTGATAAGTGCATTTTACTCTATTATATTCATAGGAATTTGAGCCCAAATTGATGTATTTTTGGATAAATTCCTATGAATTGGTGCTTTTATTGTTTAATTGTTGTTTTACAGCTCCTTGAATCAAAAGAAGAAGAACTGAAGTGTTTAGAATCAGATTTGGCGTAAAATAGCAACAATACTTGTAGACAAAACTGTTGAGCCCAGGAAAATTGCTGGTTAAAGCCAAAATGTCCCTAGATTGAGCCATCAATGTGACCCTCAACATGTATTCTGAGGTGATCGAGCCTGAACTTGTAAACAACTTCTGTTGTGCCTCAACATCGAGTTATAAATCTGATCCGTGACAATTGCTGAATGAAGACTAAACCCTTACTTAACCTGAGTTGCACTTCAACGTCTCGAGCCCTAAACATTCTCAATTCACCCCTTGATGGAAGGATGCACAAAAACGTTAGTGTTTTATCAGCTAAAGTTGAGCACTATCTTTAATGCAGTGCCCAAGCACTCAACCCATTGACTTGCACTAAAAATCATCATTTTCCATATCAATCACATAAAAATCAAAAGAGAAAACCAACCCATTAACTTGCACTAAAACATCTTCTAAAACACTGTAATATATAGATAAATAAATTATCAAGAGGGTAAAAGTGTAATTTGATATATTATATGATGGTTTTATGGTTCATCTTAAAGTATAGTTGTTTGTTTTGTCAAATGGCAGAACTGTAATTGAAGATGGAAATTCATAGCTGAAAGCCGATTAAGTACGCCGCTGGCCTATAATTCAACATTGCCAGCGTATGTTATGTGGCTTCGGCAGCATTGAACCGGTGTTGAATTCAAAAAATTGAGTCAAAGTGTTCAAAGTTGCTAGCTTAAGTATATACGTCGCCAGCCTTTATATTTACATCGCCGGCGTACATGTAAAGAAAATGACCCGAGACAAAAAGGCCACTAACTTTAGCATTTACACTGTTAGCAACGTATCGTGTTCATAAGATAAAGAGTTTCCACGAATTTGTTTATATCTTAGGCTTATGTTTCCTTCTCCAAAGCATCCCTAAACCTAGAACATCCTCTCTATACATGATTTTAGCATCCAAGGAAATCCGGAAGTCCAGATCAAGAAAATTGAACCTATTTCTTTTCTTTAGGATTTAAGAGATCTATCATATTCCTTGGGGTTTTCTGTTGGCTTTGAAGGAAAAATTGAAGAAAACCCTAGTTAGTTTGGAGATTCGGATTTTTGGTGATCAAGAAGGATTGAGAATTAATTCTAGGTAAATTTGAATGTTCTTAATCTTTATGATTACATAAAAGCAATTTTCTATTAATTATTAGTTAGATTTGTATTGAATAGACTTCTAGGGTTTGGAAGGATTGTTGAGGAGATTTATTATTTTGAAAAATTATTGTCAAAGAGGAAGGTGTGGATTTATATTTCTATTAAGATTAGGGTTTTAAGTGAAGTTTGGATTAGGTTTATACTATGGAAGTTGTATATTAAAATCTATTTTGTTCATGTAATCGGGGTATTGGAGATTTAGAGTTCTATTCCTTGAAATTGATTTAGGTACGACCTTACCTTGCTTGTTGTATGTGCTTGTAGGCTAGTATTGATAATTGACCTAAATCTATTTGGCTTTTAATTAAATTTGCTTGTTGCTTGTGTTTGGTTGCTATTAGTAAAGACTAGACAGATTTGTGATACTAATGTTAGCATCCTAATGATCTATGTGTGATGTTGTCCTAAGTGGACTCGTGTATAGAAATGATTTTGGTAGTTTAAGAGTTATGCACTAACAGCATCGGGTGTGTGGGGAGCACCCAACACTAATATATTTATATATTACCTATTTTCTATACTGCTTATTTTTATGGAGTCATGAGTTATTTCAGGTTTAAAACTGGATTGTAGATTATTCTAGACCATGCTGTTTGTGGGCTGTTCAAAAAGATAATAACATGTGTTTGTTGCATTAGAATAGGTTGTATGTAATTATGTATGATGTGTGCTCATGCGCTTGTGTTTGTAGTTTGGCATACTAAGCAACATTTGCTTATTCTTTTATCTTTTTCAGGAATAAGTGAAGATCGGGTAGTATGTGATTTGTCTGGATTTGATGTCTTTGTGGACTACAGGGGGGACAATAGTGCACTAGACTTCCCTGTTGATATCTAGATCAGGTGGATTAGAATTAGACTAAGTTGAAGATTTTGTGAGATTTTATATGTTCTATGACTTTAAGATTGATTTATAAGATTTCCCTTTATGTTTTAAGTTTGGCTTATGTTGGCTATGGTTTAGGCTAATGAGGTTATTTAGATGTTTTGTTAAAGAAAGTATTGTAAACAAATACCTTTTATATGTGAGTATTGGAGATATATGTTTCGATTATTTGTGGTTTAGTGTTTCATAGCCTTAGCGTATTCATCTATGTTAAGGACACGTGGCGAGTTATAATGTCATGAAGTTAGGACGTTACAAACACCATCAGGATAAACATTTAATCTATCAGTAAGTTGAGCAATTATACATATTTCCTTTAATGGACCAACATTCAAGCACTGATAAACAGATAGAAGCATAACATCGATTAAAGCTCCTAGGTCACACATGGCTTTTTCAATTCCAATATTTCCTATTTTACAACGAATGGTAAACATACCTATATCCTTGCATTTAGATAAAAGCTTTCTTTGAACGATAGCTGAAATGTTCTCACCTACATTTATTTTCTCATTAACCTTAAGCTTTTTCTTGCTAGTGCAGAACTCTTTAAGAAATCTAGCATAGCAAGGCACTTGTTTAATTGCATCAAGTGAAGCGACATTTACCTCAACTTTGCAAAAGGTCTCAAGTATCTCCTTTTCTTCCTCTTCTTTCATGGACTTTACTAATCTAGAAGAAAAAGGAGCTGTTGTCACTAGTGCTTTGGGTGGTTCAGCTGAAGGTCCTCTAATTTGATTGTGTGGAAGATGTAGAGTCACTACCTCTTTTTTAGTCTCTTCCTCAAAGTTGTTCTGGTTTGTTCTTTTGTTGGGTTCCTATAATTGGTTTCCAATTCTCAGAGTAATTGCACTAACATTTTGCCTTGGATTAGTAATAGTTTAAGAAGGCAATTGATTGTGGGATTTAATCCTACTCATGAAAGATGCAAGCTGACTTACCCGATTCTCCAAATTTTGAATGCTTAGTTTTGTCTCATCCTGAAATTGCTTTGTGTTAATAGCAAATGATTTAACAATTTTCTCAAGAGACATACTTGAACTTGAAGAAGATTGTGGTGCTGAAGCTATTGGCTTAGGCTAATACTATTGAAATTTTTGTGGCTTAGCTCCATAACTGAAGTTAAGATGATCCTTCCATCAAGGGTTGCAAGTGTTTAAATAAGGATCATATTTCCTTTGTGGTAGTTCTAGTCCTACTGCATTAGCATGCTCATGGGAGTCATCTTGAAGTATAGGACACATGTTAGTGGTATGGTTAGGAGTAGCACATATCCTACGTGCTTTCACTTGTTGTGAATTTCCTAAGGCCATTTGTTGGATAAGAGAGGGTAGACTAGAAATTTGATGTTCAAGATTAGAAAGACTTACCTCATTCACCTTCCTTGAAGAGGAATCATGTCAAAATCCAAATTGTTGTGAATTAATATCCATGATGGAGATTAATTCCCTAGCATGATTAGAGGCTTTATTCACCGTAGTACCTCCATTAGCTGCATCCATCATCTTCTTCTCCATTGGAAGCAATCCTTCATAAAGTATCGAATAAGGAGTTGTTTAGATATCCCATGCTGTGGACAACTTACATATAATTGCTTGAACCTCTCCCAATACTCATGAAGATTCTTCGTGTCCCTTTGTTTAATTCCACGGATCTCCCTTCTTATGTCAGCAGCTCTTGAAGCAAAGAAAAATTTATCCAGGAGCAATTTAACCATATTTATCCATGTGGTAATAGAACCTAGAGGCAAATAAAATAGCCAATTCTTAGCTTTATCTCTTAATGAGAACAGAAAGACATGCAATTTAATTTTCTCATCCAATGCTCGTTGTGGCCTCATGCTAGAATAAATCACATGAAATTCCTTCAGATGTTTATGGGGATCTTCATTTTCAAGACCATGAAAATTAGAAAGTAAGTGTATTAGAACATATTTCAATTAAAAAGCAATATTTAACTCTGGATACTGAATACATAGTGGTTACTGAGTCAAATCCGTTGTAGCCAATTCCCTTAGTGTTCTTTCTTAATTTGCCATTTCTTCTTCTTCCTTTTTAGATTCACTGGATGAATCAACCAAATCCAGTGCTAAATTCAATCAAGGAGATGAAGATGTAGTGGCTTCTTTTTGACGTAACTTGGCTTCTTTGCATAATTTCCTGGTGGTCTTCTCAATCTCTGGATCGTATTGGAGTTCACCTGTATGAGAAGAACAAGTCATAAAAGAATAGAAATAAATTTGTTTTGACACCAATCCCGGGCAACGATGCCAAAAATTTGGGGAGTGTTGAATCCAACAAATATATTTTCTTACTTTGAAAATTCATATAACTTGTATATAACAGTGAGTAGGGTCATATCCACAGGGATTGGTAAAATTTCTCTATTAGAAGATTAGATGAAGAAAAGAAGAAAGGGGGTTTTTGTGAAATCTAAG
Organism: Combretum micranthum; assembly: GCA_024138025.1. NCBI lineage: Eukaryota > Viridiplantae > Streptophyta > Magnoliopsida > Myrtales > Combretaceae > Combretum > Combretum micranthum. The sequence continues at coordinate 558,107 of JAMXBD010000875.1, forward strand.
ATTAAACTTAACAAACAAACGAAAATTTACAACTGTTTGGATTGTCTGATTTTCATTTATATCTTATCTGTATTTGTATCTTATCTATATCGGATCTATTTTATTTATTTTTATGAGAAAAAATGTTTTTTTTATATGTATCTGTTTCTTGACAAATATTTGTTTGAAAACGATAAAAATAAGATATCAAAATAACTAAACTAAGATGAAACAAACAAACCCAAAATATTAACCATATGTATATTTTTGTCCAAGAGAAAAGGTGTATTAAATAACTTTATATTTATTCCAAAATGACCAAATATGAGTATAATGGTGTTTTTAGTTATGTACTCATCTTTAAGGGTAAGCAGATGAATATGTCGTATATGATACTCATCGTTAGCTTGCAAAACTAGATAGAGCCTTAGTAGGCATTGGGGATCAAATGATGGGGTAGGATACAAAATTTTCATAATTTGTTATCAAAAGTTATGTACTCATCTTTAAGAGTAGGCAGATGAATATGTCGTATATGATACCTCAGTTACCACCCTATTAAAAATTATAAAATAATATTAATAAATAAGAAATAAATAATAATAGGTCTATTTTTTATTTTGTGACCGCTTTTGTTTAAAATTATCATTCGTAAACTACATTTTGAAATTTTTTTATTATAAAAGAACTTGTTCTTTTTAATTTACTTCTATGTTTTATTAAAGTATTATTTATTTTCTAAAGCTCATTAATTAATACATAATTGCCTTCAAAGTTTTAAATTTTGGAATTAGCTATATAATTTTATTTAATATCAGATAAACATGTTCTACGAGCATTTATTAGACGTTATAACTCTCTCACACACACACACACACACATTCTGCATATCATATAATTTGTGATATTAGAAATATATTCTTAAAATATTTTTCCATGAATTAGTTATCGTGAATATATGAAAATAAGATAGTTTTACATGTCATCCGAAACCAAATATATGATTATAAACTTAAAATTTAATAAAAAAGAAAAAAATGACAAATTCCTTAATAAATTATAAGATATAAAATAGGTACAAGGTCTAATGGGGTAAGTTAAGAGGAGTGGTTAATCCTGTCGTATAAGATAACTAGGTATATCCTACTTGACCTGGTCTGACTAGAGTTTTACTAGAATCTGCTTTTATAAGGTAAGATATGATTATGATGCCTTCATACCCTATATTCACTCTAGAATTTGTAAACAACATATACGGATATGGGTTTCACAGTATCCTATACTTATTCAAAAACTTAAACTCAATTAAAAAATTATAAAATAATATAAATTAATAAGAAGTAAATAATAATACTTTATTTTTCATTTTGCACTTACTTTTGTTTAAGATTATTACTTGTAGGCTATCTTTTTAAAAATTTTTATTTAGAAAAAATTACACTATTTTATTATGGAAGTTCTTATAATATTTATTTTGAAAGAACTTTAATTATATATACTTAAAATACTAAGTTATTTAAAAGTGTTATTTATCATATGAGATTAATTAATGCAAAAGTGCTTCTACGGTACCTCTAAAGTCCCTAATTTTAAAATTTGTTAAAATTACTTAATCAGGTTTTACATGTATTTGTTACAAATTTCAACTTTAATACATAAACAAATTCTATATATTGTAGAACCATGACATTGAAAATTTATTTATTTTTTATTTTCTTTGATTGGTTATTTGTAATAAATATAAAAAGAAAGTAGTTTTACCTATTACATAAAACTATATATATTACAATAAACTTGAAATTTGGAAAAAAAAAAAGAGAAACTTTATGTGATTCGTTACACTTAAGGCAAAAATAAAAAGGAAATAAAAAAATGAAGGAATAATTTACAAGTTTCATAATGTAGCATATGTTGGGTAAGTTTTATAACATATGAGAACGAGACACAAGATCGATATAAAATGCTATAAGGATAACTATATGTACAAAACTTCTTATCGCGTAGTTTAAAAGGTGGGGTATGAGTAGATTTTATACTCTACTTATCTTGCACCTGCTCACTTAGTTTGAAGTAGAAAATTTAGTATTAAGTAAACTGATTGTTATTAAAATAGATTATAATATATATAATGTAATATGTATATATATAAATTATAAATTAATTGGAAGGTGTGGGAAGGTTATATAGTATTTAATATAATGTTTTGGTAGTAAAATGTACATATAAAGGTCTGTTTGGTGGCCTTTTTTTATTCGTATTTGTATCTGTATTGAAACGATATATGTAACTATATTTGATTTGTATCTATATTTTATTTATTTGATCCTTTAATGAGGACTATAAATTATTTTTTATCAATATATATCTCTTAATAAATAATTTATTAGAAAAAAATTTAAAAATTATTTATATGTGTAATCTGCTAACAAACAAATAGACAATTGGGCCCACTTAAAGAGAGAAATGCAGCCAGACTGCCAGAACCAGCCCAGGCGAGGCTTGTTTTCAAAATTTCGAAAGGACGGAGCTTAGGTAATGTGGGAGGGAAAATGCATTGAGGAAGGGTGAGGAGTATACTATTATATAAAATACTTCCCACTGCCGCTGGCTTGAAGTCGAAGGGCGTTTGTTGTTATTGATACTTTTGATAGCTGCTGCTGTGAATTGTGCGTGGGTGATGATGATGAATGGCAGAACAACATTAAAATTACTACCTCAACAAGAAGAAGAAGAAGAAATAAATGAAGTAGAAGAAGAGGAAGAAGAGACACTGACACACCAACAATTGGCTCGTATATCGGAGAAATTCAGAGCAGCCAAAGCCCTTCTTGCTCGCAATGGCAATCGCAAACGCCCTCGTCTCTCCCCCTCTTTCAAGTCACTCCTCTCCTTTCTCTATATCCATATATATAAAATGTTCTTTCTTTCTTTTTAATTAATTGATTAATCATTTTTTTCCCTTACAGGTTGGAAAATGGGAGCAGGAGAGTGCCTCTGTCAGAAATTTCAACAAACATACCCTCTCCATTCCCTGAAAATGAAAATGAAAAGGCATGTACCGCCACCACCACATCCGCCACCACCACATCCACCACCACCATCTTCATAATTCGAAAACACCACCTGCACCACCACCAAGATACTCATTTCAGTGAAGTATCATGTCATTTGGAGCAGCCGGAGTGCAACACTCCACTTCCACATAAACTCCCACAATTCCCCCCTTCTTCTTCTTCTTCTTCTTCTTCGCTTCCAACTTCTCCTCTCTGCCATGATGATGATGATTTTGATGATCTCATCTTGGAACAAATCGATGCTTTATGCAACCAGAGGCAATCCAATTCTGCTGATCATATCCATACTTCTGAACCTGAACAAGCTACGCTGCAACCACAATCCGTTTCTTCTGAGGAAGTCCCTACTTCTACCTCCTCTGAGCCTGGGTTATCTGAGCAGTATTCCACCTACTTGGACTCTCTCAACGAACTCCAACGGGAAGCCGCTTCTGCTGACATATCCACCCCTTTAATGATTTTGGCTGGTCCTGGCAGTGGAAAGGTTTCTTCTTTCTTCTTCTTTTTCCCCTTAATTTAGTTGGTTTGTTTTATCACTCTTAACTTGTTTATTTGATGTGTTTTCAGACTTCCACCATGGTTGGGCGGATTCTCTCTCTCCTTAATAAGGTACTCGTAATTCTCATAATTCTGTGTGCCACTATTGTATTACACTGTACAATTAAAAAAAAAAAAAGTCATCAAACTTTATAACAGTCCTAATTTCGACCATCTGTCACTGTGCGCGCGCGGTTATTTTAGGGCATCAGCCTTCGAATATTCTTGCCATGACTTTCACTACAGCTGCTACTGAGATGAGAGAAAGAGTCGGTGCCATTGCAGGCAAGGACGCCGCAAAACAGCTTCTCATTAGCACTTTCCATTCCTTCTCATTGCAGCTCTGTCGCTCACATGCTGATAAGTATGCCTGTTACTTTCCCTCGTACTGCTATTTTCATCACTAACTTGTGTTACTTCAAGTTGGCATGTATGTATAGTCTTCCTGTTTAAATGAAGCTGCTTACTGTAATTTAAAAAAAAAAAAAAAAACGATGCATCAATCTCCTCCATTGCTAATAATGGGAATACATATGTACTTGGTAGGATATACACGAAGCTTTTAGCTGCTTCAATAAATATTTTGAAAAATTTGCACAAGAATCAGCTTAAAGTTCTGTTTGTGACAATCCAGTTTCATCTGCTTAGTGAGTTTTAAAATATGTGTTGTAAAGAAATGGTGCTTTTGTGTTGTGCCACTGCCACAGGTTAGAGCGTACATCAGAGTTCCTAGTATATGGGCAGGGGCAGCAGAGAAGAGCAGTCATTGAGGCAGTCAGGTTGCTTGAAAATGAAAACAATAAGAAGGATCTTCATGTCCATAAACTTGTTGAAGACTCTGGTGATAGTGATATGACTTCTCCCGTCAACTTTAAAGATAAGTCTCAGAAGTGGCAAAAGTTCGTGACACAGGTAACCAGTCAATCTTACAAGCCGTTATATTTCACTTAGTTAATTTTTAGATGTATCGTTTTGTGGAGAAGAAGCATTCATAATCATTAATAGGCATGAAGTTCAACTTTGAATCTCTTCTTGAAGGCTTCCCTATGAAATTAGCAGACAGCTGCAATATGGTTTTGGTTGTGTGGTGGATACATGGGTGCATGATTGCATGTTTCTACATTAGTTATTTTTACTGAGGTGAATATTAATCAAAACTCACCATAATGTGTTTATTCCATCCTTGTTCAATTGCAATGTGTTAAGTCTATTTGCTTCTTCGCAATTGGATAGTTTATAGAAAGTGACCTAGATCCACTCCATCTCTATGAATTCATGGAAGAGATCTAGTCAATATAAACTCTTTTTGGAAAATGTGAAATGTTCAAATAAAACCTTCTACTTATTGAGCAAGTGGTCATAATCTTTTCAGGCTAAAGCTTCTGGAAAACTCCTCAAGATTTAAGCAATCTGGGAAAGGATATTGGAGTATGCTTATCTTTTTTGACCTTAGTCTATAATTAGGTGACTTTGCATTTATCTTACTTCTGCGTGTTATCTAGGCTGCAATTCTGAGGCACTACAATGATATACTAAAATCTTGTAATGCTTTGGATTACCATGACCTGATTAGCTATTCTCAGGCTGCTCACTGATTTTCCTGAAGGTACAATTTTATTCTAATAATATATTTTTTCTAATTGTAGATTTCATATTGTGATTGGAATCTTTATTTTCTATCAGTTGACAACTACTGCTTTTGAAACTTGAAGTGCTTAGGGAATGCCAGGATTCGTGGAAGGTTATAATAGTAGATGAATTTCAGGACACTAGTGCAATGCAATATCGTCTTCTCTCGCATCCTCGCTTCTCATAACTGCATCACTATCGTTGGTGATGATGATCAAGTATACATATTTACATTTTTAATGTGATTATGCCTTTTTGCACTGGTCTGATAATTTTGCGATGTCCTGGGTTTTGGTGAACTAATTTCCTTCTCAATGTTGCAGTCCATTTTCAGTTTCAATGGAGCCATACAGGGTTCGATTCCTTTCGTGAAGATTTTCCCCATTATAAAGAGGTTAGTCCAACCTATCTTCTTTGATTGGAAGCATAAGACATGCAGAGATTGTGACAGTCCTCATTTTCTCCATTCTGCCAAAGCCATGTTTACTGTTTGGATTATTTTCACCTTGCAGATTAGGCTTGTTAAAAACTATCGTTCTACTAGGTGTATCGTTGAAGCTGCATCATCACTTATACAAAATAACACAAACAGATGCCAGTACAAGAATTTTCTCACTGATAATTCGTCCGGTCAAAGGTAATGATTCTGATCCCTAATATGCACTTATCAGTTGATTTTCCTGTACTTAATTTGGTGCATATTACACAGATAACAATAAAGGAATGCCACAATGAGAACGCACAGTGTGCATTTGTGATTGACAAGATCCAGGAAATTACTTCCAATTGCTCTGATGCTAAATTCTCTTATGGAGACATTGCCATTCTTTATCGTAGGCAGGTCTGGTAATTTACTCAGTGTAATTATCATGAATAAAAAATTCAGAATAAACTACTTAATACGTCTTTTGTGATATAGGTATCTGGAAAAGTTTTTCAGAATGCCTTTCGGGATAGGAAAATTCCATTCAACATTCATGGGGTGGCCTTTTACAGGAAGAAGGTTTTTCTCTTTCTTTTCCCCATGTATTTCCTCAAGCAGAAATGCATAATTGTAACATTACTCAATGTGCCTTTTTCTGGGTATATTGATAGCGTCATAGAAGAATACCAAAGCCTATAGCCAAGAACTAAATATTTATAAATCAAATATAGAATGTATGAAATAGCAATCTACAAAACCTTCTTAAGGTTGGCAGTCCACTCAATGTAACAGTGCTTCTCACCATTAATTTTACCTTATGCAAAGTTATCCTATCCTAGTTCATGAATATTCCATATTGGCACATCTCATAATAGTAGCATTAGGCATTTGTTTCCTGGGAAAAGCTACTTCTATTTTATTGTTCTTTTCTACGTTTTTGTTTGTATGCAGGTAGTAAGAGCCATTATAGCTATGCTGAAGACTTCTTTGCCTTGTTGTGATGATGTTCCATATCGGCAAGTCTTCAAAGCTTGGCTCCCCTTTGATAAAGAAGAGAAAAAGAGAGTATGTGCCTGTAAAGTTATAGGCAAGTTTGGATGTTATTGTCACGGGACAGGAGTTTCACCTCTCAAGGAGTTCCCATGTGGTGTGTGGTGCTCGACTATCCTTCATATAATCTTTTATTGTTAATCTGGATGGCAAACCAGCCATATTTTTCTTATTTTACCCTGGTCTGTTCCGAGCCTATTAGTCCCATTAGGAATGCCCACTCGGTTTTGTTACAGTCTTCCTTATATTTGGGAAGCTTAATTGTTTCCACCGGTTTCGACTAGCCTTGACCTCATTAGGAGAGCGGTATTAACTCTTGACCAATTTGTTTACAGTAGGCTAGGCTTGCTTTCAGAGTTAACCTACGTCACAAACAAATCTCCTTACTGATGCCACTCACAACACTACATGCCTAAATTAAATAACCCCACCAAATCCTTAGCTCTTGAACCGTAATATTTTCCCCCACGTAAATCTACGGCGCTTTCCTCATGAGGCAAATTTGCTGCTGTTGCTACTGGTGGTACTACCCGCTTCTTCAAGATCTCAACCCTTTCTCCACACTCGTTGTTAACCCACCCAAGATTATCTCACTAGGACTTTGGTTTCCATAGGCTTCTTTTTGTCCTCAACCATTCCTCCATTCTCTAAGATTGCCTCTTGTTGACTTGCCTAGTAGTAGGGCTTGAGCATATATTCTTGCTTCAACCCCAACTTATGATAGTTACCTTTTTGGTAATGATTTCCTCTATCTGGTGGTTGCTCCTCCTCGAGCTTCATCCATACGAGCTAAGTTGATAATAACATTAGGGCAAATTCTTGTTTCCACGACTCATGATACAACTATCCTCTAGCAATGATATCCTCCCTTTTTCGGCCACTTTGCTTGATCTTTACCTACACAAATCGCATCCACAACGAGAACTATCTACTCTAGGAGTACACTAGACAGTATTCAAGTGGCATGATGGAGCTGAGAACTTTCGTGTTTGACCATCTCTTATATTATCATCTGTTGCTAATTTGGATGACAAGCAAGTCATATCTTCCCTGTTTTACCTAAGTTTGTTTCGAGCCCATTAACCTCATTTGGAGTGTCCTCTTAGCTTTGCCACAGTTCTCCTTATATTTGAGGGGCTTAATTGTTCCAACTGGTTTTGGTTTGTCTTGACCTCATTAGAAAAGCGGCATCAGCTCCTGCCCAATTTGTTCATAGGAGGACAGACTTGCCTTTAGAGTTAACCCACACCACAAACAAACCCTTTTACTGATGCCACTCAACACTACATGCTCAAGTTGAACATCCCTACCAAATCCTCAACTCTCGGACCGTGACAATAATGGTGCATGCTTGCTTCTAATCCTTTTTTCAAAAGCTACATGTACTAATGCTTCATCCCTCTCTCTATCTCTCTCACAGGTAGTCAATCATATAGACAAGGTTTCAGCTATTAGAAAATGCAGCTTCATATCAGCTGCCTCAGATGTCTTCACCGCGAAGGTTTCTGGTACATTCAAGAGGTTTATATTGTTTACTCATTCATCAAAGTTGATATTGTTGGATTGGGTAATATGCAGATCCCTAAGATATTGAAATAACATTTCTTTTTAGGTGCTTGAAAATCTGTCATGTATTTAAACAAAGTTGAACATTCAAAGATGTACAAAAGTAAATAAAAAACAGAAGATTGTTCTCAAATTTTTACCAGTCTATGCTTGCTCTGCGAAGTTCTTTCATCGATACGAAGGGCATTGGATTTATTTATTTATTTTTTGCCCAATGGGGAATTTTTAAGCTCCTTGTTGGTTTCGGCTAATTGCATCCACTCAGATATCACACCTTACTATTGATTATAAAGAGCTCTAAAACTATGTTAGTCCTATAGATGTCAGCTCCAGACTGCTTTAAGTATACCCACATGCCTATATTATTTTTTTCCCATTTAATTCATGGGATCTACCTGCTTTAATTCACGGAGTCTGCAAGAGGTGCTACATTGTCTAACTTAGCTTCTTATGATATCTTGTTGTTTTCAAACAAATAAAACGAGGATATGAAACAAATAAAGGAAACTTAAGGTAGAGTGCGAAATATAATGAACTGTCAAAAGGACTTCAGCATGGGTTTGACCTAGAGAACTGCAAGTGGAAACCCCAATTTACATACTTGTCCGGGTTAATCATAGCCATTGCATCGTAAAATTATTTATATGGTGGTTTAGCATTTTAAAAGGAAAATGAATAGAGACCTCAGCATATTGTCTACAATCCTTTATTTTGTTGCACTGCAACTCAAGTATGTTGAGATGCTAAATGAGTTAACTTTCAATCGTGTGGATACTTCCTTTTAGTAGTACATTATTTTCCATTTATGATGTTTCAGTGTGGTGTTTTTCTTGATAGACTATGCTGCACCAGAATTGTTAACTTGATGCAGTTTTATGAAGCTCCAAGTTATTCACAAGCAACCCATAATTTTAGTGTTTTTATGATTTGTGAATAAATAATGCTTGTTATTGTGGTACAAACAACTCATCGGCTATCTAGGCTTCTTTGCGAGAGATTCTTGTTCGTTGTGTTCTTTGGCTTAGATTTTTTTTTTTTAATATTTATTTTAGCTTACATTTATCAATTTTGTTATTAACAGAAGCCAACTTTCTCAAGGACGCAAAGTTTTGTTCACACTGGAGATGATATCAAAACTGGTCCAAAGGGTAAACATAAGATCATGAGTTACTCTTTGACCTTTTTTCCAGTTCTTTTTGCTGTTATTGCTCTACGTCATAACTACCAGTGAAAGTTCTTGTTATCCAAGATGGAAAACCAATGGAGTTGAATTATATCACTTGGTTTTAGTGATTAAAGTTATCTGTTTTGAATGCATATGACCTTCACTGACCCATGAGGCAATTAAATTGTCTGCACTAAATACCATCTCTCAATTATTAAGTTAGTTTTTTTTTTTCCTTTGCTTTCTTTCTTTTATTTTTAATTTTTTTTTTTCTCTCATTGATTTTGTCAGGAGCAATCAGTTTCAACAGTCATTACTTCGGTGGCAAACATGTTGCCACAGGTTTGTGTACTGATTTGTCATTCTGATATCCTTTTATGTTCTGTTTGAAAGAACTTTTCTAAAGCTATTAAAGAAGTGGTGCATGCACCTGCCTTGTTTGGTCTACATGTTCCTAGCTAGTTGTAAATTCTATTCTTGTTTCTGTTAACCTTGTCTTATCATTTTTCCAACTCTTTAATATGTGCTTGCCTAAATATATCATAATTCATCTATAGTGTGCTTCTGTGTGATCAGGGGAGATTGCTAATAAGTTGTCTACTATTTCTTTTATATCAGCTTGAGCTTTGACATGTGAATCCGGGATGGAATTTTAAATTGCATTTATTTCCAATATCTCAATTTATGGTGTGCCCATCTTTTTTGCTTCAGTGTTATATTTTTGATGATAAACCATATGTCAATTGGTCTTGGTTTCAGCTTAACCAAGTTTGAAATAATAGCTTCTACCCTTCTTATGGTACAGGGTTTTGGTTTCTGTGTGTTGGCAACTTCTGTTTTTCTCAAATTTACTGACAGTTAGTGAATGAATGAGCAATAATTTTAATGGAACTCTTGTTGTTAAGAAATTGATTGTATTCTAGAAGTCTGATGAATTTTTTGAACATGACATTGCGTTTTTTTATTGTCATTTTGCATCGTCTAAATTGAAACCCTTTGCCTTGTCTATGTTATGTATTATTAACTTTTTGATCACGTGAATTTGTTTTTGTAGAAATATCTACTTGAACAAAGAGCCATAGTTGATGTTGATGGGGGGAAGTTGCTAAATGAGGACAATGACCTAAGATCTGTAAGTTGTCTGTTTTAGATTGTGCTGATAACATTATCTTATAGAATCCACCCATAAAACACTTATTTACTCTTTGTATTTTAATCATGAAAACATCCAATTTTTCAAAACTTAGCTTTTATTATTGGAGCTTAGACTCATCACCTCATTGCCATATGAGTTCAATTGTACTTCATCTATGTAGATTTGAAAGGAATGAATCTGGATCTGGTACTGATGTGCAGCTTTCAGCTTTTGTGCATGGAGAAAACGTGATGCTTTTTCACTGGTTCTGCATTCGGTAGATATCTGTTTAGATCAAGAACTTCATATAATTTTTTTTGTCAACAATAAAGGCATGTTATTGATATTAGAAAATAACGATGCACAAGGGCTGTAAAGCTTGCACGATGGGTTGAAAGCTGATACAATTCTGTTGCAAAAGTAAAAAAAAAAAAAAAAAAAAAAAAAAAAAAAAAAAAAAAAAAAATCTATCTAGCCATCTATCTATTTATTTTTTCTTTCCAAATACTTAATATAAGTGACTGGATGATAGCTCCTTCAAGATGTTTTTTATGCATCATTTGTCAGCTTGTATTTGTTAAACAATAATTTACTTGGTTGTCGTGAAGAGGGATGGCCAAAAATATGGTACTCTTTTAGAAAATAGTACATAGGTCTGAAGGAGTTGTGCTATGAACTATGAACTCACTTAAGATTGACCGGAATTCTATTCTGGAGTAAAGAAATTTAAAAGGCATAGAAATCCAAGCAAGATTATGGACATTTGAAAACTGCCTTTTCTTTTAATATGATTTTCATTTTTACATAGATAATATATGTGCAATTTCTATTACATGTATGGATTATGGATAAAAACAAGGATGAATATCAAATTTAATAATGATATGGGGTGATACATTTTAATACAAATGAATCAGTTTTGGATGCATGCATTAACTTTTGATAGTATCAATGGAAACCATTATCTAGAAATGGATAGATAACTTACTCCATAAAAGGAGAAATGCTTATATATAGTTATGCTTGCTTGTCTTACGGAGAATTTGCCGTGCATCTGCTTCTGTTACATTGATGATTTTAAAAGATGATGCAAGATTCTATAACAGAGTAGCTCTCTGGTATTCTTTTGATCTTTTGTTTTGGCATGGTAATTAACCTAAAATACCATGATGCCCACAGTCAATGCCACCATGCTGTCTGGTAGTCAGTCCATTGACATCTTTATTGAGCACCTGGGATAAACATTTTATTGCTTATTAGATGCTGCCTTATGCCCTTATAATGTATATGCAACGATTTTCTGTGTTGCAAAAAAGGGATAGAAAAAGTATCACATTTTCTATCTTTCTACATTACGTCAAATCTTACAATTAAACTTGGTTTATATGTTAGAATCTTTTTTCAACGTATTCATCAACACCAACTTAAAATGTCCCTTGCTGTTTTGACAAATCTGTTGTTTTCTCTGTAGGTCCTTCAGTATCTGCTAGATGATGTTTCCCACTTTTTATTGACACAAGTTGCTGCTGTGGAAGGAGGTGATAGAAATACTAAGACAGAGGAAAGAGGTTGTTTAGATGTTCTTAAATCTTTTCTTGACTTTATAACAGAGAGAGAAAGGGAAAACTTCTGTTCTCGGCGACGTGATAATGAGAACTCTGTGACTTTGACAACCATTCATCAGGTAACCTCCCTGCCAAGAACCTCTTCTTCATCCTTTTTTTCCCCGTTCTTCTTCTCCATTTAAGGTGGAGTTGTAAACATTTGAGATAGTAAACTTTTAAGAAAATAGAGGAGGAACCCAAGGGCTGGCCTAGTGGATGTGGCCATTGCTTTTATGACAATTGCACGAACTCTTGAGTTCAAACGCCATGAAGGATACATTTCTTGGGATTACCTACATCTACATAGCTGGTAAACAAGATTTGTAAAGGTGACTTATATGCTGGTAGGTGGCTGGTCCAACTATGATTGTGCACCTCCATTATCAGGGGCAAACAAAAAAAAAAAAAGAGTAAAAGGCAATATAATAGAGAATGTTTTTGAGTTATATATATATATGTATATATGTCCCACATGGCTTATACTAGAATATTCTATATTTTATATATGTATTTATACTTGTACTGTATATTATTTTAAAAATACAATTAATAAAATATTTCTAGTTTCTCTCTCTCCTTTCTGTTCACATGGTATCAGGGCCATGAGAAACCTAAATCACTTGAACACAAACCTTAACCTTAATTTATCATCTAAACCCTAAATCACTCAAACACAAAAATCCTTAACCCTAATTTCGGGGGCATTCAAGGAGTTTTGTCTCTCTTCTCGGTGTTGGATTTGAAATCCAATCACATCACCGAGTTCCTCTCTTCTTTGGTGTTATATCACAGAAATCTCGCTGCTGGAAGTTGCTCCACACGCTGCTGCTGTCCACCACTTCTTTATTTTTTCCTTTTTCGGCTGTTTTCTAGCATCTGACAATAGAAGGACGGCATCATTCTGCACCATTTGAAGGACAACATCAAGACTCTCTACTACTTACAGGAGTTGATCTTCAAAATTATCTTCAGTATCAAGTTATAAAGCAATCATCATCCTCTACCACTTTTCTTGCTCACACTGGTAATTCTGTTGCATGTTTCACTTAATCTTCTTCTTTAGGTTCGTGGGTGGTTGATTCTAATGCTTCTGAATATATTTCTAGTAATCCCCAACTTTTATCTCAATTTTTGAAATCTATCTCATTACCTTTGGTAACTGTGGCAAATGGATCACATATAGTTGCCAAAGCTATGGGTAGTGGACAACTCTTACCATCTTTGCCATTGGAACATGTTCCTTATATTTCTCATTGTCTTTTTAATCTTGTATCTGTTAGTAAAATCATTCATGTACTAAACTGTTCTATTAAATTTGACCCTCATTCTGTTATTTTCTAGGACCTTAGTACAAGACAAACGATTGGCACAGGATGTGAGTCACAAGGGCTTTATTACCTCAATAAATCACCCACTTCTTCTATTACATGGTCTACTATAGTTTTTCCAACTCTTATTCATAATCGGTTGGGTCATCCCAGTTTTGCCAAATTTCAAAAGATGTTCCTCATTGCTCTTATTTGTCTACTTTAGAGTGTGAGTCGTGTCAGCTTGGAAAAAACAGTCTAGGACTTCGTTTTCCAAGAGAGTCCATAATCGGGCTACCTCTCCTTTTGCTGTAGTTCATTCAGATATTTGGGGCCTTAGTCGTGTTATCTCTATTTTAAGTTTTCAATATTTTGTTACTTTTATTGATGACTATTCTCGAAGTACTTGGTTATATTTAATGAAAAGTTGTTCTGAGCTATTTTCTATTTTTGAGTGTTTTTATGCTGGAAATAAAACTAAGTTTAATACATCTATACAAATTTTGTGCAATGATGATGCTCATGAATATTTCTCTACTCAATTTACTAGATTTATGTCATTTCATGGTATTTTACATTAGTCTTCTTGTGCTTACAACCTCAACAAAATGGTATCATTGAGCATAAAAATCGACATCTAATTGAGATTGCTCGCGCATGTCTTTTGCATCGTCATATTCCTACTCGTTTTTGGGTTGATGTTGTTCCTATTGCATGTTATTTCATTAACCGAATGCCTTCTTCGGTTCTTCAGTATAAAGTTCCTCACACTATCTTATTTCTTGATTAACCCTTATATTCTCTTCCTCTATGTGTCTTTGGTTGCACATGCTTTGTTCACGATATGTCTTCCACATGCTCTTCCTGACTCACCTTCTGATCTAATGTCTCCACCGACTAAGGACTTTCATGAAGTTGACCTTCTTATTGCCCTAAAAAAAGGTCACCATAATCCCTACCTTATATATAATTTTCTTAGCTATCATTGGTTGTCCCCTTTCTATTGCGCTGTTGTTTCATCTTTATCTTCCATTTCTGTTCTTGAAAATGTCTAGGTTGGACACAGGCAATAGTCGAGGAGATGACTACCTTGCATGCAAATGGTACTTAGGACTTGGTCTCTTTACCTCCTAGAAAATCTTTGGTTTGGTGTCGATGGGTTTATACTATAAAAGTTGGTCCTAATGGTAAGGTTGACTGGCTTAAGACTCGGTTGGTTGTCAAAGGTTATACTCAAGTGTATGCATTGGATTATGTTGATACCTTTTCTCTTGCTGCAAAAATGTCATCTGTTCACTTGTTTCTATCTATTGCAGCTATGAAACACTGGCTTTTATACCGGTTGGATATAAAAAATGCCTTTCTTCATGATGAGTTTTAAGAGGAGATTTATATGAAGCAACCGCTTGGTTTTATTGCTTAGAAAGAGTTTAATATGGTATGTAAACTCCGTTGCTCACTTTATGGGTTGAGACAATTTTTATGTGCTTGGTTTGGTCGGTTCAATACTGTGGTTATGGAGTTTGTATGATTTGCAGTTCATGTGATCATTCAGTGTTTTATAAGTGCACATCTAAGGGGAGATGCATATACTTAATTATCTATATAGATGATATTGTCATAACTGGTAATGATCATGATGATATTACTAACTTGAAGGCACATCTCTTCAAATATATTCAGGCCAAGGACCTTGGCTTGTTAAGGTACTTTCTTGGTATTGAAGTGGTTCAATTTAATCCTGGTATAGTCCTTTCTCAAAGGAAATATGGTTTAGATCTTCTTGAAGAAACTATAATGCTCAATTGTGAGCTTGTAGATTCTCCAATGGATCTTAATGTGCAATCGTTACCAGGATGAGGAGTTATTTGCAGATCTTGGTAGATATCGTTGGTTGGTTGGCAGAATTAGTTATCTTACTATCATTTGATCTGATATATTCTTTACAGTTAGTATTGTTAGTCAGTTTCTCTAATCTCCTTGTCATAGTATTAGAATGTAGTTGTCGAGATTCTTAAGTATATTAAAAGTGCTTTAGGTAGAGGTCTACTATATGATGATCGTGGTAATTCCCAAGTGGTTGGATATTATGATGCTAACTAGGTAGGTTCTCCATCTGATAGAAGATCTACTTTTGGTTGTTGTGTGCTGATTGGAGGTAATATAATATCACAGAAAAGTAAGAAGCAATATATTGTGGTTAGGTCAAGTGCATACTATGCCATGGCCTTGGTAACTTGTGACTTGTGAGCTTATTTGGTTGAAATAGTTGCTTTAGGAGTTAAAAATTTTGTCAAATATCACAAATGAAGCTAATTTGTGATAACCAAGCTACAATATATATATATTCTCTAATCTAGTCTTTTATGTGAGAACTTAACGTATAGAGATTAATTGTCACTTCATTCAAGAAAAGATCATCTCTGGCTGCATTATCATTAGCCATGTTAAATCAAATGAGTAATTAGTTAATATTTTGATTGAATCTCTTAGGAGTTACTGCATTGGGTATATTTGTAATAAGCTTGGTGCATATGATTTGTATGCTTTAGCTTGAGGGGGAGTGTTGAGTTATATATATGATCTGAACGGGAAGTGTATATAAAATTTCAGATACTACCAGCAAGTATACTGGGTCTTGATCAAGTAATATAGAATGAGTAGAGTATCGTTCCTACAGAGACTAAATTAACTACTAGATTGGTATTAGCTTATACTAATATTTAGGTAATCAAAGTTGATCAATTACTAACTAATTCTATCTATATGAATGCAAATGAGAATTTGAGAGATTTATATAAGATGAATGTGGGAAGGAAAAGAATCCATCCTAATCTTTACTAATCATATTGAATTTGTATTATATGAACAATTAGGATTATGGATATTTGTAAGAAATTGTAAAGACCAAAACAAAGTTTTAGCTAACCATAAAATAATCCATTAGCTTCTGCTATACAAATTATCAATGGAATCAAATTTATAATCATAAATCTTCCAATTCTATGATTATCTAATATCCTAGATTAACTTCTCCTAATTCCTTAGTGAGAAATTAAAATAAAATATTGCATGAAGTACATTGAACAATTTCTAAATTAAAATCAAACTTGATTGTTTCCACAAATGTTGTTTAATTTCAATTCATGAATTTCTATGAATCTCAATTCTTTTTCCAAATCATCAAAATTCTTATCAATTCAATTTCGGATAGAAATAAAATAGATAATTAGGATTTAATACAAATATTCCATAATTCTAACAATCCTATAACATAAATTCAATAATCATTTTAGCAAAATTACGACTTCATCACTTCCCACAAAGAAATATTTAGCTACTCATGGATGTAGATTAAAAAATCAAATAGGAATATGTAATTGATAACATTATAAACAAATAATTCAGATGAATGAATTGCATAAGAAAGAGAATAGATATCACCAATTCTAGTATCCCAATCTTCAATTACAATTCTTGAAAGCTCCCAAATTTCTCTCACAAATCTCTATAAAAATGCTAGACTAATTCTATATGAAGTGTACTATTTTACTACCGCTTGTGGATTGTGGATGATTGTTGGAGGGGGGTAGAACCCCTATTTATAGGAAAAATTTCGTGCAAGACATTAAATGAAATTTGCTGTTTCACTTCGTACGCCGGCAGTTATGGATCCTACGTCGAAGGCTTACAGACGGCGTAAATCCATTTTCTCCTTTGCGCAGGCAGTGCACTGGCAGCTTTCAACATCGGTTACACAGGTAGGCCGCTTCAACGCTGGCGGCTTAGATGTAGATCTAGCCGGCGTATGTGAGGAGAAATGAAAGGTTCGGCTAATTTATAACGAAAGCTGCCACCAAAGCCGGCGGCTTTGACACCGGCTTAGACACTCCAACAGATTTGTCTCTTCAATTTCCTTCAAGCAAGTTTTGTCTTCATGTCGCTTCTGATTCTTGATGTACACAGCCTCAACGCCGGCGGCTTACTAGCCGGTTTAGAATGTAACTCCTTCAAAGCTGGTGATGTTTCAATTCTGGGCTGCCGGCCTTCCATGTACGCTGGCCTGTTGAACTTCTACGCCGGCAGCTTTGAGGTGGCGTAAAGTTGGTTGATTCAAAGGCTGGCAAAGCTGGCAGTGTACGCGGCAGCTTTGAGTGTAAGCCGTCTGAACGCTGGCGGCTTTGAATGTTGAAATGCCGGCGTATACTTCAATTTTTCCAATTTCCACTTCAAAGTTTCTTGTTTTGATTTCTTAGTCTAAATTAGTCCTGAAACATGAATTTTAATCAAAACAAATATTCATTCGAGCTCTTATGATCATCAACAAGTTGTATAAAATATGATCTTATCAATATATGTATATATGTTACACTTGGCTTAGAGTAAAATATTTTATCTTTTGTATATATGTTTATACTTGTACTATATATTATTTTTAAAATACAATTAATGAAATATTTCTGGTTTCTCTCTCTCTCTATTCACAATTGTATTAACATTTTTTCAAGGAAATAGAAGCATAAATTTGGGATGGTGGATTCTAATGGCTTTCATTCTCTTTGTCCAAAGTATCTTGCATATCTCTCCTTCATATATAGGTTTACTTGGGAAATAGTGTATTGTATGTTACATTGGATATAGTCTTTTAAGACAGACATTTGATATTTGTCTTATATGTATGAAAGGGATTTCTCTCTCATTCTCTTTATCTAATAATTTGAATCTTGAAGCATGCTGGTTAATGTTGCTTACAATTGTTGTAATTGTGCAGTCAAAAGGGTTAGAGTGGGACATTGTATTCATTGTGAAGGTACATTCTGGCTACATGCTTACTTTCAACCTCAATTCTACTTCAAAGACAAGATTTCTTGTGTGGCATGTATCTATATGCAGCATCAAATGGATAGCTGTAGAGTAATGCCATAGTTGCTGCTGTATGTTAGGTTTTTGTAGAGTTGACTTGATTCTTGAAGGCTACTCTTGTTCTTCATTATGAGTATGTTTGGAGCTGTCTCTTGGGAAAACTTTCACTAATGAGTGCAAGGGCTAAGGGCACTTTTAATACCTGTTACCAAAGTGCCCCTATATATTGTCTATCATTGAACAAAATAAGTGATTCTTCAAGTTTAGCAATTATAATATGAATTAAGGCATATAAAACTGATTTTATTTGCAGGCAAATGATTCTGAGATTCCTTTGTTGCATGAGAGCAATAGCAATGTAAAGGACAATAGAATTTTATTGGAGGTAAGCTTGCCATTATGCATATTATCCAGCATCAGCTTGATCTCCTTAGTTTAGAGAAGAAGGGGAAAAACTTGTGAGCTTTCAACCTCTTATCTTTGATCCACAGGAGGAAAGGCGTCTATTGTATGTGGCAATGACCCGTGCTCGAAAGAAGCTTTTTATTGTATATGTTATGATGGACTCAAGCTGGCAGGTTCAGTTGCATAAAACTTTGTTATACTTTTTTTTTTTTTTAAATATTTAAATTGGTTATGTAAAACTTGTGTTCAAATTATCTATTATTTTGCTGACTCTTCATTTTTCTTTAGATGCTGCTACCATCACGCTTTCTCAAAGAAATTCCAGTTCATCTTCTGGATGTTCAGGTGCTCTCATAGAACTTTAGTGTACATAATATTTATGTTTTCATAATTGTTGGTATTGTATAAGAAAAGAACCAGGCAGCTTACCCAAAGATAACATGTGTCATGCGTAATTACATTTATAAAAGTTTGTCCATTATGTCTAAGTTTATGCCCAGTTAAAGTGTTTTGGACTAAGGTAATTGTCATTTGATGTAGAGGCATTATTTGTTTATTGTTGTTCCAATATAATGTAAAACTAAAACCAGACTTATATCTATGTTAACATAAGCAAAAAAAAAAATAAGGTAGTCATTTAGGCATCCACTTTATTTATATATATTAATATTTTCATACACTTTTATACATGTCTCTTGGACCGTGATTTACATACAGCTAAGTCTCTAACACTTATGCTTAAGCTGAACATCATAGATCTAAGATGTTCACAAGATACCAAATGGTCGTACCTCTTAAGGACTTAGTTAACAAGTTTGTCCAATGGTTATTTGAATTGTCAAAGGACATGTCATTTTTCTTGGTTTATGTCTTCTCTAAGTAGCCATTGACCTCTATGTGCTTGGTCTTAAACATGGAAGATAGGGTTGGAAGCAATGCATGGATAAGCTTGTAGCTTGTATGCCATCATATAACTAAGTCCATTATAACTTGGAGGGGGCAGGACAGGGATGCTGTGGAATGAGGGTGCAGCTGCATGTTGTAATATTGACTTTGAGATAGCCTTGGTAATGTAAATCAAATATATAGGAAAGAAATATAGGATTCTAAGTACTAATGATAATTAATGTGGGAAGTGATACATCTTTTATCATCCACCTGGAGGAAAGTTAGAAAGATCAAATTGTGTAAGTGGATCTAAGACTTATCTAAGATCTTGAGCTTGTGATTGCATGTGTGGTTTTTATTTATATTTAGATATTCCCTTCATATGCAAGCCAGGGTGTAAACATCATCATGTGGAACAATTAAATGATAGGGAAAAGATTAGGTAGGGATTTGAGAGAAAAGGGACTTTATGAATGATTAATATGTAAGGGAAAAAGAAGTTTAACAGGTAGCCTCCTGACCACTATATCTAAAAAGATCACCTTATTTCTCCATGCTATCGGGAATACAAAGCTTAAAAATTTAGATATATTTGCATAAATTGCTCGTTTATATTGTGTTAATTAACTTGTCATTTGAATTGTATTTTTCATGCCTAGTAAAAATCTTTGGTCTATAGGAAGGACGGCTTAATTTCTCTGATGGTCAAATGAAGTGGATAAATTAAATTTTATTTTCCCATGATTATAACCTCTTAGGAGTTGGCTGCAGAAGCAAGAAGTTTGATGGGAACCTGATAAATTTGCTTGATTGCTACAATATTCAGTTTTTTTTTTTTTTTTTTCCTCAAGGAATACTTCTTTTATAAATGCAGAATTGATGTTTATAATGCTGTAGGTTGCTCTTAGCACAACTAGTTCTGCATCCAATGAAGAGGTTGCAAAGAAAACAGGCCACTTGGTGAGGGACATTCCAAAAGAAACAGCACAGTCTGATGCGATAACACTCCACGATGGGTGATGGACATGAAATTCATAGTGATGAGGCTTTTGAAGATTCAAATATCATGATGGAATCATTTAATGGTAATAACTTTCTGAGAAGGTAGTCTTCGGATAAAACCTTTCCATCTCATGTCTTTCTTTCTTGGAGTTTTACCTGGGAATTATTGACGGCTTTAACTTACCTGGGCCCAATATAGATTTTGCGTTGAAGATAGATCGGTAGTTCTCATATATTTCATCAATGGGCCAGAAAGCCAGCTTTTAAAGATCCCAAAAGGTTGATTGGAAAGGTACTCTTAGTGCCATTTTGAATTTTGTATACTGTATCTTAGCTGTGGGTAGTGATGATTAGTCTTTTCTTCTTCTTCCACTCCTATATTTAAATTATCTTTTAGAAAGCATGTTGTATTATTTACTATTTTTCTCCTCATCATTTCTTTCTTTATTGCATACTTGTCAGTCTATTGCTTTTATTTGGTGTTAAAATATGGATTTGGAACATTATTAGTGCATTTACTATGTTACGCGTTAGGAAGTGGTTGCGAAGTTACTTTTCGCCGGTGTTTGTAATCCTTAAAATGTTGATGTAGCTAAGCATGATTATGACCTTACATGATCTTAGAATACTAAATATAGAAATGATTTCTTTTTGCCAGTGTTTGTATTAGTGTTGGATGTAATTGTATGGGTTTCTATCACTGGTGCAACCTGACGTGTGCATTTTATATATTTTTTTTATCTTTTTCTTTGGTATTAACACCCATTGTGGACTGTGGTTGTGCTGAAAACCATGTTATCTATATTTTTCGTAGGTTGGCTTTGTGATTGATGAACGGCTTAGAGTTAAGAAGAACAAGCACAAGGTTCTACAACTTTTCAACACCATATTTCTTTGTACTACTTTTACCTTTTATGCAGCTCTATCCTATCTGTTCTATAATTTTGCTACGATAAAAAATTTCACACTAGTGTTTTGTACAACTACAATGCCTGAAATTTTTTGTAGCTGTCCAAAACATAGTATTGGAACTTGTTGGACCCTAAAAACATTCTTGTACTTGTAAGAGCAGTAGAGCCTTTGGACTCTTTGTGTTGGCCTAGTGACGAATGATGATAACGGTCAATTGATGTGCATTATCCATATATGGGATCTTCCAATTGAGATGATCCATCGACCTGAGACAAAGAGAAAAGTTTATCTATTTTATTTAGTTATTCAGTTAAACTTAAACCAATGAGGAGATACTTGTTTATTTAGTATAGAACCATTTATAGCAGTTATATCCATTTTACTAAGTTATTTAGTAATTCTTTTTAGCTATCGCGAGGCTCCAATTCCACATTTTTGCAATTGTTATGTCCAAGTTATAACCTCTTATCAATTCTCGAACTACTAGAACGTATATCCTCATACTGGTTTTGGAATATCCTGTATTTTATCTACATGCAGGGTATTCTCCAACTATTCTTAAAATTTCCTTGAGACTATAACTAGGTTTGCCAAAAATATGTAAATGAAACAATTAAGCACAGACATTGTTGGCATAATTCATGAAATCTCACCTTGTTTGCTTACTGCCTCCTCCAGTCTTATCCTCTATGTTTGCATTTATGTTCTCTAATTATAAAGATGTAGAAAAGCATTCATACATTCCACAGTGAATGATTCATAGAGTTAGAGTAGGTTCAGATTACAATTTTCAGAAATCAAGCAAATAGAGGGTAGGGTACAGGTAGGAATTCCTGTTCTACCCATCTTGTCGGTATGCTTCTTATATTGCATGTAGGGTGTTTAAATTATTGGGCCTTTGTCATCAGGAAACACCTTCTGTATGGATTCAAACAATTCAGAGTTGAAAACAGACTTCAATTTTCCATAGCTCTGATAACTGACATTCAATTGTTATTGTGAGAAATTATTAAAATAGAATGAGTTCCAATTGTACAATCATATCCAAACTGGAAAAAATTTATTCATATCAATAGCATAAATTAGCTTTTCATTGAGTATTCCAGTCATTTGTTGGAGATAATACTTTTTTTCTTCTAACCATCCTTTTCATATTTCAACAATGAGAAGAAACGTCCATATTCCATGAAACCATGGAAATACAACTAGATATCTTTTGAATGTTGGAAGAATTTCGAAGGGGTTTAGATACTTGATGATGCATATAACCACTAGGAATACAAAACATCCTCGTGTAGTGTGGCAAGACAATTTATGTTCCCTTCCTCACTATCGGTGATACGATACCGAGAGTTCATAGGCCTTTACTTAGGGTCTATAGGAGACGGGTGAAATAAGTGAGGAGTGTTGTGTTGTGTGGTTTTATATGTAGCAGTAGTATAGGAGTGTTGTGTTGTGTGTGGTGTAGTTGTGTTGTGTATATATAGCAGTAGTATAGGAGTTTGTTAGGGGAGTGCTGACGTGGCCTATGGTTAGTTAGTAGTAGTAGTACTATGCTATAAATAGGAGCTGAAATAAAGAAAGGTGTAGGGAGAAAAATACGAAGAGAGTTAGAACTTTGGAGATTGGAGAAACCGAATTCAATATAATCGGTAAGCTTCAATTCTTACCTTTTGGGTTATTGATTGATTTTGGTTTGTTTTGTGACTCTTTCTCTCACGGCTGGTATCAGTCGGGTTCAACATTTATGCGTGGATGGATGTGATGAGGGCTCCATCGATCCACTGCAGTGAATTCTATTACTTATAATTTATCTCACATAAAAATTCTTTATTACCCTGCAAAATTTCAACTTGTATTTCTAAAGCTAACCTAAACATATAAGAGCTGGCAGACTAGCTAAAACAGCACTTGCCTGAAGCATCGTACTTCTTCATTATAGCTCATGTGTTTCATAATGTACTTTTTTAGCTTTGGTGAATTTATAACTTATTCTTTACATCTTGGAGAAGTTCTGAACTCAGTAGTTCTTGTTTTTGGAAGCAAACTTGCAAGACTTGAAAATGCATGATTTCAAAATTTTTGGATTACCTCATCATGTGATGCATAGCATTCTCCATGTTTTTAGTTTCAGTCTTCCATTGACTATATCTTAATTGTTTATTGCATTACTCTTTTCTGCTTGTTATAGTCTCCGCTATATTCTCATTAAATATTTCCAACAATGAAAATTGTTTGCAGGATGTTCTGCGTTCATTGAAGTCTTTCTTGAATTCTGAGGAAGCATTTCATTATGCAGAACATGTAAGTGTCTTCACTGGATCTCATTTAGTTAATCGGTAGAACTAGAAATACTGGTGTTCACTGATTTTATCATATATTTTGCTGAATACCTATTAAAGAATGATTTTGTTGGTTTTTGTATGGAAATGGGTCACTTTTGAGAAATTATTCCGAAAATGGCATAATTTTTAAAACTTATTTCCAGAGGTGGTATTGAAGATGCATGTAATACATGGCACATGAGCCTTCGTTTGGGAATAAGTTTTATGAAGAAGGTGCACACATAACATGCGCTTTTGTTGGAAACCCTAAAAACACATACAGTACATGTGCCTACTGTTGAACCATAGTATTCAAATGGGATGTGCATATAGTGTATGCAACTTTAGTTAGGGTTTCCGAAATACAAACAATGTGCAAGAATGTTAAAGAAAATTAAAATTTCTTACTTTGTTACCTTTATTGGAGAGAGATTTAACATGGAGATGCATGATAAAGAGTTTGAGGGAGATGCAAGAAATTGGAGTTGAAAGTTTGAGTGTGAGCAAAGAGAGTCAAGAGAAAGAAAACTCTAAATAATTGGCTCGAAGGTGCATCTTGTACATATTCCTTTTTTTATAAAGCGAAGGTGCATATAGAAAATGTGCCTTCAGTTTTACCAATGCGCCTTCTTAGTTAAAAATATTTCGGTTCCATGTAGTAGATGTGCCTTTGAAACCTAATGTGGGATTAACTTCTGAAAAAAACGCCATTTTTGGATTTTTTTTAAAAATATTATTTTGGTACAAAATCTGAATGATTTTTTTGTCAGTTAGTGATCTTTTGCACCTTCATATTGTTTACTGTGTCTTTCAATAATAGGTTCTGCGATGGGAGCAGATTCCCCATGATCAACGTGCTCATTTGATGCGGGAGAAACAGGCATGATACTGATCAAACCCTTTGTCATTTAGTATTAATTGATTTGAGATATTGTGCTGGGCTATAATTTTCTGAATGGAGCTCTTATTGGTGATTTGTTTTTAAGCCATCTTAAAAAACATAACAAATAAAAAAGAAGTTAATGCTACAATACTATAACTCAAACCAATTTACAAGTTTAAACTTTTAGATCAAATGATGATGAAGCAAATTTTAACATGGTATGATAATTAAGCTTCTGGTATGCCAGGGGTGGACCAGGTATGCAGTATGGTGGAACTTGGGTTCTCAATCTTATATGCACCTTGCTAGACGGCTTTTAGGTGTCCCTTATGTGGGTCTTTATTGTTGTAAGTGATTGAAGTTCACTTAACACAGCAGCATAGATTGAGTTTGGCACCCGTATTTTAAAATATTTGGAGGGATGGAAATCTCAGGAGGATTGGAAGCCTTGCACTTTAATCTATTTCTTTATTTTTCCTTTCTATTTTATTGATAGTGGACTTTTGATTTCTATATTGGCTTTGGATTTTCATTATTGGAATTTTATATAGTATGCAAACTATCCCAGGTTGCATGCTTCTATACCTAGGAATATTTACGATGAACTTTGGTGAAATACTTTAATGACCAATTTTTGCATTGCAGGAGCACTTCCAGAAACTAAGGATTGAGAAGTCTATGGGTTCATCAGCACCGACATCCAAACAGGTATCTGCCAGTACTATTTTACTGTTCAGACTTTGATGTTTGATTGTGAAATGCATTTCGAAATTAAATCTTTTCTGCTTATTTTGTTCTCTTCAACTGAGCAAAACTTGTCATGCTACTGCCAAGTGCAATAGCACTATCCTGACTATTCATGGCTAGATTTAATAATTACTAGATTGGTACGTGACACAAGAGCAATGTGTTCAGAATTACCTGACCTATTATATAGCTGTGCCCCTTTCTCAGAAAGGTGAATGAAAAAGCTCTATCTGTTCAGCGAGAGTCCTTTTAAAAGAATCATTCTAGCCAAAAGAATCATATGCAGCTTTATCAGCAAAATTAAGATTTATTTTTTTTCACGAATCAAGGTATTACAGACACTATTTATATATAAACCTTACATCACATTACAGTCCAATTTGCAGTCACGTGTTTAATCAGGTCTGCATACGTATGTCATAAGGTAAGAAAAGGGGAAAAATGTGGTTTGCCTAGAACAGTAGTCTTGATGATTAAGACGTGCATTTTTTCTCCCCTTTTCCTGGAAATTCTGAGAATATTTGTGGATATATGTAATCTATACTTACGATCCACATGGACGTAATCATATCTTGCGGCGAGTCCTTAAATATCTGCACACCGTTCACTGAGTGTATTGAGTCTACCTGCCCTCTGTGCTGATGTGTATCCTAAGTGATTGCATGACTAAGTAACTGCAGTTATTATGTTTTTTCCAACAATCACAGAAATATTTGGTTTTACTTAGTTATTTTTTGGGTTATTTAAACCAATATCCTTCATCATATTTTTCCCTTCCATTTACATGCATTGAGTACATAGCATATTTGCAAGGATAAATTCTGTGCAGCTTTCTTTTTTCCTTTGGATTTGCTATATTTCCTTCGCTGAATGCTAATGTAATGTGAAACTCTATCCTTGATGAATTTTATTGCAGATATCGTATCTTCAAAATTTGGGATGTACAGTGACCCCAACATCACGTCTGCATGCTTCAAAATTGATTGAGCAGTACAAGTCCCCTGAGTGAACCGCTGTTACTAACATCTGATAAGCATCCTGTAGCTGTAAGTTCATTCCTAATTTATATGATCAATTTTGGAGGTCAGCATCCTGCAGTGGGTATAATCAAATTTAGGGACACATTGTTAATAGGGATAATAATATCATACATTGAATGTGCTTATCTTAGAAGAACCCACACTCGATACTTCAGTATGAAAATAATGATTATTCAAATAAATTATACACGGGATTATTTTAAGATATTTTTTCTGCGATTACCAGATGTGTGCACTGTATGCTCATTTAAACTAATTATTGTCCACTTTATTTTACAACTTTTTTTTTCTTTGTTAATCTTAATGATATATTTTTTGTCATTGTGGCAATTTGCGGTATACAATATTAAAGTTTAGGAATGACTACTATATGCACGCAAAGGTTTTCATATTATGCACAAGGTGTGCTTTATAATAAAGGAAACACGTTGGAGTAGTATAATTTATGATGGTAACAATTAAATGGTAATGCAAGAGAACTTTTCATAATTTAAATAAAGAATTAGAATACATTTCTTAAGGGCATATCCCCACTAATACCCACAAATAACATAGCTAACATAA
Organism: Combretum micranthum; assembly: GCA_024138025.1. Classification (NCBI taxonomy): domain Eukaryota; kingdom Viridiplantae; phylum Streptophyta; class Magnoliopsida; order Myrtales; family Combretaceae; genus Combretum; species Combretum micranthum. The sequence goes on from JAMXBD010000875.1 coordinate 585,205, forward strand.
TTATTCATAACAATACTCCAAAGTAAAAACATAGTACATATCTAACGTAAAGGTTTTCGTGAGAAGTTTCATCCCAAGCTCCTAAATCTTTCATTATAACTTCAAAATCCACTAGTGATTTTATTGTCGTCTTACTCCTCGAATAAAGTCTTAGGTATACTTAGTTGAAACAAGGTCTATGAGGGTGCAAGCTTACAACATACTTAGTGAGATACTTCTTATTATTTGCACCCATAATCATACATAATAAGTTCATTAGTCAAGTATATGCTATGCAACAACCATATGGATAATGCAAATATGTATGGTTATTCAAAAACTACATATAGAACGGATTTATCTCTTTGTGACAAGGGTTAGAGAATTCAAGTCGAGGCTCTGTATCCTCTATTTTGGTACCCGAGCACTTGCTTACAACAATTGGTTAGTGCGGCTTCTTCCCAAGTACACATTCCCCAAATGTTTGTAATTTCCTCAGAAGGAACATATTTGTGTTTGCGGCAAGATTCATAGGTCTTTTGGCTCTTCGCGTAGGAGTCGCAGCATTTAATGATATGATTCTTCGACATGCTATGCATGCCTAATTTATTATTTAATTTCTGATCATGTTATTTTTCATTTAAGGATGATCAACAAAATATCTATATACACAACAACATGATAGTTGAACACATAACATTAATCAATCATCTTAAGGCCTCGATATACTTATCATTCATTGAACAAGCATTCATGAATTACAAGCATATCCTCATGAAAACCCACATATAATTTCCATTTTATCTTTTCCCTATGTTCAAGTGCTCTACTTTTCAAGCACATATAATGTAACGGAATTAAGAGAAAAACTTACTTATCTGTTAAAGCAAAATCGTAATCGAAAAATTCTTCTAGAAATGGTAAATCAAGTCCTTCGTCACCTAAATAAAAGATATACCCGGAATGAGTATTTCGTCGAGATTCTACTTAAATTTCTAACTCTATTTACTTTATTGCGTCATTTTTCCTATTATAGAAGTGTTAACTTAAAATGGTCATAACTTCCTTATTTTAATTGGAAATTTTGCATATGAGTGTCAGTCTTTACTTGAATGATCTATCTATCTCTAATATTACTTTTAATTTTTTAGGTCTTTAAGGGTCGGATTGATGTTGTGTATAGATTGCTTCTGACTTGTTCTAATTTTGATTTTTGTGATTTTTGCCATTTTTATGTCTTATAGACCCTCTAATTTAATATATATCATTCTTATGCTAAAAAACAACTTCTAAATAAAATAAGTAATTCAAAATAATGTATAATCCTAGTGATGTTGTTCAATAAAAATTTCTAATAAAGTTATCTTACTGAAAATTGGAAATTTCAAATTTTATGAAAAAATTGGTTTTTGTTGGGAGAAACTTATTTTTTTCAAAAATTTTACAAATGTATATTTTTGGCTAAAATTGTGGTTCTATGTTTATCTCATTCCTATATGTTCAAAATCTATTTGCTAAATTTTCTTTTCTAAAACATGGAATTTTTAAATCGAAGTTTTAATTGAGAAACTTTTCTAAAATTATGTTGTCATGAATTTAAGAGGATGATCTTATTTTAAAATTCTCCTTTTTGACAAAAGACCTTTCTTCACCTTTGAAAATATATTTGAAATCATTATTTTGCATAATAAAGAATTATCATTCTAAAATGGTTCAAAACTTTATTTTAGCATAACAACATCACTATGGAAAATTCGTGTACATGAACATAAATACCATAAATATTTTAAACTTACAATTTATGGAAATAAAAACAAAATTAATAAAGATAAGAAATTTAGTGTATGTGAGTCATAGCTTATGATTAAGGCTTCCTAGGACTTAGAAATGGAAAAGTCCCTTAAATAACAATATAATTAAGAGCAAAAAAATAAAATAAAATAGAAGTCTTGCAATTAGAACAAGATTCTTGGGACTTGAATTATTCCAATCACCATGTAAATAAAGCAAAATAAGAGCAAAACAAATATAATGGAAGCCTTAGAATTTTCGGACAAGACATTTCTGGAACTTAGATTATGGACAAGTTTCATTTTATTTTCAACTTGATTAAGGACAAGTCTCAAAATATATATTAAGAGCATGGAATAAATAAAAGCATGAAATAAATATTAAGTTAGTGGACAATATGCTCATATTGATATAAATATATACATAATCATATTTATACATATAGATAGTTAGATTAAATGATAAGAATATATTAACAAAATCAACAGGATCATAATATAGATGGGATATGAGTTTCATTTTTTGGCATTATCCCTAGGTTCTATGCATTATGGGGAGATTTTATCCATGGATAATGCATGGAACAACACTTATACTAACTATAGATGTATGAGAAGTGTGTTTACCTCAAAAAGAAAATAAAAGAAGTGTGTTTGTGATAAAGAAGAGAGGGGGCATTAAGGGGAGGAATGACACCAACAAAAAGGGGAAAAAGAGAGGAAAGAATGAGAGAAATTTGATAGAAAGTAGTGTAGTTTGTAAAGCATGGATGAATGGGGATGTAGGGGTATATATTGAAGGAATTTAGTTGAATTAATGGAGGAAAAATAATTTGAAAAAGAAAAAAAATTATGCTGCAGCAGGTTAGGGGGGTGCGGTAGGGTGTTGTGTGCATGATTCCTTGCAAGAGAAGAGAAAAAAATCAAATGAAAAATGACAAATTTAACTTGTAACGTGATAACTTGTAAATGTAGTAAATAGGTACTTGTATGTAAGAAATAGACACAAATTATAAGGATAAAATGATAGCAAGAAATGGCAGAAAGTAAAAGTAAATAGTAATGAATAGTAATAGTAAAATATCATATAAGACTATTGTGTAAAAGTAAATATCTAATGTTTTTATGGCTCGAAAAATTTTTATATGATATTTTATGAATATCTAAATATTTTTCTAGTAAATTGATTGCTGGAAAATTTTATCCTGTTTTGTGTATCGGCGGTCAGATACGGAAACTAATCCGGTGATGATTTGAAACGATCAAATTTTTAGAAAATATGATCTTTTTAGGATTTATACCATATATAAAATTTATAATTTGAATTTATCTTATTTTTATTATTTTAGGGTTTCAAGAACGGTATTACTGGGTTTATGGTCTCTAAAACTTATTGTTGACTTAGGTGGGCTTTTAGGGTTTTGGTTTGAATTTCAACTTTAAAATTTACTAGTAAGATTATAAAATTTAGGGATGTTTATACTATATATTCAGTTCATAATTTAAGTTTATTCTATTTTTATGATTTATTTAATATATTACGGTTTTCAAGATTGTTTAATCAAGTTTAGGGCTTCGAAGGTTAAACGTTGACTCGATTTGACTTTAAGCTTTTAGTTTTAGTCTCGACTCTAAGATTCACTTATAAAATTACCAAAGAATCTAGATGTTTAAAATTTTACCTTCAATTGTTATCCGGCAATGTTATCTCGATTTAAGTGCTAGCGATCGGGTATTGAAATGATTTATCTTAATTGAAGGAATTTTAACTTGATAAATTATTACTATATTATAGGAAATTATTTCACATTATTTTTTATGAAATATTATTTGGATATACTGTCTTGATTTTCGTGTTAAAGATCAAATAGACGAATTGTCTAAAGTAAAGATTTCGAGTCAAACGATTATTGGATTGTCATTTGTTTTCGATTGTACTCTTTGTCTTAAGGTTTGGTATTTGGGATTTCCTATTCTCATTACATTTATTAGACATTTAGGGTTATCTAATCTTATCTGATATTGTCTAAGGTTTTTGAAACTTGTGATCACTTTGGATCGATTTTGGGACTTCTAAGGTTTAGGGTTGAACCGAATAGATTTGGTTAGAGTATGAGAAATTATTTTAACTATTTACCTTTAAGGTCTTTAGGTTTTTCCTAATTCATCCAACGATCTTAGTGTTATGAAATTCTGCATTTGATCTCATTTAGGGTTTCTAGAGTTTAGTTTTAATTTAGCTCGATTTTTGGGTTCTAGTTTTGATATTAGCTTTAAGGTTCTTATATAAGAGTATCAAAAAAATCTAGGGGCTTACATTTTTCAAAATCATACAAGACATCAGAATTATCTGTTTATTAGACTTATTATTATAGATATGTTCTTTACTCTAAAGGGATTTGGATAATGATCACATATCAATTCACTAATTATGAGTCCGCTTGGCTACCGTTTCAAGACAAATAACATAAACTTTTTTTAAATTTTTTTGTAATAAATTGTTTATGAAGAAATAAATACAGATAAAAAACAGTTGGCAGTTCTTATGAAAAGATTAAATATAGATAAAATATAGATGTAAATAAGATATATTTACACATATCGTTTTAATACGGATATAGATACAGATGAAAAACAATTGCATCTAGAATTGTTATAAGTTAAAAGAAGTTAACGGAAGAGTGAAAAGAAAAAAAGGAATAGGGAAAGATACAGAAAAACTAAATAAATATTATGAAGAAGGTGAAAGAAAAAGAATAATAGAACGATTCTTAGCATAAGATTAAGAATCACAAGAACTAAAACCAATAGAAGAAGAAACTGTCCAATAAATAGAAATAAGTTAGACGTTACATAGACTAGAGAACCTTTAGAATCTATGGACTTAATGGTATAAGTAGTATAAACAATATCTCAATACTCGATTCTAGAACATCTTTCTAGTTGTTCTATAACATCTTCATGATCCTCCCAATATTTAATTAAAAAAATCTATCATTAGTTGAATTTTCTATTATTACTAGGTATCTTTCCCTGCTTACTTAGCAAAGGCAACTAGGTCCCTTTCCTTAAAGATGTTTTATTTCCTTTCTTTTCTTGCCATTTGTAGTTTTACTCTACCGTAATTTATACTTGTCCTTTCCTCTTTTATCTTTCCTGGTCTTCGATCCATTCTCCATTTCTGTACAAAATTATATGTGTATATATATTTGAGAAAAAAAAAAAAAAATGATGTAGGGGCACGTGGAAAGTGAAGCTTTACTATTCGATATTTTAAAATATAAAGAAATTTTTTTTATAGAAATCTATTTTAAAATAATTATATGGCATACATGTACGACTGACATGGTGCCCATGGATTGGATATGATTTGTTCCTTTGAGGTAAATGGAAACCAAACCCTGTAAATAATGATATAGTTTTTTAATCACTATATGTTGAATTGTATAGTTTGGTTGAATAATTTTTTCAATTGTAAATATTGGATCTTAATTTGGCAGATAAATAGTTATAGAATATTGTTTCTTAGATGTTGATGGAATGAGTTTGTTTAGATTATCATATTTTTATTTGTATCATATTTGTTTCTAATCTACACCTATAATTTATCTGCATTATATTTGTATCGTATTTGTTTGGTCAGCTTATGAGTAAAACTGTCAATTTTTCATCGATATTTGTTTCTTGACAAATATGGTTGAAAATAATAAAAATATGATGTTAAAATGATTAGAATATAATGAATCAAATGACCATAATCTATGTATCTTTTAGTATCGGCAAGATTGTAATTTTAAAGCCTTAAGGAGGTGATGAGAAAGAGTATATCTATCGTATGAGTTATTGTTTTTGTGAATGTTAGAAATTGGGGGGGGGGAGGGGAGGAAGAAAAGAAAAAACACATTAAATTTCATACTCCATATAATAAGATTTGGCAACACCTTATTTCAGTATTGTTGATGTACTAACATGATAATATCTATGGAAGATGAAGGTTGAGGATTATGCTTAGATATCTTGTCTTGTTTAAAAGATATAAGGAAAATTTTTATAATAGTTTGAATGGTTTTATTTATATAGCTTTGCAAAATTACTAAGTGTGTGAGTAATGTTTTGTTTGGTTTGTTTTATTTTGATCGTTTAATTTTTTTTTTTTAAATTTTTAGACTTAGTGTTTGCCTAAAAATAAATATAGATGAAAAATAAATATTTTTATTTATAAGTAAATTAAACAGATTATATATAAATTACATACAGATCAAATATTTTGAGTTGAAACTTCATTTTGTGAAAATAAACTTAAAACATTGAATCAACAAAATGGCTGAACATCGGCCCAATACACCAATAGCTAAGAGGGAAAACCCTAATGACAAGTAAGTAGACGTCCATCCGGGCATGTATATAACAACACACACACACGCCAAAATCTATACGAAGAGGAAGCTGTCTTCCTTCGATCCGGATCCCGATGATGTCTGGGCGTGGGGTTTGATATTCAGGGCAGGCGCCGTCGTCTGTGCAACATCTTCCATGGGGTTAATTTGGGGTCAGTATATGATATAATATATATTATGATTTTCCTTTTTTTTTTTTTTTGCCTCACCATGCTAGATCTGTTGGTTTAATATATGCATATGAAAAGAGGAGGCCTATGATGACGAAAATAGTCTTTGCCTACATTGCATGACGTTTTCCTGTGATTATCCACATTACACATTTACTGAGGCCTCTCCCTCCTTCTTCTTCCTTTTTTTTTTTCCGTCTTTTTTTTTTCTTTTTTTTGTGTGTGTGTGTGTGTGTGTGTGCTGATGCTTTGAAATGCTCCAAAATGACATCCACAAAATGATTATCCACATTACACATTTACTAAGACTATTTTTGAATGTTAATTAATTAATTATTTATTTATTACTTTCAACGAAAAATTCTCAATTTATTTATTTGATTTATTTTTCGTAATATATATATATATATATATTAACCAGAATCAAACTGTAGCCAGTTACGGCTAGACAGCATCCATTTGGCTTAGACTCTAAAGGCAGCCTTTAGAACAGAATAAGATGAGTTGGATATTTTTTTTTTTTTTTTGGGCGAGAGAGTTTGTATAGACTTTACTTCGAATGCGTAGGGAACCAATCTTATATTACGCATTTTAACAATCTTTTCAAACTTCCCCAATCTTCTATTCCTCTTTACTCAGTCATCAAACTTTTAAAGTTAAAAAGGAAGAGAACACATTGGATCGGATCGATTTAAGTGCATGTGTAAAAGTAGTAAATTGGATTCCAATCAACGATGATCATATTCATGCCACTAAAATCCAGACATCTTTTAAGCATAACATTTGGTGTCTACGTTTTTATGTGTTAGGAAATGGACCATTAACCATTCGATTGATAATTAATGTGTTGCTGAGCACGAGGAATGTTGTGTAACTATTAGAGGGGGAGACACGTACCACTCAATGCTGATTCAGGGACGATGGAACTTATGTATTAAGGCTCATCTTGAATTGTTTTGATTTTCTTCTCTATTTATATTTGATCTGGATTTATATTTTATTTATATTCAATCTGTTTATAAGTGAAAATGCTAATTTTTTTATTTGTCTTTGTTTTCTATTTGTATCAAATCTAAAAATATTTATTTTATATTTATTAACAAATAATTTTTTTTTTTTGGCTGAAATAGACTTATTATTGCATAATCAACCATTGTCACGACACATGCGTACATTCCCTAAGCCATTACAACAAAAGCAACTAATATCCCTCTCACGTAACTTCAAAAGGGATGTGTTGTTTAGTCACCAGTCATATGCAACACATGTTCTATAGATTCTTCTTCATCACAGAATGGATATATGGGAGCTAAAACAACTCGCTTATGAAATTACTTGAAGTCATACAAGGCAAAGAGTTGGATAGAGCACGCCAGAAGAAATGACACACCTTTGGTAGGGTCTTTAATTGCTAGATCTGTTTCCATGTCTTCTTGGAAATAAAAAAAGAGGATGATGCTGGATTACTCTAAACATCAATGGGCCTTCTTGCTACTAGCTGGTAATAAGCTGATTTAATAGAGAAGACACCATTACCATTGAAGGGCCAAATCAATTTGTCAGTCTCACTCAAATGTCCTAAAGGTATGCTCCTGATTGCACAAAGTTCATCATTGGATAACAAATGTTGAATAGCCCGTAAATTCTGAACACCAGAATCTCTATTTATAAGGCTACTTACTCTCAGATCCCGACTTAATCTTTCCAAACGAAAATCCTTAATTCTTCCGATCCACGTATCTCGTCCAACTCTAATTCTTGATGCCGAATTAACACTCCAAAGAGCTTCAAGATTTCGCTGTATTCGTTGAGCCAATTTAGCTAGCAAAACTAAGGTTAAATAGATGAATATCTTTAAAACCCATGCCCTTTCCTTCTTAGCTTCAGCTAACTTCGTAGCTTTAGTTAACTTCCGCCAACTCAACCAGTGCACTCTCCCTTCACCTGTACGTTAACCCTACCAGAATTTTGCAGTCATTGAATCGACTTGTCTACACACTGAAGTGGAAATTTAAGTAGCCTTGTGGATATGTTGGTCTAGACAAGTCACTGCTATAATAAGAACCTCCCCACCAGCCTCTGTTAAAGGACTCTGCTTCCATTCTTATAACTTCTTTTCAAATCTCTTTACAAAGGACAATGCTTCACATTTCGAGTGGCCCCAATTAGTGGGTAGACCAAGATATTTCCTCAGATTCTTTGAATATGCATTCCTAGCATCCCTCCTATCTGTTGATGGCATTGATCACTTGTATTCTGGCTGAAATATATCATAGATTTATTAAAAATCACCACCCGGCTTGAAACATATCAATACTATGAAATCATGTTCCTTAGCTTGGAGACTCTTTCACTTCTGCTTTTACAAAAACACAAAGAGACATTTGCAAATAATAGATGCGTTAGTTCCAGGGGATGTAGATTTAACTTGAATACCCTTTACAAGCACCGACCCACTTGCTTTAATCAACCCTTTAGATAAAAACATCAGCTACCAAGATAACAAATAAGGAGATAAGGATCGTTTGTTTTATGCCTCTACTAGGCGTAACTCCCCTTACCTCTTTGCATTAGCTAAATATTAAATTCCACACTCCATAATCCAGGTAATCAATGCCCTTAAAACCATTTTACATAAACAGTTTAAGAAAATTTCATTCAACTCTATAATAAGCTTTGCTTATATTGGCTTTAATTGCACAAAACACATCCTTTCATTTCCTTTTGTTTTTCAAGAAATGCAATAGTTTATGTGCAACCAATATTATCTTGAATCATACGTCTTGATAAAAAGGCGCTTTAATTTTCTGAAATGAAATCATTAGAAAGGGTTTTAAATGATTGAATATATTTTTTGGACTATTTTATATAGGTGTTACACAAGTTGATAGGACAAAACCAAGCAAATGAATACCAAATATATATATATATATATATTTTTTAATTTAAAAAAAAAAATGAAACTGCCATCCAGCCTTGCCCATATATTTTAATTTTTTATTTATGGCCAGCAATGTAGAAGTAGAACAGCACGCTAGTTTTCCAAGTGAAAATGTAAACATATATGCAGAGCATAGAATTCCCTATAGCTGCTAGCTGCTTCCTTCCATATCAATTATCAACCAAATGTCTTCGTAATCAGATTCAGATCCACACTTGTTCACGTTTCTTGCACTACCTCGAAAACCCTTAGATCCCCATGACCATGAACCTTCCCCAGAGTTTCAAAGCAAAGCAACCCTCACCTAAATTATATCTAACTAACATTAATACCTTCATGGCTTTATAAACTCACACCAATGACGAACCATTCCTCAAACCAACTCAACCCTTTTTTCTTGGAGAATTCTCGTTTGATTAATCTGTTTCTGATCTGGTTTTGTTATATTAGTGCCAAACTGTGTCCATAGCCATTAATTCAATAATCTATTCAACAAATTTAATTTTTGAGGGCTATTTTATATAGGTTGTTGCAAGCTGATAGGACAAAAATGGGACTTCAGATGGGTTTGGACTTTTTATATCAA